>OZ038485.1:56849614-57449614 GCA_964036315.1 Acanthosepion esculentum
ACCCATTTAATCCAGCTAAATGCAGCAATTGATCAAAAGCTTCTGGAATTATGTTAAACTAAATGTTTTTTGGGGATTAGATAAAAATTGTTACTGGGAAATTGAATGGGAAGTTTTCATTCAGCCTCTGTATTCACAAGATATTGCACTTTTGGATTGCCATTTATTCTGGATGTATAAAATTTTCCTTATGAAAGCTGGAAGAGATAGAACAAAATGGTAAATATGTTGTTCAATAAATTTAATATTGAAAATAATAAATTTGGCTTTTGTTTTTAATAAATGAAATAAAATTTTTGTACTACCCAATACCTGGCTAATATTGTATGAATGCTTTTACTATCTCTCTCTTTCTTTCTCTCTCTCTCTCTCTCTATATATATATATATATAAGATAGAACATTAATAAAATTAATAAGAAGTTTTTCACTTAACTGATGTTTACTTCAAAGTTTCATGGTTACATAGATGCAACTACTCATCAGAACAAAATCAAAACTGTTAATATTTCTCAATTTCTTTGTACTTTCATTATGGTGTGAGTGCATTATTTTTTATTCTTTCTTCACATCCTCTAGCGACATCTGGTTTATTGTTATTGTATCATGGTTGGATTTTTGTGTGTGTATGTGTGTTTATGCACATGCATGTTTATATGTGTGCATGTATGTATATATGTATACATATATACGAACATGCTCGTACATACTCACCTGCACATGCATGTTTGTGTACTTGTGTATGTGCGTCTAGTTTGTGTTAACTGTATATGTTTCCACTGGGTTCAGGTTTATTATTATTGTTGTTTTGCCCATTTATTTTAGTCTATGATTGGATTTTTATGTGTGTATATATTTTTGAGTGGGTGTATGTGTATGTTGGTGTATGTTTGTACTCCTATATGCATTCTCATTTTTTTTTCACTTTTTTTTGTATTTAGTGTGTGTGTTTTTGTCTTTTATAAAGAATGTAGTTGCAAATTTTGTTGGTTGTTATTTGTTGGTATTATAGTTACTCTTTTCCTTGGTGGGTTGTGTTTGAGATTGGTATAGATTAAGTGTTAGGTGTGTTTGTGATGGGATTGTGTTTTGTGTTGTATTTTATCTTCTCTTTTTATGCCTTTATCAGCAAACCACTGTAGAACCATCAATTTTAGTTTCAAAAACATTCTTTATTACTACTACATAAACTCTAGGGAAAAAAAAAACTACCAGCTTGTTGAGCACTTTTGAAGACTCCTGTCTTTGAATATTCACTTTCTGACAAATATCCAACTATACTGCTATATTTCTACAAAAAAAAACACACACACATCAACATGAACCAAATACAGTACAATTATTCACTAAAAACCATACCTACACCAAACACGCACAAATAAAAATCAAACTCACTGAAAAAACTGAATATTTCTTAAAGCACATAAGATGGAACATATTCAACTTCCTCAATAATGAAATTACCAGCCACAACAACAATTTCGGATTTACATCAATGAAAAAGCCCAAAAACAAAGTGACCTCAATGCATTCAAAAATGAGATAATAAATATAATAAACAAACTAGAAACAAGGAAAACCAACAACAGCTTTCAAAAAACAACTGGAAAAAGACCAAAAATTAACAAACAAATCAAAAAACTATATATACAGGATGACAAATCTAGAACCAGTTACAAAATAGAAACAAGCAAATACAAAAAACGAAATGAAAAAAAGATCACCAAATTCTATAAAACCAGCAACAATGAATTGGAAAACAACTTAAATGAAGAAGCAAAAACCATAGCTGCCAAATTAAAACTAGACAATAGAATAAAACAATTACTGAAAGTAGAACAACTGATTAAAGTAAAAGATCACAAAGACAATTTCATAAATAAACCAACATGCAGACTAACAAATCCCATAAAAAATCAATATAGGAAAAATAAGCAAGCAAATTGTAGAAAAAATATGCACAAAGTAGCATAGTAAACATAAACCAATGGAAAAATACAAAAGAAACAATTGGTTTAGCAACATCACCAACAAAAAAACTGTCATTTCATATAACTAAACATAAAAGACTTTACACATCCATCAATAAAAACACACTAAACAATGCACTAGACCTGGCAAAATACATAAACATTTCAAAAGAAGATCTAAACATTATTAAAAATTGTAGAAATTCAATACTATACTGCAACAACAAAACATGAACAAAAACATAACACCAATAATAACAATAGCAATATTGACCATACATTTGATGTAACAATAGGCAGCTATGACAGCACAAAATGATGTGAACCCATAGGCATGTACATCATCAATAAATTAACCTACATCATTAATCAAAAAGACATAGGCTTATACAGGGATGATGGCCTAATAATCATAAGAAATTGCAATGACAGAATTACAGAAACATAAGAAAACATATTATAGAAAACTTCAACACATTTGGATTTAAAATAGACATGAAATCTAACGTAAAAATAGTAAACCTCTTAGATATAACATTTAATCTAAACAACAACACATACAAACCATACAGAAAAGCAAACAACAACAATATATACCCCAACAAAAACTCCAACCACTCTCCTAATTTATTCAAACACATACCCAGATCTATAAACAAAAGAATATCAACAAATTCCAGTAACATAAAAATATTCAACAAAAACAAAAATACATATGAAACTGCATTAAGAAATAGCAGTTAATCGAACAAACTAGAATATACAAATGAAAACAAAACAAACAGTAGAAAAAGAAATATAATCTGGTTCAACACACCCTACAATAATACAATACAAACAAAAATAGGAAAAATATTCATCAAAATAATCAAAAAGCATTTTCACAAACACAACAAAATAAAAAGTCATCAACAAAAATACAGTAAAAATCAGTTACAGCTGCATGGATAAAATGGAGAAAATAATAACCAAGTACAATAAAAAAAATACTCAAAAAAGACTGCAACATAAATCCGCAAAACAACAACAAATGCAAGATCAAACAGTAAGAAATAGCAGAAAACTGTAAATTGTGTCTGGAGGAAAACTAGCAATTATTTCATTTAAAAATCAAAACAACTTATTGAACAAGAAGAATGAAATAGTAGGGAAATGCAGACATATAAACAAACACGTACTTTGCTACCTAAATATTAACATAAAAAGAAAAGAAAGAAATACAACACAAAATTTAATCCTATCACAAACACAAAACACTATACCTAACACCTAATCCATACACACCTCAAATACAACCCACCAAGAAAAGAGTAACCACAATATTGAGAAATTATAACCCACAAAATTTCTCACCGCTACACTCTTTACAAAACGCAAAAACACTCACACTAAATACAAAAAAAAGAAAAGTGAATGCATGTAGTGGTACAAATGTACACCCACATAAACACACACAGACACACACACACACACACGAACATATGTGAGTGCGTACATGTTTGTATTTATGTATACATTAATACAAACAATTAGATGCCCACACACGAACACAAACATGCACAGGCAAGTGCATACATGTTTATTTGTAGGTATGTATACTTGCATGCATGCACATGCACAAATACACACATAAGCATACACCCACACTATGAAACATGCACACATAAAAATCCAGACAACTTAAAATAAATGGTCAAAACAATAATAATATACCTGAACCCAATGGAGACATATACAGTTAACACAAATACAAACACACAAATAGATATACATATACAAGTAAACAAACATACACATGCATAAAAACACACAAATTCAGCCATAATATAATAATAATAAATCAGAAGTCATTGGAGAATGTGAGGAAAGAATGAAAGAATAAAAAAGAAAAAGAAAACAAATGGAAAAGAAAGGGAAATGAATCAACAATCAGTGCCCATTGAATGAAAAAGGAAAATAATGCACTCACATCACAATAAAAGTACAAAGAAATCGAGAAATATTAACAGTTTGACTCTGTTCTGAAGAGTAGTTGCATCTATATAACCATAAAACTTTGAAGTAAACGTCAGTTAAGTAAAAAACTTTTTATTCTCTCTCTCTCTCTCTATATATATATATATATATAGATAGATAGATAGATAGATACACACAATCACACATATAATGCAGTACTAAAAAGTTCTTGGCCCAACTAAAAAGCCTTTCTGAAAATCTGATATTTGATCAGGCTGAGAACTTTTTAGTGCCTCCTAGTATAAACAGTCAGACTTCAGCTAGTAAGTCTTTTAGCATTGTGTTTTACTTCTGCTTGTTCATGTAAATTTGTTTATAATTATCATCTGTATTTTTTTTTTTACACACATACACACACACACTATAGAACCTTGTTATCTATAGGAGACGGGTTTCAAGTATTTTCAGTTTTTACTAGCAAAAAACTCAAATTATTTGGCAGAAGAGAAAAGCAAATTTTCATAAATTAGACTTCTATAAAGCCAATATTTACTTTAATCAGTAATATATTGAGAAAAATCTAAACTGATTAATATTTGAATATTTTCAAAATAGGTGAAATCTTATGTTTTTATTTATTCCTTTAAAACATATTTTGAAAAGTAGTTTTAGTTTAATAAAATTCTGCATACAAAAATTTTCCTGGTTGTAGCAAAACTACAGTTGGCAGTTCCATGGATGATTATGAGGTGTGTGTGTGTACACACATACATGGATAGAGAAGGGATGTTTCTTTTAACTTTTCTTTTCTCTATAAAAAGGAACTTGTGTCTGGAATTAATATGTAAAGGTATTGTTCAAACATGTCTTCAGTTCTTTCAGTTATATTCATAGCTATTATCAATGATAATTACTTTCTTTCCAATTTTCAAATTCAGCTTTCTAATGTTTGTGTGACATGAAATTTTTAAATCCCATCACTTTGCTTAATATAGGTTTTTGATAGTGAGAAATGCATGTGGAATAGAGCTTAAATAGTGTTTATTAAAATATCTACTTAAAAATATGTATTTGTATAGTTTACACTACAAATAATAAAATGCATCAAAATATAGACATAGAAAATAGGTAAATTGTGATATAAATTTTATAATATTTATCATAAATAATTTTCCTTTTTAATTGAAATAATATGAATAAGAAATTATATAATGTGAAATACAGAATAATTATACACAAAATATAAATACAATTTGTGTTTATTTAAGATGATATGCATAAATTCTACATCTCTGTTTATTAGAAAGTAGAAGTTGATTCAAGAGCATCCATTTTATTCATATGTACTTTACTCAAAAAAATCTTGCTGTGGATTAACTGATTTACTTCAATGATACAATGAACCATAGTCATGTACTCTGAGCTTATACATACATATTACATGTACATATTACATATACATGCATACATATATACATTATCATTATTGTATGAATAATTCAGACTCGTAAGCTCATTGTGCTTTTTACCATAACATTTACAGCAAAGTGTTCCCTGCTTTTCCTTAGCTGTTTGTTGTATGTAGTAATTATTGAATATTGTCCATTTTTTTTTTCATCCATTATTAGGTCTGTGAAAAACTGGTAATAAGCTCAGGCCAGATGGGAAATGCAGGCTCCATTTCAAATTGCTTGTTAAGTCTTTTTCTAATCAGTTCTAAGTACATATGCTTTCTGTATGAGTGTATTCATTTAAAACATCATAGGGGAAGAAGAGATCAGTCAGAGAATGTGCACAAATTTCAATGCATTGTCAAATTTTCTAAGCCATCTTTCCTCATTATGTGTCTCAGAAACTTCAACTATCTTTCTGATTTTAAGTATGACTGTTCACTCAGTGAATGCCAACTGTTTTCTTGTATGGAAAAAGCTAATCTTACCATTATTTTTTTTTTAATCAATTCAACCCAAGCAAGTCAATAATGCCACTAAGATGGAAAGGGCTACTGGGAATGAAAAGACTTTAGAAGGAACTGGAAACCTAATCCTAAACAAGAAACAAGGGATAAACCGGTACTCCTATTCAAAAGACCAGAGAGGAGTGTTCTATATGAAAATTTTATCACACCCATAATATATAGTGTTACGAATTCGAGACATAAAGGTATGAACCCAAGTATAAAAAAAAAAATGAAAAAGGTGGGTTCACTCAGATAAGAACACACAAACAAGTGCTAACAATGTGTTTGAGTAGATGCTTTTTTTTTTTAAAAAGTGCAAATTACATCTACCAGCCTGTCCATTAAGAATGTAAATAAAGAAAACATACTCTCAGACAGGTTTTGAACCTGCATCCCCCCCATGTGCATTCCTTAAAAAGGGCAGTTGAACCTTGTTGGGTTGTAATATTGTCTGTAGCTGAGTGGTCTAAAGCTCATTGGATCAAATGGTGGTTTCCTCTACATAGTGGAATGCAGGTTTGAATCCTGATGGGTACATTTTCTTTATTAAGATTCTCAAATGCACAGGCTGGTAGCTCTAATTCGCACTGTTTTAAAAAAAATCAGGTTGTCTACTCAAACACATGTATCCACTAAATTATAATGTTTAAAGTAATAAGAAATACAAGAGGATGTTGCCTTTTAAGAGCTAATATATGCAGACATCAGGAAAGGAAAGTAAGCTCTTTCTATTTTTGGGAAATTAACTTGAAGATTTGATTTAATATTTATCAATATCAAGCAGTGTGTTCCAAAGTCTTACAGATTATAGAGCCCTCTACATCCTGGGCTTCATAAATAAGAGCTTTATTAACCAACTTTGAGGTAGTGAGGCTGCTGTTGAAACATCTTTGCTCATTCTCTTTTCAATCTACATAAATTTCAGTTGTTTTTAGGATTTGTAGGAATGAGCAGTGTCAACCACTTGTTAAATTGGTTGGTGTTTTAAACTGATGTTACAAAACAGTTTAAGCTGTTTTATGACTAGGATGTCTTTACTCATCAAAACAGCTAAGGGCTTTAATTTACAAGGAAAGCAGTTCTTGTTAATAAGGGGCACCAATAAAACTGATTATTTAATGAATCATTTAAACTAGAATCTTCATTTTTGTTTATTTAACTACTACATTATGGTTTGTGCATGGAAATGCTGATTTTATTTTAAGTTTTACATTTTTACTGGTTTTTGTAATAAAGTAAATTTAGTTTATATTTTGTTTTTAAATAATGTTATCTGTTGATCATTTAGTAAATATCTCATTTCACTTTATAACTTCTTACCAGTGTATTTCACAGCATATAAAACCATACCTTTTTAACTCAAAAAATAGCTCAAAAGTATCTCCTGGCTCTTATATACAGAGTTGATTTATCTGGCAGGCTGATCTTTATCCAGATGCCATAAACTACAAGTATCTGTACCCTAAACTAATTCTATAACATTGTATTTCTTTTTAAGTGCATTGTCCCATCAAGATATAAATGATCATAGCTATTCACAGACCATACCCCATTTTTTGTTCAATATCTGACTTGATTATACTTGGGAAAGATCATATATTGTTTTCTTGTTGCTTTATCTACAGTTTTGAATTCTCCTTGGTTGATTTCCAAACAAGGGTAGAGAACCCAGTTTACTTAGCTATTTAACCCATAGCTAGGGGAAGAAGAAATCAATTCATAACTTTCCCAAAGACATCAGAGCAAAGTGAACACAAACCAGAATTTGAACTCAGCTTACCAATTCTATTTAGCACACTGATAATTGTTACTCTACCACATGTCCCTGTAATATTAAATTTAAGTGGGTAGTGTTATATGCCAATATATGACAGATATGTTTAGGCAAATATAGAAAACTTTTCACCTTATGGTTTTCATATTTTATATGATTTCAAGTTGAGGTAGAATATAGATAAAGCTGATAGAAATATAAAATTCCATATTTATGAATAATGTTATTAGTGAATGAATAGTAAACTATTGGCTTCAAAAGTTTCCAATTGGAGATTTCAGTTTAGAAAACACGGGAGATTGTTCACTGAAAACAGTCATGGGTGAATATTTAAAACCTGTGGGAGGGGGGATCATCAATACAGCTCTCAGTCAGAGAATGTGCACAAATTTCAATGCATTGATTGAAACTGGTTCAAACAATTTTATGAGCAATTGGCAAGGAAGAAAAAGAAAACTTAAGTAGGTTTCATTTGAAGTGAATGAGAAACAAAAAAAACATCAAACATATGGAGACCTACATTAATTATGTTCAATAGTATGAGATTGATCCGTTTTTACATTATGTCATCATGTGCAATGAGAAATAGATTTTGTATTAATATAACAACTGGAGATCTGCATAATGCTTGGTGGATGCAGATAAAAAGCTGAAATATCTACTGAAACCCCATCATCGACCCTGGAAGGTTATTTTATGAAATGAGTTGTTTTTGATGCATCATAGCTTTCTTCAAAATAGCTAAACAATTGCAGATTTTCCTTGCTAGCTAAAAGTAGCACATTCAATAAAACATTTTGTAAATTGTACTGGTATAAGCCAAAGAAGTAATTATCATTTATACATAAAGAAATTTTTCAGTGTTTCTCAGACTCAAAAAATAAACTTCACATTTTCACTATGAAGGACAATGCTGTACAGAAAAATGTTAAATCAATTAATCAGTCAAAATTAATTTGTTTTCTACGACTTACCAACACTTTGCAGGATTTAAAGCTAAAAAATATTTTTAGATTGTAAGAATTTGGTGGGGGGATAATAATGATTTAGTGATACAAGTCTTACTAATTAACCCATAGCTGAAAGGAGAAGAGGTGGATTCATACCTTTCCCAAGTGGATATAATGAAAGTAAGATCTCTGATTAACAATTTTGAGCTATTATCCATTACACCACCACATCTACGCTTACAGCATCTGGTATTTCCAAGCAGTTACCCATTTAGGTACTAACCAGGCTTGATGTTGCTTAACTGGTGATTATACAAGAACTGGTGATTCAATGCTATATGGCTGTAAGCCAAATTAATTTTGAAAGTGTATATAGGTTTAGAGCAGGTCAACAGGATGTTTTTCTTACAAAGAGTTATAGGCTAGAAAAATGGATGTGGCAGTGAACCCCCAAACAAAAATCAACTGCACTGAAGAGTATCTTATCAAAACCAAAATAACAGTGTTCATGAGAATTCACTATCTTTATAGTCATTTATTTCCAGTAAATGGCAATCTTCTATGTTTCCCAAAATAGGCCAGCACAGCCAGATAACAATGCTATAAAAATGCAGTAGTAAAAGTATTAATAGTAATTGTTTCTTTGCCTCATCTCACTTTTGAATGGCAGGGGAAAGTTGTACTAATATGTCTTTTGTAAAAGCATAGAGGAGTAAAATGAACTTTTGAAAAGTGGAGAATACATGTAAGGCCTAGAAATGTGTAGAACAGCTTTTAATAGTGAATTAAAAAAATTAAACAAAAGTTTGGTGAATAGACAGAATGTCACATTGCTGTATAATAATGCCTACTCTCATGTTATAATTTTTTTTTACAGCAAGTTTCACTTTTTACAAGGATGGGGGCCACTCAAAGGAGAGGGTTATGTTTAGAGGCCATTTGTGTGTATAGGAGTGAAAGACAATGGTTTACCCCAACCTTGAACAGGTTAAGATTGTAGTGATCAGGGAAACATCTACTGGGGAGACACACCAATGGGATAAAGAGGGAGTGTAGGTGGTTTACTACTATGTAAGTGGCATGGTGTGTTCTTGCTGTGATGGTTTGCCTTGGTGGGACCAGGGAATGTAGCTTGTCTGAGCTGTCTAGTGGTAGATCAGTGAGAGGCTTGCCACATCCCACTTGTGGGAGAGAGGTTGAAGGGTGGAGAATAGTTTGTCACCCACAAGGGCTTGAAGTAGCTTTTAGGTCAGAAACATTGTACTGGTCAGAGACCTAAAGTCACCAAGACAAGCTTGTTCAGGTACTTGAGGACTAAGGGATCCAAAGAGAGAAAGGTTGGGGTGACAAGGGTTAAAATGTTATTAAAATTGAAAATGGAAAATTGATTGCAACCCTTTTGTTACCCTAACCTATCCTATCATCTTACGTAAGCACAAAACAAAACCAGAATGATTGCTGGTTGAACAAAGTACAGGGAATGTTGGGTTCATGCCTTTTTTAGCCACTAGAATCTGAACTTTGCCAGCCTTATCTTCATTGCAATATGACAAATTTTTGATTATGCTGTAGTTTTTGTATGTAAGGTATAATATAATCAAAAAAGTAATTCAAAAAGTAATAATAATAATAATAACACTAAGAAAAGATATTTTTTGCTTACAAGAAAAATAATTTTTATTTTTTACTGTTTTTTGTTGTTAAATATTCATGATATTAACATGCTCTATAAAAAAATTTTGTAATTTTTTAATGAATCATTGCTTACACGAGAAAAGTTAACCCTCTATACTTTCAGACATTTTGATATTATTCAAATCAAGTTTTTATACTATTACCTCATAAAATCCATTGAAGATTAGTTCTCTGTCAAGTTGTAAGAATTTGGATAAAAATGTTAGTTCTATTAAAAGTTAGTTCTCCAAAAAGTTCTATATAATGGTAATATTAACCATGCCCTTATAAGGAAACATTCAGCATCCATTGGTTGAGCAGCCAGTGCCATTTTCAGTTGAAATTTATAAAATATTTCTATTAAAACAATTTTTCAGGAAAATAGGTTTCTTAGGTCCAGTAAGTAATACTGCTTCCAGTATTGAAGGGGGCTTTCTTCTAAACCTTATTTTTTTATTGGCATGGAATATCAATATCTTGATTATGTCATTATTTCCTCTTTAAGTTATATGTTGCTTTTCTGTTATTTGGTACAGTTCTTTGTTTGTGATTCTGTAGCATCAGTCCACAAGGTTCAAAGAATAATGGTCCTCACTATGTCCTACCTGCATCAATTAATTTTTGTTTCCTTTTTATTCAAATATGAAGTGAATCAAACCAAATTATATTTGTCTCATAGATATTACTATATTTATTTTATCACAATACAAAAAGTATTATATCAGAAGGAAAAACTAAAATGAGATGTTTATATTGTATTATATATATTCTAACTGTTTTGTTTAGTTATATCAATGAAGTAATTCAGTGGCTCCACTTTGAAACCATTCCTCTTATAAATCTGTGGATATGCTTTCCTTTGATTGCTTTGAATGCAATTTTACTTTTCCTCTCATAAATGGTCACCCTATATATACAACCAGTGGTTACTTTTTATTGTAGAATGCCTCATCTTTGCTCCCTCTTATGTAACCAAAGTTATCCAAGTCCAGAATTGACATTGGCTTCTGCAATGATCTTAAAGATGAGACATTGTTCAAACTGAAAACTTGCATACAGTTAAATAGGAATCATATTATACATAAAAAATAGAATATATTCATGCAAAAATAAAGGATCACATTATGCAGAACTCTGCTTGAAAGGTTTATTTTCTTTCATAAAGTGCCTTGAAACATAGAGAAATTCAGAAGTTCAAATACCAGCAGATATAATTTTGTAGTTCACAGGCATGTTTCTCTCAGCATTAGTCTCAATGGTAACATTACAAATTTCCATCTTATCTTCTGTCTCTTTCTATATCTACTATGCTGTCCTCTATCCTTTTCAACTCTGACTTCCTACTCCAATTTCCACCTTATAGTTGACTATGCATCCACATGAATACTAACAAGCATAGAAAAAAGGGCCTCCTCCCTGTCTTGATTCTTCTTTTATAACCACCACCATTATCCACAATCCCTCACACTACACCTTCTCAGTTCGTTCACTTCATCTTTTGGTTCCCAATAGGTAAGGCTTTTTGTCTTTTAATTATAAATTTTTTAACCAATACTGTCAGGCATATTGTAGCTATGCAGTCACTATTGTCTGTGAATATGCTTATCAGATTGCTGTCATGGTTAAATGATTTAATGTTGTATTGGTTATTCTACCATTATTATTTAATTGCCTATTTAGATTGTACTGCATATTTATAAAGCATATCTTTACTCCACTAGAGTAAACTTCTTTCTATAATAAATATGTAATGTTTTCATAAAATGTTGGGAGACCAAAAAACAAACATTAAATTCAAAGAAAATTGGGTAAAGAGTGAGGCAATTAGCAGCCAAGAAGTGTCTAACTAAAAACAGGTAGATATGAACAATAGTAAGGAAAAGAAATATCATTAGATATACTATGTCAATCAATTTTCGTCCATATATCTCTTAGGACCTCAAAGTGAGTTTGTGAGAATCCATAGCATGACATGTAGTCATTAGATGAATTATGATCTTAAATATTCTGTGTATAACATTTGATCTGTGATTAATATTAACCGCTAATTTAAGTTCATTGACATGGAGAGAATTGAGGTTTTTAAATATTTTTTAAATGTTTTGTGAAAACAGCACTTTTTTCATTATTGATCTCTGGACATATTGATGTACAGACTTGATAGCATTTTAAGATTTTATTCAAATCTTTTAAGTGCTAGTTCTTTATAATTTGCAAGAATCTTAGTGCTCAGTGGTTGTCAACATGCTACTGTTGCAGTTTGTTATAATAATATATTATATCAGATATTAATAAAATATATTAGGGAAAGTGAACAAAATTTTTATTTAACTAACAGCAACGGTTAAATTTAATTTGCAGATTCAGTGAATCAAATGGAAAGCTTTTATTATGACACTTTGTTTTACTCATATATGGCTGCCTATCATCAAGATCTATGCAACATTCTAATTCAAATACAGTATGTTGTATAATATTACTGCATAATTCATATACAGTATATTAGAATGCATATTTTCCAACCAGAAGTGCAGTGAATGAAAGTAACAAGCAGGAAAAAGGACTGTGAGGTTTGCTGAGTGCACAGTGTTGAGGATGAGAGGCAGATGGTACAAATCTGTCAGGTGCAGAAGTATAAGTGTAAAGAAATTGAGAGAAAATAACAAAAGATGGGAAGCTGATACAGGCTGTAAGAAAAAGGTCAGCCAGTGGGGCTTGAAAAGTTCAAGCAAGAATGTTGAGTCAAAGGGCATAACATACTAAATACGAAAAAATTCTCCAAAATGCTTTGTCCAGTCAAAGACTAAAGAAACTGTTTATCTAAAAGTTAAACAGGGGAATTTTCTGATCCACACAAAAAAGATGGTAAAAAAAGTAATTATACACTGATTCACTCAGGCATATGTTATCATCTTGGCTCAAATTGAAACTTATTCACTCAATACAAGGCTCAGAAGCCACTCAAAGTAGAAGCTTTCTATAAAGGTATACAAGGAGGGAGTAAGAGGTGTGTATTATGAGGATATGTAAGATAGATAATAGTTGACCCTAGACTTCAAGAGATTAAGATTGTATTGATCAGAGAATTATCCATTCAGGAATCTGTTCCAAAAATGTAACAGTCTTAGGGTAGAAGCTATCTGAGTGGAACTTCTTCCTTACCAATGGATTACAAAAGGAAATAGGATGTTTTTACTGTGTACATGGTATAAGTCTCCTAGCTATGAAGGTCTGGACTGGTAGAACTAAGAACTGTAGCTTGTCCTAACATCTACCATGAAAATAGCAATATAGAGTAGTGAGAGGCTAGTAATGTTTTGCCTGTGGGAAAGGTATTGTAGGATGGAAAATAATTCATCACTCTCAAGGCCACGCAGATACTTTTGAACTGTCAAGGCTGAAAAGTGAGGATTGAGCAGCCCCAGTTCAGATATGACAACAATACTCCATTTTTGATCTGATCTGGTTCAGATACTTTCTGGAATGGTACAAGGAACTGGCCATTTTTCCAGCATCTTTAGTGATGGATTGTATATACGAGTTCCACTTGAGTAAGCTTGTGACTCAATGAATGTTTCAGGCAAGGAACTTCATTGAGAAGTGTTATAACTAAATAGATTATAAAGTAAATTGATAAGATTCTTTACTAGTAAAGAACACCATGGGTAAATCCTAAAGCGTTATCCCCTTTTATGTGTCATGCCCTTTTGGGGCTTGAGAAATCATGGCTCTCTACAACTTTCTGTTTTTTTTTTAAAATAACCTTAACTGTAACACTTTATCATACCAATTTACCCTGGTTCTGATTTCAATCATGCAAACTCATTGAATAGATTACCTGATGTTTCCAACATATTTTTCTTTATAAATTACTATGCCATGTCCTGTCAAAATGTGGATGGTTATGACTCTCCACAACTTCCTATTTTTTGTTATTCTAAATAACTTCTGACTTTTTATTGTCCCTTTTTGTCTTTGTTTTGGCATCCATTCACTCAACTTATTTGCTGTTTCCCCTCAGCTTCTCTTGCCTTCATTGTGTCCTGTGAGTGTTGAATTCTTCAGACACTCTGTTTTTATTGTGTGTCCTAACAAGTTCAGTTGTATCTTTCTGGTTGTCAGTATCAATTCCCCTGTAGTTTCTCAAAACTTTATACAATAACATAAAATAGAATTGTTAATATCCTTTATTTTATGTTGGTTCCAATCCCATTTAGGAATAACTGCAGAAACATCCTCCTCCTCAAATTTATAGACAAAACATACAGATACATGCTGGGATTTCTTCCTAGCCAGTGAAATAGGCAACTTCTCAGTCTCACTCAACATAGTTCTGTTCTTTCTTGTCTTGAAGTCAGAATGTTGTGATTGCTTGTCTGCATCCCTTTTGTGTGTTAACACCATTCTTAGTTTGTGAGTTTTTTACCTTATTACTGTTGCTTTGCCTTATATATATTATTTGCTTAATATTATTTTTACCCTATTTTTTTTTTGTTATAGTTTGTTGCAAACTTTATCAATTCTCTTTGTTGGGCATTCTTGCCAATTAAATTTAACCATGACCAATTAATCTATATTTTAAATTATGATCGTGTGTAGAACTGACTTCAGTGTATGCATATCATATTAGTAAATTTAAGATTTTGTGAAGGTAAAGATGTGCTTCATTCATAGGTAATAAAAGATGTAAAAAGGTTTCAGTTTAATGAGATAAATATATGAATATTTAAACTTGTTGTGTCAGATGTGGAATATATTGTAGAAAAGCGAGTAGCTGTGTCAATTTAGTTATATAAGTAAGCATACCATACATGATGGTTTGGCTCAGGTTATTTCAGTTTGAAGAGTCTGTCCTAGTGATATAAGCCATTGGTATTCATTTTCTTTGTGTTGGCTCTAAAGCTATGAGGTATTGGATCAAGAAAACACTTTATTATACAAGAAAACTAAACCTGTAATAAAAATTGAAAACTTTCTGTTTAAAGCTTGAAAATTATGTTAAGCTTACATGTAAGGAAATGGTTGTTGGTGAAATCAAGAACAAATATACTGAACAATAACAAAAAAGAATTTAATAACATAGCTCATAAAAGAAATCGTATTCCTTGTAGTTTTCTTCTTACAGTTTCATAGTCACTTTCAAGCATAGGGAAGTGTACTGTCCTGTATGACAGATATGCAGACGTTGTTATGGCCATATTTGAGTTAGGGTGCAAGATGAATAGTAGTTAAATAACTTTATGGGTTATTATGAAATGAAGATTGTAAAAGTTGATTTGGGAGAAAAGAGTTGTTTCGCAATTTTTCTGTCTGATTTATAAGAATTGTGTCAATAGATTTTGTCTTTGCTTCTAAAAGCTGGAGTGACAGTGATGTGCAGAGGTTTGGTTTGGTGATGCCCAGGGCCAACTCCTTGATCGTATGCCCCTAAGTCTCAAGTACCTACTTTGGTCTCGCTTATCAAAACACGGATCTATATTCACACCCACTTGTGGGACTGTAGGGCACTTGTACAACAAAGTTAACAGAGACAATTTCAAATTTCAAATACTAAATTTTTATTTCACACTTTGATTGGATGCCCTCTCAATATGGATGCCTAGGGCTGTTGCACCCTCTGCTTCCACTTATGCATCCTACTGTGGAGTGATATTATTTTAATGAGTTCATTATTTGGTGAAAGTGTGGAGAATTTAATGATTTTTTTAAGACCCATTGTACAGGAAAACTGTTGATTGTAGCTATTTGCTCAGTCTATCAAAAAGCGACACTAGTGAAAACCATTAGATAAAGACTAAACTCAATAGTAACATGCAAACATCACATTATGTATTGTTGTATGTTATCCCTGAGGAGTATAGGCTCATAGCTCTTAGATGGATGAACATATAAATACCTACAGACCCATACCATCACTACAATAGATGCTGCTGCTGTAATTTCCATAGCAGGTAGGTTTTTATAGGGTGGGGTTGCTAGCTACTCACCCAACTGGTTTTGAATTCAGAGTTGTCCTCCTTCACTGGTTGCCAATCAAAGCTAGAGAGTCCAGTCTGCTCTGCTATTTAACCCATAGCTAAGGAGAGAAAAAATAGATTCATACTTTTTCCAAGGGTATTTGTGCAAAAATATATGCAGTGACCTTGACTGAAATTTAAACCTGGCAATCCCACTTTCCAAACTAATAACCACTATGCTACTCGCACATCCATCACATAATAAGCACCACTGATTGTGTTGATTATGTAATTAATTATATAATGAATGGTTAACTGATCTCTGAGATAAGTATTTTCTAAAAAAGGACTTTGAATATTCTGACAAGTATTTATATAATAGAAGCTTTAATATGCTTGGTGTTATGGTTTCTATCCAAGTTCATGTTCTATTACAGAAAATATTTTGATAATTTAACAGATAGCTATGTGTAGAATTGGCTTTAAGCCAATTGGACCTGTAGTTTCAGTTGGGCTCCATTCTTAAAGAAACTCATCACTAGGGTAATCTAGGCTTATCAAATAAACACAATGCTACATGGCATTTTTCACAGAAAACAGAAACAATTTTATCCTATATCCTGCTGATGTCAGTTTCCATATTTTGTGAGAATTTTATTTTAAGTTTGTATTTTCTTGATTTCAGATGAAAAATTAGACATTTTACAGTATTTTTCATTGATATTTTCACTTTCCAAAATTATAGTTTATAATTATAGTTTATATATTGTAGTTAAATGAGATTCTATTTCTTTGACGTTGCTCATACAACATCCATCGCTCAGGCAATTGCCCTCCAACCAGCAGAGATAAACATTTTAACTCTGCTAAAAATTTGTCTATGGTTTCCCTCATGTGAAATTGTTGTGACACAAATTGATCAAATGATTCAATGAATTCACCAAATATGTGGTTATAAGGACCTGCTTAATCTGCTCTGAGTTTGACCTCTGCTTCTTAGTCAGTTGCCGGTACACAGCAAGAGCTCTTGCTTGCAAGCACAGTAGCAGTATCTACTCAATTTTCTTCATCTCGCAGACTTCACAAAGCAACTCCACATTCTCAATCCATTCTACAATTGGTTGATCAGTAGCAGCCCACTGAATTCGGGTATTAGCCAAATATCGAAACCTCTATCCACCATGATTGGGAGGAAGGCCAAAATAGCTTGTAGTTAAATGAGGTTATATTCCTCTGACGTTGCTCGTACAACACCAAATGCTTATTTTTCCATATGCTGTTCTTGAATTCCCATACATGCCACCAGCATAAAAATCACTCCATTTCTCACTGCTTCATCCCACTTTTATCCTGCCAACACCACTGCCGACTGACCAATTAGCGTTCTTCACTTTGTCCTCAGTTATACAGTCAAATCGCATCCTCCAGTCCAACCAATCAGCACGCGAATTACTATACTTTATTTTTCTGACAAAGTTAATCAGACAAATGTGTAAATATACATGTAATATTTTTGTCATTCATTTGCTTAACATTGTTCTGATATATGGAAATTTATATATCATTCTCCCATGTAATAGCATTTACAAAAATTTTGGCTGTTTCCATTTCAGTTATGTCACTCTAAAGGTTAGCTTAACCAATAGACTATTTTTCAAGCTTTAAATGTAATAAAGTTTTTTCAGTTGCTGCAAAATATTTTTCTTGAATCAAATAAATAATTTCATAATAATAATCTGTCTATTTTGAGTTACCATTTATTTTGTTGGCTTTGTCACATACATTCTCTGGCCTTGTCATTATCATCATATTGAACTTAATTGGATTTGCTTGACTTCATGATGCTTTCCGATCATCCATTGCATTTGATAGTTCATCCATATTGCATCTAGTATCTTGAATGAGTTGGTTTGTATTGGTATGTAACTGACTGCTGGTCTCATTGCAAAAAAGTTCAAGCTTCATACTGATGTTAACTTTTTACTTGGGAAATACACTGTGAAAACAAATAACAAATATATCTCGCTAAATGGGAAATGAATGAACAAGATACATTTCAAAGAAATATATAAACAAGGAAACAGAAACAATAACAATTTGGAAAAAATTCAATGTATAAAGAGACACATGGTGTCTTAGCAAATTTCAGACTTAGTAGGGAGTAGATATTTATCACGTTGCCTCATAGACCAGCAGTAGCTAAAAGAACATGTGGTAGTTTCTTTACACCTAAGGGGTCATGTGGTAACAGACTTGCTGAGGACATTATATATATATATATATATGTGTGTGTGTAGGTACTTCCAAAGATTCACTAGAAAATGTGCATACATGATGAAAAAATGCTCCAAATGTAATAAAAACAGTTTTATTGTCAAAATCTTTGTTATTATTAAGTGGAAAGATCAAAGGATTTCTTGATTATTAAATTATATTTTTTAGCCTTTTTAGAATGTTCAAAATTTTGGTTAAAAATTTTATTTTTCAGCAGGGCGGGGGAGCATAAATTAGTATAGGAAATTTTAGCATCTTTTTTGTGGTAAAAACCACATTGATTTGGGAATTCTTGCAAAAATCAAATAATTATTGGATTTTAATGAAACTTTCAGACTTATTCACAAATGAATGCAATTATTTTAGAAATGTTTCTTTTTTTTAAAATTTTGATAAAGACATTTTCTTTTTACATCTGTTAACCCCCACTTGGAGAATTTAAATCAACAATTTTTTTTTGTTATATAGGAACAAGAGTTACTGAAAATCTGCTCTGAATTACAAAATAAAAATGCAATAAAACTAAGACATTATTTAATTAGAAAAGCTTCTAATTACTTTTATGAATAAGATATATTATGAACATTATTGTCTTTTTTGATGAATAATGAATTTTTACAAGAATTATTTTCCTTTTATTTTCAATTTAGAATAATTTATAAAGTTTTAAATCTTTTAAAATTCTGTATTAATTAGTACTGGTTAGGTAATATTGTTATTAAGTAAAAACTATATTTACTAATCATAAATGGAAAAGCTTACTACAATTCAATGACTCCCAGTATTTTAAAAAATAATTTTTATTTTTTTGGTGTGTATATAAACATGCTGATTTTTGTAAATATGAACATCCATACGTGACATTATCAGAAAATAAGAGCAGGAACTGTAGTAAATTTAAAGACAAATTACCTAAAATTCAATAAAAGATTAGATTGTGGAGAATATTTTCATAAATTTTAAAAATTACTTGGTAGTTAAAAATTATATAAAAATGGTACTCACATTATATTTGTAATTTTTACAAATTTTTCCACATAGAAAAAATTAGTTATATTTCTGGCTGTCAACATCTAATAAAAAAACCTATCTCTGTATTATAAATTCATTTCTGTGATATGTTAAACTAAAATTAAATAATGTCTTTCATAACAAATTAATTAAACTTTAAATTAGCTAATATTCATCAAATGAAGTTTCAGAAAAGGATATTTTATATTCCTTTATTTTTGAAAGATTTTTTTAAGAAAGAAAATTGCATTGTGCTGCCAGATGGCTAAAAATGGCTAAAATCAACAATTTTTAGAGATTTAAAAAAAGATTCCTTCCATTCAATTTAAATTAGTTTCGAAATAGGGCAAAGTATTTTGCTTATTGGAAATGTTAAATTTAACCTATTAGCTTGAAATTAAAACTAAAATAAGAGCCTCAGCAAAACTTTTTCATTTTTAAAAATACATTCTAAACCTTTGGTATTGTGTTTCATTTGGAGGTACCCATATATATGTGATAAATGTCAATTTTTATATTTTATGAAACATTAAAAATTATTTTCATAATTTTAACCTATTACTACAGCTACTATACTACTACAAGTAGCAAGGTCTCTAAGCCTAGTAATACATATATCAGGCCCTCCAGCAACTATTATGATATTGATAAAGTTACAAAATCATACTATATTTTCCAATACTATAGTCATAGCTGTAATTCATTTTTTGAAACTAGGTGATCCTAGAAATTTTAATGTTTCCTGCATTGAGTGTGAGTCACCGTTGGTCATAAATTGAGGCTGAGAGTGACTCCTCTCTTGAATCAGTACAACCACCATGCTGCATCCCATGGCTTCTTGTGATTATCATTTAGTCAGATCTCTAATGTCTGACATATCCAACTTAGTTGTAACTGCAAGAAATTTGGGGGAGTTAGCCAACTTTGTCTGGCAGGACACCCACTAAGTGTTATTCAATACAAAAACTATAAAAGGAATGGACATAAAACCACTTCCTCTTTTTTTTCTCTCTAGAATGCACATATTTTCTAACAGCAAATCCTACGTTTTTCTTCCTTTTTCAGCTGTGTACAGTATATTTTCTCTTGCATTGCTATTCTTTATATCATAATATACATGTAAAATTCCTCCACATGTTGAAATTACTTTTTGAAAATGTTGAATTCATTTACTTTAAAATTGTTCATCCTAATCAGCAACAAGTTGCAACTCTTCCCACTACAAACTGGTGACCAACAGCAACCTCGTCCAGTACAAATTGTAGCACTCACTCTGCTATAGAGTAATATTCTCATCAGTATAGCCCTTTGGGTCAATGGGATATGCAAGCCTTGCCACCACATCAAGGTGAAAATCATTGTTGAGGTGCACATGGGTAAAACTGAAGAATTAATTGATCAAAGCTCATTGTTAAAATCAACAAAGATAAAAATAATAGTTTGAACATATATATAACCAACTGTAGTTGGGATCATAGAGGCATTGTAAGCTCTACAATCCTTTCAGTATTTGCATAGCATATGCTTCGCTAAAGCTACATGTGGTTTTTGAATTCAGAATTGTCCTTTTCCTTGACTGGTTGCCCGCCAAGACTGAAAAGCTCAGTCTGCCTTACTATTTATTTACAGTTAGATTTTTAATTCAGATTTTAAATGGAGGCACTGTAGAGTAATGACAGAATTGGATTGAGGAATCAGAGAGCTGAGTTTGAATTCCAGTCAAGTTTGTTGCATTTATTTATGTGCAAATACCCTTGGGAAAGGTATGAATCCATCTCTTCTCCACCCTGCTGTGGGTAAATAGGACAGACCAGGTCCTATAGCCTTGAGTGGCATCTAGTCTAGGAGAAGTAGTTTGAACAACATTGATTAAGTTTTTCAATCTGTAATTCTGAAATACATTATTAATCAACTTGTTCAAATTAACATTCTCATGCTTTTCAGGCTTATCCCTACGTTTTTGATGATGCATTCTCTAGAGTTATACAGAGTGAGCCAGGTATTTAAGAATACAACTTTAGCAGGCCATAAATGGTAGATGACTTTACATTATATGGTATGTGCTTAATATTAACATTCCTATTTCTATTTACATTATTTACATTCTAACTAATGCTTCCATCTTTGTTATTATCACAATGTTTCAGCTATTGTATCCACTGGCCTTCTTCAGTTAATCCAACATCAAAAATTAGGACATTAGTCCAAATGTAAATAATGATAACTTCTCATTCCAGAAATTCTCATTTCTCTTTCAGAATTAACATGACAGATTCCAATTTGACACAGCAAATCAAAAGGCATGGCATGCTTGTGGTACTAGTTGCCAACCACAGTTTCTTGGAGATAGATAGGTTCTTGAAAATGGCCAAGTTATTTGTGTTTAAAGTCAGAAACAAGTTGGAGGCCTCTAACAATCTGTGGTCAAATAAAAGAAACATTCCAGGTAGTCAAATGTCACAAGGGCAGCTAAATTCATTCATCAGTTCCAGGACAGAACATCATTAATCGTGACATCAGAAAGTCAATGAAGGCCATCCACAAGCAACATAAAGTACACATCATCTTTGATAGTTCTGGGAGTTTTGAGCAACCAGTCATATTATGCCAACCCATTAATTTCTACAGAGCTTCAAACAGGTCTGTTACCAATGTGTTTTTAACAGGGTATACTTTAAGTCATGGGGATACAAGTAAGAATTTGTATACCAAAATTAGTTCACATAATTTTCACAGGGACAGGGAATTAATTTTGAGGTGAATGTCAGGCCTCTCCTTCGTAACAGGCTTGGCTTCAGAGCTAATACTTAGCATGCGCATCAAGTTGCTGGACATGGTGGTTAAAACGTAGATCGAAGATATAGCCCATAAGAGGCCATAGTTCCCTGTTACTTGCCATATGGCTTACATGACTCACGAGTGGCAGGCTGAGAATTTTCAAAATCAACCTGTAACCTCCTAGCTCACATGATTTTAATTTTCTTGACTACTATGTATAGAGTATCATACAATGGGAATAAAACCAGCTGTCCTACAATAACAAAACTTGTTGGTGGAAGGGATTTTAAGTGCACCCATGTCACTACCAAATGTGACACAAGGTCAAGGTTTAAAATGGGTTTACTGGCAATACCATGAAAAAAATTGCCCAAATCCCCCCTGGCATTTCCCCTGGTGGGGATGTCTCAGGCACTAGGTAATGACCCCAGCCCCCTCCCAAAAGAGAGGTATTGCCTGGGGGGATGGCTCTCTGAGGTGTGGGCTAATATTAATTTCAAACTCTCCCAACTGAAACTGGGAGAGTACTTGCCAATATAAAACAGAATCACCTTATCTGGGTATTGAGTTGCTCCTGACACTGCATCAAAGCTGTCTGTGAAGCTGACAATTGTTTATTTAATAACCTATTTTTCTATGTTGAATATGTATATATTTTTGAAAATATACTAATTTTTTTCTTGTGGATATCTTTGTTTTTCTTCACATTATAATTCATTTTTAATTGCTTGGCACATCCCATATACTTAAGTAAGGCTGAAGATTATATTGGCAAAAATATAGTAAGACCAACAAAGATGAGAATATTAGTTTAAACAATATTGAATTAATCAATCCATCTATTTATCAGTAAAATGGAATTTTTTGTTTTAATGCAATGTTGATGTCATCATCAGAGTGGAAGTTGGTTGTTTTTGTTTAGTGGCATATCAATCTCTACGGGTTATTTAGTGCTGAAATCTAAATATTTTTATACCTTTTTAATTTTTTTTGTGGGGGTAAGATAATAATGGTTTTAGTGATACAACTCTTCCTAATTAACCTATAGTTGAGGGGGCAAAGATGTAGATTCATACCTTTACCCCAGGGTATTTGCATGTAAGTGAATATAATGAGTCCGATTGGAATTGGAATTCAGCTTCTCTGATTAACAATTTTGAGCCATCATCTATTATACCACTTGCACATCCAAGCTTACAGCACCTAGTATTCCCAAGCAGTCACCCATCTAGGTAATGACCAGGCTCGATGTTGCTTAACTTTAGAGATTGTATGGGAATCAGTGTTTCAACATGATGTGGCTGTAAGCCTCAGGGTGGAAGGAATCTATATCTCAAGGGATTGGAATGATGTCTTCTACTATAGGTTCTTTTCAGAAAATTAACTGATTGATTCAAACAAGTACTGCTCCCTATTAGACCATCTGAAGGCAGCAATTGACAAAATGCATCACAAACTATTTAAGAGAAAAGGTGTAATATTCCAAAAGGATAACACTTGGCTGCAGGTTTCTTTGACCAGGTAAAAATTGTTATAGTTTGTTTGGCAGGTTTTCACTCTCATCATCTTCTAAGCCATCTTCACCAGATGCTGCTTCTTCAGATTACCATTTATTCTGAGCTTTTGAAAAAGTATCTTAATGAAAATAATTCCAAGACTGTCGAAAGCACCAAGAACAGTTCTTTTCTGTAGAGAAAAAGATAAAGAAAATTTACAAGAGGATTGAATTATGAAGTGGCATAAAATATATTGGGCATAATGGTAAATTGATAATAAATCATCATTATTCATCCCATGACCAGATGTGGTTTATAGAGTCTTTGCACAACTGAGCACCTGACAAATTCCCTCCACATATCTGGGTTGAAAGGTAGAGGGGTAGTCATTCATGCTAAGCATGTCTTTGGCAAGTAGACCTGGTGGAGCACATCTCTCTCCAGGTTGCCACAGCTGATGTCCTCCAACTTGAAAGCTTGCCTTAGTCATGAAAATGTGTCCATTGATTCTAATGGAGGAACCTTCCGGCCTGGTTGTTGGTTTCAGTCAAGGAAGCCTTCTACCTAGCAATGCCACATTATCAACACATTTGCTCCATACATCGCAATAGAACCCAGTCTACCCTAATCTTATGAAAAATGGTAACAAAAAGCACATACTCAGAATCAGAAGGAGACAACTGAAATTTCTTGAAGTCATAATGAGGAAGGTGGGCTTGGAGAATTTGACACTCACAGGATATAATGAAGGCAAAAGGGACAACAACTGGAAGTGGGCCACCTACTTGATGAGCTTGTGTGAATGAATAGGTAGTGGGAGACTCGGCAAATGTTGTAGGAGGTTGTGGAGAGCCATAATCACCAATGTCTTGAAAGGACACAGCACATAGAAGATGAAATGTTATGTTTATATATAATGCAAACATTCTCTTCATTTTGGCTTTTGATTTTAATAGAAAAATTTCTTACATTGTCCATGAATCAATAAATGTTGTCATGTCATATCATGAGTCCTATAACCTATTAGACTTATAAGGGCACCACATATACTGTAGTCATAGCAACAGTGGTGTGTCTTGGGCAAGATAGTCTGAGGGAACCCATCTCTCTTCAGGCTGGTTTTGAATTCAGAGTTTTTTCTTCGAGAAGATGCTGAGGAATGGGTGTTTTTATTGTGTCACCAATTCTAGACTGATTGCCAACCAAGATTAGAGCCTAGTCTGCTGTGCTATTTAACTCCTAGTTGAGGGAAGATGGATTCATGCCTTTTCTAACAGCATTAGTCAAACATGAACAAAACAGAATCAATGGGAAATTGAACTTGGCATAAGAAGTGCAATTTTTTATTCTGCATAAGTACCAAACACTTCACTGAGTCAACTACTTTCAGATGCAGTTGTTACCATAGTTTTGTTCATGTAATCCAAAAGACTTTGGTGCCATCCTCTACCCCCAGTAACAAGTTGACAAGATTCTGATGACAATTACAATGCAACACAAAAACACATGTATCAGCCCAAATAATGTTTGTTCCTAAATAAGATGTCCCAAAAATTAGAGATTTCATATCATATCACTTTCAAGGCTATCAAAACTGATCCTTGCATAGAACATTTATCCACACAAATTAATCTGATTGATAGAACCAATCCTTTGTTGGATTTGGTAAGTCTTCTGTCCTTGCTGCATGTTCTGTTTTTACATTGTTCTTGTTTGAAAAGATTTTGTGTAGTGAAAGTAGTTTGACATCAGAGTGAACGCTTTATTGTTATTTCCTCTAAAGTTTTCAGGTTGATATTGACTTTTTTTAAGTCTGTTTCAGTTGATCCTTATAGTAACACAGAGCAACTGTGGGACCTTTGGCCAATGATGAGTTCACAGCAAAGTACAGGAGTGTCACTGTTCATGACCAGTCAATCAAAGTACTATATTAATAAATTATAAAATTCCATTCAAAGTAGAAAAATTTTCATTTCACTAGGCTTCATCTTCAGTGAATCCTTCAGCACAGGAGATGGTATCTTGGAGTGCATATGATATATTTGATGTGCGCACGCACACACACACACATATAAAAAATAAATAACAAAAAAATCACGTTCTTTTTATTGTGGCTTCATTCTCAATAACTGTTACACATTCATACACACACGCATATATATATATATATTCTATTTAAAAATGAGGAAAGTTTTATGATCTAAAAAGCTATTTTAATTAGGTACCTCCACTTTTTCACCATAAATTTTCAATAACTAAGGTTTAGAATGAATTTTTAAAAATGAAAAAGCATTCTGAAGATTTCATTTTAGCTTTAATTGAAAGCTAAAGGATTAAATTTATTATTTCCAGTAAGTAAAATATTCTGGTGTATTTCAGATAGAAATTATATAGATTGGAATGTCAAATTTAATTTTGGTTTCTTAAAATTTTCTTAAAAGCAGCCATTTTCTTAATTGTAAGAAATTTGTAAACAAAACAAATTTATCAATTTTAAAACTCTTCCAAAAAATATATATATTTCTGACACATTGAGTAAAATTAGAAAATTTAAAGTTAAATTAATCTGATTTAAAATCTATATTACTTACAGCATTACAAGTCAGCTGGTATGACTGAATAGAACTGACATAAAATTTACGAAATCTAAGTGAATGCATTTTTTTCGGTTTTTAACTACCTAGTAATTTTTATAAATGAACAATTATCTAATAATTTATTGACTTTTATTTACCTTTCGATGAAGCATTATGCAAAAATATAAAAAAATTTAAAATACTATAAAATACTATAAAATTTTGTTAGATTAATTTCTCTGTAAAGAGACAAAACTCTTAGATCATGTGACCATTTCATAATAATGTCACATTTAGCCTTTCATAGATGAAAAAGGGAGCAAATTAAGTAAAAAAATTAAATAACTATTTTAAAAATAGAATAGTGTAACTATGTTTATTAATCTTTTCAGTTTTGGATTCATAAATTTCGTTTCCACTTAATTAATATATAACATCCAGGAAATAGACCAATACAGAATTTTACACGATTTTAAACTATTATAAATTATTATAATTAAAAATTAAAAAAAAAAAATGAAAAATTATTGTAAAAATTTATTATTCATCAGAAAAATGTTATTTCTTCAGACAATAGTGTCCTTAATATAACTTATTTACAAAAGCAATTAAAAGCTTTTGTAATTAAATAATGTCATAGTTTTATTGCATTCATTATTTTTTTAATTCAGAGCAGATTTTCAGTTAGAATAGTGCAAGTTTGAAAAAAAAAAAAATGGTGATATACATTCTCCAAAGAATCCTACTTTTAACGAATAAAAAATTCAGGAAATAGAAAGGTTTTTAGCAAAATTTCATGAAATTAAGTAAGTGGTGGTGGTGATAGGAGGTGGGTAATATATGTAAAAAAAAAATATTTTTAACAAAATTTTCTTAAAAAATTTTCAAAAATAATTTCATTTATTTGTAAATAAGTTCTGAAAATTTCATTAAATCAGACAATTATTTGATTTTTACAAGAATTTCCAAATCAATGTGTTTTCAACGGAAAAAAGTGCAAAAAAGTCAATGTAATTATTATGCCACCCCCAATGACATAAACAAAACAAGATTTTAACCAAAATTTCGAACATGTTAGAAAGGATTAAAAAATTTCAAAAAATAATCAAAAAATACTAACATAATAACAAACATTTTGATGATAAAACTTTATTTCTATTAAGTTTGTGGCCTTTTTCATTACGCTATGCTGTTTTCCATGAAAAAGATGGTGTTGGTACAGCTTAGTATTTTTCTCCTTGATACCAATAGACTATGCTTAACACTACTAGGTGGTATGGCAATCAGCAATATAAAAGGAAAAGACATGCTCTCTCTTTCTCATTTTTCTCCAGGGCAAAGCCTACTACTTAATTTCACCAAACCACATGGTGCACTCACAATCATTAATTCCATAAATGTTTTTTTTTAGCTATCTGTATATATAAATATAATTTTCTCTTTGTCTTTTGTGAGCCATGTTTTCTTTATATAAAAAGTACATGTATAAAAATGTGTTACATCCCTTTATTTGGAACTAGCTTAAAACTATTAAGCCTCCAGCCCAAAACTAAAGGAACCTCGGGTCCAGCTTAGAAAACAGTAATGATTTGGCCTATAAGTGCAATTCCGTCCAAAAGACTGATTTGGGCTAAAATTCCAATTCAGGCCAAAAATTGAGTTCTTCAAATCACAAACACTGCAGAATTTCAAAACATCATGTCATGAAACCTCTCACTTTAACTCTGATTCCTTAGCATTTTGAAGAAATAAAATTTATTTCCTCAATTCACGATATTTTGGTGATATTTTAAATAAAAAATTTTAAATTCACAAAATTTTTGTGTTAATTTAAGCTCAATATAAATTTTTTTTCAGTTATTTTAAAATCTTAATTATTATCTGTTTCCTCCTCATCTGAAAACAAATCCTAATGCTGGATGTTCGAGCACCAGATGAAGGGCAAATTTTCAATCCTGTGATCATCCTGATTCCAAAAAGGTATAATATGTTGATGTAGAGCAAGTGTGGCCAGAGTTAGAGGAGTTTCAGTCACACAGATGGACAGACAGAATTTGCCGTTTATTTAGATAGAAGACTTCAGTCACTACAATCCTTAATGTATTCTGCTACGCTATCTTGTAGTGTTTGTTGTTTATAGAAAACAAGATTTATCACATTAACATTATCATTTTGCATTTGTAACATTTGCTGGTGTATAATTTGCATTATCCAATCATATTGCCTTTCATATGTGGGGTTACTCACACCATACCAGCAGAAATAACCTCATGTTCACAGGTATAAAAACCATACACAGAAATAACACTAAATGCATGTTAAATTGTAAGTTAAAATCATACAATTTATTCATTTAGTTGTGTACTGGTGTGTCTGTATTTTAGTTAGAAGTGTTTTAAGGTTGCATGTGATAAAAGGAAGAGGTCACTTCATATTATATCAAACAATGTCCTGGAGAGAGGAGCTGGATGTCTTGACTTTCCAACAGTTGTTAACAAAAAGACTGAAGTCAGCATCTTTTGGCATGAAGTATTTTCCTGTTGCATTCTAGAACTTTTCTTTTTGGTTTTATTTAAAATATTTTAAACAAAATTTTAATGTTATTTGTTTTATTTTATTTATGATATATATTATTATTTTATATTTTTATTTATTAATAATAATAATGACTTTACACATAAAAAAAAGAAGAAAATGGTATTAAGTCTAGTTTTTTTTAAATTAGTAAGAACTTTATTCTACCTGGTATATTATCAGTTAAAAAAGGGTCTATCATCATAGGCACATTGGTGAAATAAAAGTTCACTTATCTTGTGATGCTTTAAAGACAGCATACTAAAAAACTGGTTGTTAAAATTTGATGTCTTTATTTGAATAGGTTCATCACAGAATAAAATGTCTAACAGAAGTTCTTATCAAAATATTTTAAGTGAAATACTAAACTTTTCAGTTAACATGTAAATATACTGTGATATTTTGTTACCTGAGGAAATTTAGAACATGTCTAAACACAGTAGAATTGGCATTCCTTAAATAAAGAGTCATAAGGAATAGTTAAATATTTTAGGGAAATTTCCAGAAAGAAATCTAGTGTTTTCATTCTTCTGGTTACAACATCTATTGGTTTTCTTGTTTAATGTATTCAATCAAGTCCTTATTTCTTTACTCTTTTCACAGAATTTTGTCATATTTTTAGTGTCTACAGAGATACATTATATCACAGAGGAAAATATAGCAAAGAATAAATGCTAATACTATTTAAACTAGAAATCTTTTATTTAGTAGCCTTTAAAATATGGAAAAGCAGAATCTCCTCAAATGGTTGTTTCTTAATACTAGTATAACTACAAATTAGTCTAATTAATAGACACACTATTTAATTCTTGCAGGGTTCAAAGTGCAAATAACAGTGGAAGGCTGAGAAAGGAGAAAAGTTGGCCTTGTAAAAATATTTAACTCATCCACAAAGAAAAGGAAAGGAAAACAGAAAGTGTAAATCCAAATTTTTTATATTCCAGAAATTGTTGGCGTTACAAAAAGCTTCTTTTTTAAGTCCAGATTCTTTTCTTAAGAGATTTTTCATACAAGAAATAGACTAGACAAAAGATTTCTTAATGACTGCTTGCTACAACTGCTACTCAGACTGGCTACATGATATGCTGTCCAAGCATGTGAACATAGTGGTAGACATAAAACACAAAATTTGAACAAAAAAATACTTAGCTGTATTTGGAAATGTCTTACTTCTAATCACAATAACTATACATGATTAAAAAATAAAACTTTGCAGATTTATAATTTGATATAAGTTTTTTTAATGTTTTGTTATTTTTATCTTTCTCCATGAATTATAATTAAATTTTAGGCTAGTATCTACTCAGCATTTTAATAAAACAAGGCTTTGATTTTGCTTGGAACTGATTAATTAATAGAATATGTTCTGTGTCTGCTGTAATTTGAATCTGTTTGTTCTTTTTACCAAATATTATTTTATATAGATTTTTAAAGTTTATCTTCGCCATTGTAATCATACAACACTCCCCACAGTCATCCAAGACTTCCAAACTGTGTCTGATTGATGAAGATCGCTTTGATCTCAGATCTGCCTTATCCCACGTTGTGATTTAAATTTGATCATAAGGAGGCCAAGATCAAATCTTCACGGGTATCTTCATGACTGGCTGGTCCAAGCAGGGTGAAAGCATACAGGGAAACAAATAACACTCAAATAAATTGAACAAAAAGTAAATACTGTTTTTGTATCAGTCCTCCATACAATCATTGGTTTTTCAGAGTTTGCATGCAATTATCAGCCTGATCCAGATCTAAATCGGAAGTGATATTATCATTGTTGACTTGGCAAAATCTGGTTTACTGTTTTGGTAAAGTTTGGCACAAAGCTGAAGTTGGAGGCTTTCGTCGGCAGATAATCATGTGGGCCTCTCTCCTGTCATTGGTCACGTCTCCGTCTCTTCTGCCTCTCTTCTCTTTTCTGCGACTTGTCTGCTGAATTCGTTTTGCACATTCATATTTATGGACATTTGCCTAAACTTGCATGAGTGGGGGTACGGCAAGGTAGGAGCATTTCAGTGAATCTCCACTAGGGAATTCCCTCTCTCCACTCTCTTTTATTAACCCTCACTAAATCTCCTCAGTGAGTGTGGGTGGCTTATCCACCCCCACCTGGTATTTCAACTCAACTTTCAACCAAGGAAATCAACTCCAAATTCGCTGTTTACAAAAAGTGAAATTTTCGCTTTACTGCTTGCATTTTCAGCTGTGTGTCAATCAAAATTGCCCTCAAGTCTGGGTCACTTTTTCATTGTTCAAACTGCTCAACATACAATTCAAGTTGTTTATTCAAGTTTTTGGTATTAACCCTTCTTGTTTCAATGTCTCTCAGCACATAGCACTTTCTATTGATAAGAAAACTTTCTTAGGTTCTATTTTACCACGGTAACAACAAATAGTATCACACCATAACTGATTCAAAATCACTGATTTAATTCTTTAACACTTGTATTGGCCATTATATTTAATACAGTAGTTAATTCACATGTCACTGATTCACAAATTGTTTTTACTTAGTGCTCACTGAATATATCCTTTTACTAGATTGGTCTTGAGTCAACCAATCTCTATTTAATCCTATCAACATTTGTAAATAGAGTCCCTGCAAATAATATTTTAACACCTGCTGCTATACAAACTTTACAAATGCTTTATGACAGTCATTGTCTATAATAGAGTGTGTCTAATAGCATATAGACCACATTAACCTTTGAACAATATACATTTTGAAGGAATCACTTTGCTTAGCCAATATTCAACAATTGATCTTCATTCCCCTTCATCTGCTTAACTAAATTGGCTTTTGTATATCACCAGAGAATCTACTGTTCTTTGAATTCATCTTTCTATTGCCAGTAAAGGTTATATAGTTTTAAACATTGTGATGAGGTTGTAATCTAAAACATTTTTGTGAGGAAAATTATTTGTGCTTGGATGAGACCTGGCCTATCAAAATAACTATTCTCATCGCTACACATTTTAAATGCTTTTTTTTAAAAAAATGTATCTTATTTCAAAGAAAAAGAACTTTATTTGTAATAAAAACATTACTTAAAATTTCACTATTACCTTTATTACAAAGTAAATAATACGAGGTGGCATTGAAAAGTTTCCGACAGAAAAAAAACTTTAAAAAAAAAAAAAAAAAAGTGATGGTCGTCTTGATTTTGACTTTTGAGAAATGAATAAGATCAAGAACTTGTAATTTCACATTTTGAGCTTGTCATCCAAGCCAAAATAACTATTTCTCAATAGATCTTTTTAGAACATTTGACCTTTATTTTATTTTTTAAATTTATTCAAATCAAATCCAAAAATTCTACGATGATGAATTTTGTTTTTAAAAAGAAAGAAATAAAAAAATAAAAAAAATGCTGCTCCCTGCCCCAAATACACACACAACCTGAACTGCAACATAAGACCTGACGACATTTCTATTTCACAAAATTTTAAATACTTCCTTTCTGGGAATTTAGAAATGCATTTTTAAAAGTTACAAATTTTCCCATAGCTTCCACTTTCTTTAATTATTTTCTATAAAATTGTAGTAAAAAGATTGTTTTTTAAAAATATGGGGGAGGAGTGTAAGAATTTGAAAATTAGCTTGCTACGCTCCTAGTTTCATTCAAGGGCTTTTTAGTTCTTTTTGTGCGTGTAAAAAAATTATTTAAAAGTAATTATTTTATTTTATTTTTCAGTTAGTTCTTTTTAAGATTTAGTTAGAATACGTACCAGTTTTACAATATGCAAAAGAAAGTTTTTAATGCCTGGTGGGCAGAGGAGAGAGAGAACGAAAAGAAACATATCGTCACTTCCCTATCGTAAGAATTATTATTGCTGTTGTTATTTTATTTAAATATGCAAATCTGATTTTTGAGCTACGGTAGAAAATATAGTTTGACTTTCAAATTTAAGGTAAATTTTTGTCTGAATCGGAGTATTTGAATTTGGAAAAACCTCATACTTTCACTTTTCATTCAAGTATTTCTTATCGTTCACCTGTCAAGAAAATGTGGGAAGACAATTTATTTTGGTGGTGCTTGTTTTTTAGTGTTTATTTTTTAAAGTTTTTTTTCTTTTTTTTTTTTTCGCGTGCGTGTTATTTTTTATCTTATTCAGCCATCTTTAAAAATATGGTTAAAACTAAAAGCTTAAATAAAATGTTAATACTAATAATTTTTTATTTTATCATTTTCAATAATAAAAAAAATGTAATTAATTTTATAAGCAGAAACTGATAAATCAAAAGTCAAACCCGGCAAGATAATTTTGGATTCTCTTTCTTTAAGAGAAGATTAAAATTTTAAAATGCTAGGGTCTTTTCGAAAAAAAGAACTTGCTCAGCTAACAGATTTTTTTTTTTATTTTATAAGTAAAATTTCGAGATTAATATTTTGCTCAAGTTTTCTTTTCCTTTCCTTTTTTTTTTTTTGATATTTTCAAATGCTGATTTTTTTTTTTTTGTTTTAAGAAAAAAAAGTACTGTTGGTAGTTATCACCAATTATAAACATCAATTTACCTTTTAGTTTTAAATAAATGGGTTAGTATCCCATAAAAAGGTAAATTGATGTTTAATTAAGGTTTATAAAAGTTTAACGTCTGACAAATCTTTGAAATGTCTAAAAAATTGATTTTTTAGACAGACTCACAGAACAGAAAAATAGTAGCAGTGAGTTAGTAGTACCATAAAGAAAGCAAAAAACCGGCAATGAACACTAAAAATACCATTGGCATTTAGGTTAGATCGTAAAACAATTTGTAAACATGCAAGAAATTTCCTTTACAAAGAATTAAGACAAATCAATAAATGAAAAAATAAAATAATAATAATGAGTAAATAGAGCAAACAACTTTCAAGTGACTTGTTACAGAATTTTTTTTTTCTTTATTGACGCTGTTTGGATAGTTTTTGCGATCGAATTGTTATCAAAATATAAGATATTATAAACATGATTTTTTTTTGTGTGTGACCACCAAATGTTTAGTTTAAAAAGAATATATTGTACGGTAACTACTTCTACTGCTTCTTCACTACAAGATACGGTCTTTGGAGCAATACTCGTGTAAAACCTGTTAAGTTAATTAAAAAAATAAAAATAAGGTACACTACACATTATTTGCCCAGAGGTTACTCTAAATCATGGTATCTTATCCAAAGAAAAAAAAAACAGGATAAAGAATAAAATTCAACATTAATGAATCGGCCTTAATTGAATTCCAATATTTTTAAAAAAGAATGTCCATTCATTTGAACACACGTTTAAAAAATTAAATATACTGTTAGTGAAGTAGATAAAGTGTACTTCACAACATATACTTAGCAGAACGATTGGTTTAAAAAAAAAAAAAAAAAAAATCAGTATTTTTTAATACTTAGTGTACTGATCTTGTCACTATATTTCCAGGCCAAAACTTTCATCAATTTCTCAATGAATGAAATAGTGCAACGTTTCCAGTAGTCAGGCGGATTAATACGTTATCAATGTTTCAGGTTTGTTAAAAGATTATTTTTTTACACTACACTAAATGTCTTGAATATATATATATTTTAAACCCAGCTGAGAAAACATTTAATAATGAAATATGTTACCATTTCGGCAGACTTAACTCTGAGCTGTTCATATTAAAGAAATTCTTTTTTGTTGATAGTTACTATTTTCTGCACAAGACATCTATGTTCGTACACGCGTAAGAAATTTTCTTTTAAGTTGATCATTTTTTTTTTTTAATTTTAAGTAAAAAAAATGGAACAATTTCGAATGAAAATTAATGTTTTACTGAAATTGTATCAAAGAATCTATATTATGATGCATTATTTTTTGGAAATTAAACATGTGTATCGACATTTTTAAAAAACAAAACAAACGCAAGTCAAATAATAAACATAATTGAAAATCATAAACTGTCATTGTTTTATTTCCTTGTTGAGCTCGTAAAAGAATTTGTTTCAGGATCCTATGGGTTGATTTGTGTGTGTTTAGATATGGTTTCTTATTTGTTTCTTAACTTTTTGAAGCAAAGTTTTACCACCATATTGTCTTGTCTTCCTAATCAATTTGTCATTAAATAATCTTTTATTCTAAAAAAAAAAAAAAAAAAAAAAAAAAAAAATATTTATTTTACACCACATTCATTTGCGCATTGAAGTTAAAAGAAGAAATAGTTGTTTTTTTCCCGAAATTATTTAACAATAACATTCTGTAGTGGTTATTTCATTTTCCTTCTACGGTAAAATTTTAATTCCCATAAAAAAGCATTTTTAGTAGCAGTTCAACTATTCTTTTCTCTTCAGTCACTCCAATTTTGTACAATTTTCAAGTTTATGAACTAATTTGAAAGAAAGAAATAATAAAGTCTTCAGATGTTTTTTGTTCGTTTTTTTAAAATTATTTTTGAAGGGTGGGAACGTCTACTTCCAGAAATCTAGTACTTTTAAGAAGGATTTTTTTAAGAATGGAAAACTAAGTCCAAATTTGAAAGATTCATTAAGCACTTGGAGAAAAAAATGTAGCAAACCTTTCTTACTGCTGACCGGGTAGCCAGTAACTTGAAGTTGGAAAAAATTATTCACTTAACCGGGAACCCAAACCATGACGTTATTTGGTCAAGGACCATTTTTTTTTTAAAGTAAAAATACAATGACAGTTGAGTGAATTCAGAAGAATGGCCACCAATTATTCGAATTGCAGACTTAAATGTCGAAAGTCCTACCTGCTGTAGGACTTTTTAGAATTTTTTTTTAATTCTACAGGTGTCAAGACTCAAGTACCTGTGCCAGTATGAAAAACAAGCGAAATATGCAAACAAACAAAAAATTGGAAATTAAATTTTAATAAATGTTTTTTTTTGCTTCACTAACACATACATCAGTGTAGACAAGTATCCGAAAGTGGTCAGTAATGTCAGTTAAATGACATCATAACGAGCTCACGTGGCAAAAAGCTCAGTTTTCCAACATGTTTCAGTCCGAATCCCACATAAAAATTGTTTCATGTAAGTTATTTTTATTCAAGTTTCTGAAATATTTCATTTAATGGGTAGTATGTTTTAAAATAGTTTTGTCAATTAGGAAAGCTTTAAATTACGCAATTACGAATGGAAATTAATTGGGAACAATATATTTCAGTTTTTACTAGATGTTAACAAAATAAAAAATAAAGATAACCCCTTTATCTTCATTTTATTTTTTACAAATTTGTACCAATATATGATTATTTATCCAATTCCATATTGGTACTATCAAGAAGATAAGCATTTTACAATCTTTTTCTAGGTTTTAAACTGACCTTGACAAAAACCATTTTTTAATATTTGCATACAGACCTGAAAGTGGATATTTGCAACAGGCAAAAATGAAGCAGAATATCTTTTTAACCAAACTGGAGATCCTTCCTTAACAGGACCACCTTTATTATACTGATGTCCATGGCAGAAGCAGAAAGCAAAAGATCTTTAATATTTTTGTAGGTATTGTGCAACAATGCCTAAAAAAGTAAATAAATACCAACTACATTAAATTACCAACTGTTAATGTAACCTGAAAAAGTTTATAAGTTGATTTGATCGAATTATGTTAGACAATATCTTTAAGACATTCAAGCCATCATTACTTAGAATATACTTAAATCTTAAAAACTACATTGGCTATCCAGAATCCCAATTGGGGTTATAAATAATATATATCCAGCTCCAGGAGGACATCCTCTAAGGTAGCACTTTTTCCATTTTATTAAAAATCAAGAGTTCTATGGTTAATTTTTTGGGCCTGAAAAGGAAAAGCTAAGGGGGTTGAGCCATTTTTGTGTCAAGTCTCTTGTATGTGTGGAATTCCCACTTCAAACTTAGGCTTGTGCCATGTTCCATTCAAGTGCATGTTGCATTTCGTGTTGTCTTTAACTTCAATTCTTGAGACCACAACGCTATATCACAGACTGAATCATAAATAGACAATTTTCTTTTTTAATTGTTTATTTCATGGTGAACAGTCATAATATACTCATTTCTTAAAGGGAAATAGGACAAATGTCAACCAGTTGATCAACTATTCATCACCACATGGTGGTTGTCTCACTAAGGAATCTGGGTGTGGTGAGACCTCTTGACCCTTCTATTCTTGCCACTATACTGTATTTGTACCTTTTTGGTCTTGTATTAAAACTTAAAGACAATCTATCACTGTCAAAATTCCACACCTATGGTGTTCAAATCACCTCCACTCAATTCAGGTTGTCAGAGTTCTGGCCAGCAGTTTGACATTTTGGGCCAGCCAATGCATTCTGTAAGATGCACATATAGATACTTACTAAATCTTGCTACAGAAACCACAGTAACAACACCTTGCATAGACAGCTGTTGTCTTCCACACAGGGTTAAAGAAGAAATCTTAAAAACCATCTTTTTAAATTAATGAAGACATACATTTGTGCTTGTCCTATTTTCTAGTTCTGTGATTTTTCTGTTATTTAAAATGTTTTCTAAGCTCAAAGTGCTGTTACAAGTTGATGATTTTCTATACACAGTTACTATGCACTCATCTTGTTTTACTCCTTTCTTGATTTGAGACAGTTGTGTATTCCTGATGCTGTGAATTAAAAATATAAGCTGATCATTACACTTGTAATTACGTTTTATGTTGGCCCGGAATAAATTTTCCTTTTTCTGTGAATCTCTTGTACTAAAACTCTCTGGTCAATCATAGCACTTGGTCCTTACATGTTACAGCCTTGTAAAATCAAAATTACTCACTCAGATAAGAGATGTCATTGATTTGCACATGGATTTTCTATAGTATGGATTTTTTTGGATTGTAGTCAGGCTAAACCCATAGCCTGAATTTTGGTAATGATGTGAACAGTTGAATGCTAATAGTACTTTATATAAACATAGCAAGAATTCTTCCTTAGAATTTGGAAAGTTTCAGAAGACCATAAATCTGGAGTCAACTGGGTGGGTTGGAGAAGATACAGTTTTATTAAATCTTAATGAATTCTACTTGGTTTATTTCAGATTTTAATCTTCCTGGAGACTTCTCCGAATTCATTTTATGGCTTTTAATTATTATTTTTGACTCGTTCTTTCTTTTCTCATTTTCTTCAGAACTTAATCAGTTTCCCTGAATTTTTTTCACCATTTAATCCTAATTGGTTCCTTTTTTAAACCATAATTAGGCATTCTCATGTCTTAAAACTAGGGACCTTCACAAAAAGGTAATACCTTAGGTTTAAAATGAATATTTAAAAATGAAAAATCTTTCTTAAAGCTTTTATTTTAGTTTTAATTTCAAGCTAATAAATTAAATATTTCCAATAAGCAAAATACTTTGCTGTATTTCAAAAAATAATTTAAATTGACTTTTTTATTTTGCTAAAATAGCTGATTAACGTCCTTTTTTAGTCATCTTTCATTGCAATATTATTCTCTTTATTAAAAAATCTTCCAAAAATAAGATGTACTTTTCATAAACTTTATTTGAGGAATATTAGCTGACTTAAAGTATAATTAATTTTATTTGAAACAAATATTATTCACTTTAAGTTTAAAATATTTCAGAAATGCATTTTTTAACCTGACAGTAGCTGTGTTGATATGCTGACAGCCTGATGACTGATCTAGTGTTGTTCTATAGAAACTTTATCTGTAAAACATAATTGAAGAAAATGATGTGAGTACTTTTTTTATAAGTACTCAGTAATTTTAAAAATTTAGAAAATATTCTCCATAATCTAATGTTTTATTGAATTTTAGAAATATTGACTTTAAATTTACTATAGTTATTGCTCTTATTTTCTGATAATGTCATGTAAACCTATACTTTCAAAAATCGGCATGTTTGTACAAATACAAAAAATTCAAAATTCTTTAAAAATATTGGTGTTTGAATATTTTTATTAAGCCTTTTCCATTTAGTATTAGTAAATATAGTTTTCACTTAATAATATCATCTAAAAGGCTGAAATTAATACAGAATTTTCCTAATTAAAAATTTTGAAAATGAAAAGAATTCTAAAAATTTATTATTCGTTGAAAAATTTTTTTCTTAATAGCGTCCTTAATATATCTTACTTATAAAATCAATTAAAAGCTTTTCTAATTAAATAATATCATAATTTTATTGCATTTTTTATTTTATGATTCAGAGAAGAAAAATAGTAAATGGTGTTTCTGTTTGACAAAAACAAATTGATGATTTAAATTCTCTATGGAGTCCTCTTTTTAACTAATATAAATATGAAAAGGCTGAAATTTTAATTTCTTGAAGTTTCCTAAAATTAAATAAGTGGTGGGTAACAGATGTAAAAGATAATAAAATGTTTTTAAATATATATTTTTAAAAAATGATTTATTTGTGAATAAGTCCTTAAATCATTGAAATCTGACAATTATTTCATTTTTGCAAGAATTTTCAAAAGAATGTGTTTTTAACATAAAAAAGATGCTAAAATTACATATATACTAATCTTTGGCCCACCCAGTGATGCAAGAAAAAAAAAGTTTTTAACCAAAATTTCGAATGTGCTAGAAAGAATTAAAAATTTTTATAAAATAATCAAAAAACACCTTGGTCTTTCCTCTTAATAATAATATGAACATTTTGATGATAAAACTTTGTTTTTATCATTTTGGGAGCCTTTTTTTTTTTTTTTTTTTTTTTTCATAGAACTTTTGGGGGTACCTACTTAAAACATTGAGCCAGTATTACCACCCTGTTATATCCAATTATGCATTAAAACATTGATTCAGTGTTAATATCCTGTTATAGAGTCTCTCCAGGAAAGAGCAGAGTACAGTAATAATTAGAAAAATATATCGATATATAAAGATTCACATATGAAAAACTAATAATAAGGACATAACAATTTCAACTGTGACTTATTGAACTACACATTAGCAGTCTTCAAGGTTCTAATAACTGATGCCATAGGTACAGGTGAAGCACTGTGTCTGATGTCAATAATGGGAGGGTAGTGAGTCTTCTGTTTCTATATCCTAAATGCTATAAATGTGTGTATTGTAGTACAAAAGAACAAATGAAATAAGTACTGCTGTTGAGGTGAAAAGAAAGGTGAGGTAAAAATTAAGATAAAATACTTTGTATTGCTGATATAGAGGATCAAGGCAGGATGTCATTTCATGGGCAAGGGAATTGATTTGAAATTAAGGGGAGAGTCTGTAGGGCCTGGAGTTGATGCAGGTGTTGAGTTTGTTGACTGAGGTCCCTGGTGGTGTCGTTGACAGCTTGCTCACTGGTCTATGACTCTGCTCCAGCACCATGAGCAGCGATCTGTAAAAATAGACAGGGTGAATCATGACTCAGCATGTTTTGTCACACCTTTTGATTTTGCAGCAATATTCATGATTGGCTCCTTTTATAATGTGTTTTATATTTTTCCTTTTGGAGGATTTGTTTTGTTAGCCAGATGTGATGCTTGGAGCCTCTGTGCAGAGAGTGACTTTTTTATTTTTTAGTTTTGCTTTCTTAACATTCACATCTGGCTAACATGTAAAGTGAATCAGAAAGATTTGAAGCAGGGTATAACAAAGAATACTGAACTGACCTACTGGATATGTATCTAGTACCTCCTGCATTGGACGTGATTTGAGCCAATGTCACTTGTCTTTTACCAAAGACAATTCTAGCTAAATGCCTCTGATCCTAATCATTAAGAACCTGTGGTTATCAATGCCTTCTATCAGGGGTTTTCATTACATATGTGACACTCTAGATAAAAAGATGCTACAATTGTATCCCCTTCAAGTTGCAGTTCAACCTTTATCTATCCTACTTGTCCACATAATCTGCAATTACTACCTCTGCTTGCATCCATACAACAACTTCAGTCATTAAACTCTATCTTGAGTGGCGCTTGTGCCTTGCATTGGTTGAACATTTAGTAGTAATAAAATAATATAAATAGTGTAAATAATGATAACTTCTCATCCCAGACTGAGTGTAACAAAATTGTCCAAATCATGTAACAGCATAATTGTCCATCCCACAAAATGTTTAATATGTTAAAAAAAAAAAAAAAAACTAATTGAGTTTCTTTTTTCCAGGTTTTCAGATAAGATGTTTAGCCATCTTGACTTTCGTCATAAGAATCACTGAAAAACTCTAGAAAAAGAACAGGTTAAAATCATTTTGTGTCATCCCCACTATCTTCCCAAATGAGCAATGGTCAGAGGAAAAACATAATTCAGGCCTTCAGTAATGGTACAAACATTCATACTTTAGCTTCCATCTTCAAAGTCCATTCAAGAACCATCAAGAGAATGGTGAATAAGTTTAAAAAAGAGGGAAAAGTAAAGAGGAAAACTGGATTAGGTGGTCACAACAGGAAGAGGGATCATAATTTCAACTTAGAGCTAAAGAGATCAATTAGAAAAGATCCAACTCAATCCATAAGACGTCTGGCACATGAGAGAAGTTTCAGCTATGACAATCCAACGAGCAGTGAAAAAATGAAAATTGTATGTGAAACCTGTGGGGCACCTTATTACTCCAGGTTAGAAAGGACAAAGATCATCTTGAATATGTTGGAAAATGATGATAATAATATATATATTTGAACTTTATTTCAATACTTCATGAGCTTCCAATCCTTAGCTATGATTAATTAATGATGAACATGTCATTTTCATTTATGATCGATTTCATCACAATATTTCTGTTAAGCTTAGAGAGTAATTATACATTCTTATTGCTCAAAGTAGAGTCCACTAGTGTTATAAAACCTTGAGGATTCCAGTAAGATATCTTTAATCATTTCTAAGATACAATGCTTCAGAGCTTAATCTAACAATTGGACAATTTTGCTGTTACACTCGGTGTGTATATATATATATATATATTGGAAGAAAGATGTATGACAAAATGGAAAAAAAATTTTTGTGATATATTTTGTTCTTTCTTTCCTCCAAAATTGTTTTTGATATATAAAAATGTATGTAACGTTATTCCACATGTGTGTGTGTGTGTGTATTTAAATGCAATTGGCACTAAAATAAAGCTATGATTATTTCATTTTCCCCCTTGCCACAGCTCAAGTTTACTATATTATAATGTAATCAATAAATTAAATGAAAGCTTTAACATATATTTAATAAATCCTACCAGTGATATCATAAACTGTTAATATATAAATAGATAAAATCCTAAAAGAAAACCTGATTTTTCCACTTACAAGCATTTGTACCCAAGTAATACTTAGTTAACTCTAGATCATGATGTTAGTGTTGTGTCTTTTAAACTTATGTAGGTTTGGGGCTTAGAGTGGTTCACTTAACCTTTGTCACACTCTGTTTATGTAAATATACTATTGTTGCTTAAAGACTATTATTATCTTCACAGGGTATGTCAACAAACACATTTCTTACATGATTTCACTAAAAGAAAAATCATAAAAATATTTTAATTTGAAACAATTATAGAATACTTTTTTGTATTTAATTCTAGAGAAAGAAAATTAAAAGTTATCAAAATTACATTATTCCTATATTTAGATAATTTTATTCATAAGTAACTTGTTTGCTGAAATATTTGTAAAGGTTTTAACATACATTTTGATGATGGCAAAAGTAATGAACATGGTGATTTGCACCTGGCCAATAAATATCAGACATCTCTCTCATATATATATATATATAAAAAAGATTGTGTCTGTATGTATATATTTTGTACGACTGAGCATATGTCCTTTTAATAATAACTCCCTTTGCCCACTCCTTTCAAATTTGGGTGAGCTGAGGAAAAAGACGGAAAGAAATTTGCTCCCTTTAGTTAAAAGAAAACTTTGAGTGAGCTGAAGAAAAAGAAAACAAATTCACAAGTCTATGTGAAATTTTCTTTGGACCAATGAAAACATTGTATATATAAAAGAAAGATTGTGTCTGTATGTTTGTTTGTCCAATAACCAAGCACACGTCTTTTTATAAAGAAAAATTGATGGAGAACAGTAAATGATATATTAAAAATTAATTAAAAAATGATAAAAAATTAAACTATTTAATAAAGCATAATAAAAAAAATATGAAAAAACAAACAAGAACAAACAACCTAAAATTGAATGACCAGTTACAGAAAATCAGCTCTGAATTGTAAAATACAAAACAATCAAACTAAGACATTATTGAATTAGAAAAGCTTTTAATTGCTTTTATGAATATATGTTAAGGATAATATTGTCTGAAGTCAAAAAAATTTTACAATGAAAAATCAATTTTTACAAGAATTGTTTTTTTTTTGTTTTGTTTTTTTTTAGAATTTTAATTACAATAATTTATAAACTTGTTAAATCTTTTAAAATTCAGTTTCAATGTTATTAAGTAAAACTATTTTTACTAATGATAAATCTAAAAGCTTATTACAATCTGCAAATGACCAGTATTTAAAAAAGAATTATACATAGTTTCTGGATGTGTATTTTTTTAAAACTAAATGTGAGTACAAAATAATAATAACTCCTTTTACCCACTCCTTTCAAATTCAGGTGAACTGAGGAAAAAGATATAAAATAATTCAAGAGCCTGTGTGAAATTTTCTTTGGACCAATGAAAACTTTGAGTTCAAAGTGAATGTGAAATCCTTTTTGATATAAAATAAGGAGAAAATTAAATCAACAAGAGAAGAATGTCCAAAGTCATGCGAAAAGTTTAATTTCTGTTTACACATCCAGTGTTCAGATTTTTGCCACTGATTATATTATTGGCCTTAACAAAGTGCTTGGCATTTCAAAGAACTTTTATTTCAACTATCCAAGAAAGCTAAGTATTCCTCATTATTACCATCCATCATTAATCTTTGCAGCATGGGTAAACCAGCTGTTCATTTTAACCTCAAAGTCACACACTACTATAGAACAACATCAAACAGGGCTTTTAGCAACTGAAGAGAAAGCAAATGCAAAGGGTTCTCCAAGGAAAGCTATGGAGGATACAAGAACACAGAGAGAAACATTTGCAGCCTGAAAGTGCACAAAATTCTTTGCATCAGGCAGTTGAAACATCAGAACAAAGGGAAGAAAGACTGCAAGACGAAAGAACCAGGACAGCTGAAGAAGATCAGAAACAGGAAAAGCTTCAGGAAGATTGTATTATTTTAAATACTTTGTTTTAGTATTCATTTTTTTTAAAGTATTTTTATTTTTTTAATTCAACATTTTAAAAATTTTCCTTTATTTGAATAAATGAATATTAACCTTTTTTTTTTGTATAATTGTATTCAATATTCTTGATTTAATTCCAAATTTTTACGCTCAACTGAAGAAGAAATAAGGGTTTGTTTATAGCACATTTAACCAAACATTGAAGAAATCACGAAAAAAGACCACAGACACAGGTTTCACACTAAATAAGGTGCACAGATAGTTGAATAGAAACATTGAAATAAAGTAAGTTCATATCTGTGTGTGCATTTTGTTTTTTAATCTATGGTTTTATTTCATAACATTTAAAAATTTTGCCAAGTGTGTCATGATATTTTCATTTGCTCCTAGGTGTGTCGTGGCTTAAAAAAGTTGAGAAACATTGGATTAAGCACACCAGATCACAAATATTAAGTTGTTTTTTAATTAACTGTTATAGCTGTCAATGAGGGTCCAATTTGCTTTGTAAATTCATTCTAAATTGATTTTCCTATGCCAGGCAAAACAAATATGCTCATGAAATGGGATTTTTTAAAAATTTGTAATCTGGAGTTCATTTTTTTATGTATTACTATTGATTAACACACCAGATTATGAATTTTAAAAATTAATTTTTTTTTTTTTTAAGAAATCCTGTCATATGAGCATATTTGTTTGAATTTTTGGGATGAGGATTTAGCATTATTTACATGTTGACTATTGTCCTCATCTTTGTTGTTTTTATCACACTGTTTAAGCCTTCATCAGATGTATGTTGATTCATGGAATTTTAAACTGAACTCACACAGAATTATCCCACAAGACAATAGCCTAATGTATTAAAGCATTAATTTGTGAATTTGGTGACATAATTGCAAGTTCAATCACTGGCACAGGCAGTGTGTACTTGGACTCAGTGAAAACAAGGTGAGCACTACTAAAATGAGAACTAAACGGGATATCCATAGACAGTGGAACAAGAACAATCTACCCCCATATATTAAATAAATGGTTCCATTCAAAATTCATGTAGGTTAATCGATTCAACATACACCTAATGAAGGCAGAACGCCTAATGGTCAAAACTTTGGGATTACAACAAGAAAGAAGACAATAGTCCAAATCTAAATAATGCACATGTTTGTTTTGGTTTGCATAAGCAATCAGTTTACATAACAATGCAAGGCCTGGCAGCTCTAGCTAAGACCATCACCCATCCTACCATGTGATCAATGCCCAAGACCGTCCCATGTCTGACTCGGCTTCCTGAGCCATGACAGGTTTAAGCATTGTGGAGGCACCAGATGAACCAAAGTCTGACATAATTGGTGCCGATGACAATAGCAGGGTAAAAATATATACTAAGATAAACTTAACTAAATGGTACTAAATAAGAACTCAATATACATATTCCACCATAGTTACAAAAATTTGACTTAAAGACAGACTTAGGAATGAATCTCATTTATAATTTGGAGACTACTTCCATGTTAACCTGACTGTATTATTATTGATAACACAAACGGTTCTGAAAATTGGCTAAGATTTCTCAATCTGTGTGATTATAAATATTCTCAAATAAATATAGTAAGAAAAAAAATAATGGCTTTATTCATATATCTTGAAATATTCCAAGAGCTTTTCTTTACTATTGAACTCATTCTTTCTGTTATTAGCCAATTTCAGTCAATCCATTCCACACTTACACTTTTTTTTTGTTAAGCAATCCAGAAAAATCATGCCCAATCCAACAGAATGGAGAAAAAAAAAAAAATGATGGCTCACACATGTAATTATGATCTCCATTTATTTTTTTTTCATGCTAAGCAAAGGCATTCACACTAATCCACTGTAGGAATATGTCTGTTAGGTAATGCTGTTTCCTTAAATTATCTCACCGTCTGACAAGGTTCCAAATTTGTTATTTGAACCTCAATCCAATGAAGCTGATATTCATTTTTCTCTCCAGATATGTTCTGCCCAGAGGCGACTTTAGCTCATCAATGTTACTCTGGTTGAATCCAATTATCTGGACAAACTTTAGGTTGAATCATAAGTAACTTCCATTTTTTTTTTTTTTAACCATTTGCAATAATCTGAAGAATAAAGTTGATAAGCAGAAATGGAAATAATTTATGATTTACCCTAATGCATACAGCATCGTTATGATACGATATTCAGTAAACATCTCATTACGACTAACTGAAATCTCTCTGTGCACACTGAGATTGCTCAACAACAGGTCAATATCTGAAGACCAACGTGATTATTTCCCTTTATTTGTAGAATTTTTCAAAATAAAGTGACCACCCTGGGGCTTGGAGGTTTGAATTTTTTTTTTTACCTTAAAGAAAATATTTGAAAATGATTTCCAGTAGTTGATTTCAATATTTTGAATACTTATGATCTATAATCTATTTGTAATTAACACAAGAATAACAGCGAGATGTAATAACTATAATTATTTAGTGTAGTAGGGAGTGTTAGAAAATACAAATTTTCTCTTCTTTTTAACCCATTAATAGCCACTTTAAAATTGTGCATTAATTGTAGACTAATCTTTATAATCCATTTTGGGGACAGTGGGCATGAATGAGTTAATTTTCAATGCATTTCTATCATAAGATCTAATGAAAGGCTTTTCTATAGTAAAAACATTTACAATGGCAGGACAGGCACTGCACAAGTAAAATTTCATAATTTTTTTGTACAAGAAATAAACAGTTACTTTATTTAAACATGAATTCCAAGCACTTTAGTTTTAAGGCAAACTTCTCTATTATTGCTATATAATTCTTTTTTCATTCTAAATTGCCAAATATCTGTTTTTCAAAGAGAATGCCATTCTTGAATTGTTGTACACCTTAAAAAAATGACAAAATTTTGTTCAAAAGTTAATCTTTAATTTGTAAGGACGGCCAGGAAAAGTACTAGTTTAACAGTTTGAGATATTGCAGATAAACCGAGTTTATGAAGTAACTATGATATCACTTGACTGGTATGTTCTTAAACTCATTGTCATTATACAAATACCTGAGCTCACTTACTAAAGACTTGAAATCAAAAAGAGTATTTGTGTTGCATAAGGAATACCTGTCACTAGAAAAAAAATAATTAAATAAGTAATATTTTAATTTTTTGTAGTAATAAGTTTTTGATTTTTTTAAAATTTGAATTGATAGAGGGGTTTTTGTTTGTGTAATATTTTGTGTCATCTAGACTAAATAATAATTAATAAGACTAATTAGTTTAAGTTTTATTTAGCTTTATTGAAAACATTTCAAGAAAATTTATTAATAAACTGTCATTTTATTTTATAGTAAAAATAAATCTAAAAAGTAAATCTTATTAAAATCATTATTTATTGTTTTACTTGTTATACATGAAATATACTTTAACACATTGGTGAGAATAATGCTAAAAGTATTAGACAAAAACTGTCACCGACTTAATAAAAGATACAATTTACTTTTACAGCAGTTCAGTAAACAGTTGTAAATGTTACAGCTTGTTCATTTCAATGAGTTGGGCTACTCATTTACTTATGAATATAAAATTTTATTGTCTGAACTTCTGGGATGAGAACTTATTTACACTAAGTTCTCGTCCCAGAAATTCAGACAGGTGGCATTTAAGCTAGCTCCTGTGGAGGACTCTTGGTTTGGCCATCATCACAATAGCTAGGGAGGAGTAGATGCGATAGGCATCAATAAACTACAGAAGAACTCAAAATTGATTGCTGAATTTAAGTATTGAATTAATGTTTAAGCTTACCTTTTAAAAGTTCAACAATAATTCTTCTGCTGCCACTTAATTTAAAGGTGATTTGATGTATGTAGGTCCTTATTTTATGTACAATTATTTTTTTATTTCATGGGTGACAGAACAGGGGACAGTTTATAAGATAAAATTAATATAATGTAAAGATGGAAAAATAGAATTAGTTATGCATTCAATATTTGAAGAATTAGAGAAACATAATAGCTAATTAAGTAAAACCTATATTCAGTCAGTTATGTGCCATGTGTAATACATGCTTAGGCGATCATGTATCGAAAGATGCATGACTGATGAGGCGGATTTTTTCCTGCAGTAGGTTGCCACTTCTTTCTGCAGTAGACCAGTTGTCATACAAGGCTAGAGAACCCAGTCTGTCCTGCTATTTACCCATATCTAGAGGGAGAAGAGGATTCATACCTTTCCCAAGGGTATTAGCACGTATATTATGGAATCTATATGAATAAATGTGAAAGTGGAGCTCAATTCTCTCATGAATTCTGAAATTAAAAAGCTCCAGCTCTACTTTATAGTAATTTGGTATTTACTTGACCCTCCACCCTCCAAAAAAAGTTGTGTTGTGACACAAGGTTGGTTTAATGTGGGGAGCCCAAGCGTGTACATCCAGGCTAGGAACAAAAATTGCCTGCAGTCGGTTCTGCTGGCCTTAGTGCATACACTGATCCCTCTCTCAGTGCAATGAGAGGGCGTATTTTTTTAAATTTATTTTTGAGATAATGGTTTTAGTGATAGACGTCTTACTAATTAACCCATAGCTAGAGGGAGAAGAGGTGGATTCATACCTTTCCAAAGAGTATTTGCACATAAGTAAATATAATAAACCCAACTAGAATTGGAACTCATCTCTGATTAATAACTCTGAGCCACTGTCCATTACACCAACTGCACATCCAAACTTATAGCTCCTGGTATATCCCCAGCAGTCACCCATCTAGATATTGACTGCACTCGTTGCTTAAGTTCAGTGATCATACAGGAACTGGAGTTTTAATGATATATGGCTGTAAGCCAATCAGGATATTGTTTTCTGAGTAATTTTTAATTTATAGATGACAAAAAAAGTATATCCATATAAGATAGCTCCATATCTATTAAATGCCAATTACAAGATTTCTTTTCTTAAGAAAATAATAGGAATAAGTAAAGAATAAACTTCAGATTAGTGATAATTAATATTTGCAAATAATTATAATTTCAAAGAAGTGACTTGACACCGAGCAAACAGTTCAGCAAGTTTTAAAAGATTTTTTTTTATTGATATAATGTAACTTTGAAAGACTTTTTTTAGCATAATTATTACAGAATGGAAGCTCTGGCCATTTTTTTAAATAATTATATTAAGTATTATTCATGAGTTTCCTAAGAATTTGATAAAATATTTCTATGAATTTGTTACTTTTTAATATTTTTGGTTAGTGAAAGTGTATTTTTTAATTTTATTTTTTTGCTTGATGCTCTTGTTCAAACTTTGTTTTCAAAAAGGTGTTGCATAACAATCATTTTAAAGATTACAAGTAATAATATGTGAAAAAGAGGAAGGATAATAACAAAAGAGGATAATCAACTTGAACCATTATAGAAACCCAATGCATTTTTGTCAGCATTAAAAACAAAAAATCAAACATCATATGAAAATGGGTGCCCTCTTCAATATCAATACAAGCCTCCAAGATCAATAAGTTAACTTTGGTGGCATCTAAACATATCTGGATAGATTAAGAATACCGTTTATATTTAATAGTTGAGAGTTAGTAACAGCAAGTAGATTGATCAAGTATCTTGTTGTCCTGATTTAAAAAGTTTTTTTTCCAAAAGATGACATTATTTTAGTGTCATTATAATACAGTGTCTCTAATATTTGTGACTGAAAAAAAAAAAAAAAGAAAAAAAGAGATCAAATTAATAATAGTAAACAAAGTAGACAAAGGAAAGCTGTGACCAAAAGAAACTTGTAAAAATCTCCTTAATAAAAACAGATGATAAGGACTAGATTTACCTGTACACGACAAAATCTGGCTTCTCATTGCCTAAGAATGTAAAGAAATAAAGATTTTTTAAAAAAGACACCATTTAGTCAAATAGTGTACTTAAAGTCAAAAACTCAAAGTTTAGTGTGACCCAGTGAGGATCAAACTCACACACATAAGGAAATGGAAATGAAATTCCAAATATATTGTTTTGTTACAAGGTCAATCATATTTAAGATATTTTCCCCACCTTTTTTCATTGAAAATTACATTTTATTCCCTGTACAAAGGGTACTAAATTTCTGTTCAGCTATAGCCTCTTGGTAGAAAAAAATAATAACCAGATACATTATTACAACTACCACCAATAGGTATCTGATTATTACAGAAGACAAAATACATTTGCAGCCTTTGTTATTTGCAAATTGATTTTAGTAGAGGGATGAAATGAAGCTTAGATGGACATATGTTTTGCAAACATTAACTTATTGCAAAAAAAAAAAAAAAAATTAATTTAACTGCTGGGACTATTCTGAAGATGTTTAAAGAAAATTGGGCAAACGATTAACTGGTACAAATAATTTAGAATATTTAACTACTAGTTGCAGAATTGAAGTTAGGGTTACCATGCATATTACCAAATAGTTAACTTTATTGCCAAATAGTTAACTTTATTGAACATATGCTGTCTACCACCATCTTTCAGGTAACTTCATCTGTCCAGTTTTACTTTTGTGCAGCCTTCCAGAGAATTTAATGCATCCTCACATTTAATTAGTCTTGTAAAATTGGAATTAATGATCTAAAAAGGTGCAATTTTAGTGAAAACATTTTAATGAAACATTGCATCTTTAAAATAATTTTGATCACTGATTTCAATCAGTTTAAGAGCAATGCTTGTTTGAATCAATTGGCTTTCAATTTCACCATATAAGTAGCATCATCTTGAGTACAGTCAATAGTTCATTTCATGTAAAGTATTCACTTCTCATTGTTTGTTAACTGGTTTCAGGAAAACAAACATTTAGATAAGACCAAAATAAATGGCAAGATTTGGTAAATAAATCAGATTTATGAAAACTTCCCAAGCTGTGACCATTTTTATCTGTTCCCCAAGGAAACATGAAGTCTAGCATTTTCCTGAGAGAATGCATCTTTTCTCTTAATTACAGATGTTATTCTTTGATTTCTATCTTCACTTGGAAGCTTTGTTTAAAAAAAAAAAAAAAAAAAAAAAAAAAGTATTTTGCTTCTCCAGTAGGAACTCAGGATTTTCTTCCAGACAAGTTAAGGATAGCTTATCTTGGTCTGTTTTGTAATCTCTTGCATTTCACATTGTAAAATTCTACTGGTTTTTAGTTTTAAAGGCACAGTAAGCTTACTCCCTCCCCTCATGTTGGAAGTCACATGCTTGTTCTTAATACCTTCTTCATTTAAACAATCAAAACCAAGAGGTGTCAAGAGTAATTGATGATGTGTTTTGTTTGCTTCAGGTAAAAGAGATGTTAATTCATTTACAACTTGTAAAATGCTACATTCTTTTTAAATATAGAAGAAAAAAAATTTGTAAGATAATTATGTTTTTAAATCATTTGAACTTCTGGGGTGAGGGAGAGGAATAAAAATAAAGAAACACACTGATAGCCATCCTCCCCTCATTCGGTTTCTAAATATTATCAGTGTGCCAAGATCATCCATTGATTTTGCTGTCTTCAATAATCTCAATGATGGGTCTGGAATCCCAATCAAATTTAGTGCCAGAGTAAGATCCAGCTCAAAGAAATTTATTTAAAATTCTTAACTATTTCATGACAAAGAAGGTTCCATTTAATTAGAAAGAAAATGTGTTTTTATAAGAGAAAATGGTAAAAAAATGCCAAAAACAATGCAACCCAGTCAAACATCTTTATTCATTTGTCATGAAAAATACTCGTTTTTATCAGAATTTACTGTAGAAAGCAAAGTCTAAGGAGAAAACCGAGTCAAAAAAAAAAAAAAAAAAAAAAAAAAAATATATATAATCAAGTGCTTTTTGAAAAGTTTTATTAACATTCAAAGTTTGGACACTTCAATGCGGGGTAAGCTTGTCTCATTTGATAAGGACTTAATAACAAGTTCAATCATCACTGGGTGCTCCATATTTTTGACCTAGTACCACATTAAGCTATGCTTAGTAAATCACTAGAAATTTTTTTAATTTTGATCACACTAATCCTAAAAATTAACTTTCTCCAGTCTTTCTTTATTGGATTGAAGTCCTTAGCTTTAACTAGCAACCACACAAGTTGTATCTATTCCTATCAGAAATTGATACTCCCTTTTGTATCGTGTACTCCTTTCAACATTCTGCTTATGAAGCTTGCAACTGCTTTAGACAACAGGAAATAGAACATTAGGGAATTTTTTTTTTCTTTAAACAATTTATTTTTATTACAAGTGAAAAACTTTAATTCAGTTTTATAATACATACATACAGATAAAAGATATTCATTGAAGAAAGTTTGTAAGCATCATCTATACCCCCCCCCCACCTCAATCTTAACACACTATATATATATATATATCTCACTGGTTTCAAGCAACAGATTTCAGATAAAAATAATTTAGAAGTATATCATTAACATTTATCTACATTAGCATATTTAAAAATGATAATCGTCTACTCTAAATGTATTAAAATAATGTCTTAATCATATTATGCATGTTTATTATAAAAATCCAGTTTGGTGATTTCCGATAGTATAAAAAAATATTTTGCAGCATATTTTTAATATGCAAGAACACAAAATGAAAGTCATCAAATAACCAAAATCAATCAGTTCCACATTTCATTGAAACAGAACGACTAATAACTCAATTTTATTAACCCAACAAATCATCCAGAAATTTATTGGTAGCAATCAAATAGCCTTTTATTTATTTATTTTTTTAATGTTCATAAAAGGCTAAGCTATAAACTTAAAAATTTTTGATAGATTTTATTTTCTATAACTTACTACTTGGAAAGAGGGCATTTCACATTAGATTTCGTTTGTTCTGTTGAAAAGCTCCCTGTCACTCCTTGTAATTTGGGAGATCAAAACTTTCTAGTTATTAAAAATGTCACGCTGCACCTATCAAAGTATCCAAGCTTAGTAGCACAAATAGCTGAAGATATTGGATGCTTTTAATTAAATTGGCATTTTAAATGTCATTAAGAAACAAGAAACTGGTTATTTTTTTCTCAAATTCATTAAGTTTGGTCAAAATTCGGACAGAGCTTTTTTTTTTTTAAATTTATTTGTTGACTACTGTACTCTGTAAGGAATTAACTCCAATTAAATTACAAAACAAAAAGTGATCAATGATTCTTGAATTTTAGATATTACCATAACAGACTGGCAACACTTGATAGAGATAACTGTTTACTACTGTGTAAACAGTTTACAACTTAATAAGGAATTTACATTTTACTCGTTCATTCTAGAACGAGAGAAAACAATACTTTTTCAATGAATACCAACAAAGTCTGACATGAGTTGATTAATGACGGGAACTTTGGATGCAGTAATTCTTGCTGTAAGTTCACTCATCTTGAAGTGAGGCCCGAGAGCTATCATGTACATTGTATGTACACAAACAAGAATCTGTTAACAATTAGCCTGGAATGTTTTTTTTCGTGGTTTTATTTTTATCACAAAAGGCATGTACTATTGTCCAAATGACCAAGTCAAAACTAAAGTAAGCTTCCCCAGTTTTCTCCTCCATATATGAATAAAGTCCTAATCAGAACTCAGGCTCACCATTCATAATCTAATTATAAAACTGCAATTAACAAATCAATTAACAGTCATGTTTGTTTATTTGTTTAACTTTTGAAAGTTTCGTGTTGGGAAATAAAAAAGAACAAAACAAAAAACAACTATTCCGATTCTGCAACTGTTCGGCTAACAACTGTGTGTCTGGACTCGCAGCACGCCTTTATTATCAACCAGCTTCTCTTATCTCTGTATCCGTAGAAGATAGGATTAAATATACAACTGAAAAGGTAGGACCTTATAGCCAGACAATGAAACATTTGTGCCACTAGACTCGTGCTTATTGCAATCTTCTGGTCCAACACGTCAACAAGGAGACAAGGGAAATAACTAAGCAGGAACACGATAGCTATCCAAGACATTGTCATTGTTGACCGCTTAACTTTGTTCGCGTTTGTCGCCTGTTTGTATTTGAGAAACTTTATAGCTTGACACACTTGTTTGTAACAGAAAATTATTGGAATCGTAACGGACAAGAGCAGCACGAAAAGAATCACAAAGTAGATAAATGAATAAATGCTTTTCTGTTGCATCACACACTGCTGTCGGTTGTCTTCAGAGGGATCACACAATTTATAGAAAAATAAAATCGGCAAAGACAATATGGCACTGATCAGCATTATTAGAACCATCACGATCTGAAAAATAAAATGTGGGAAGATTTAATGATTAAAATAAATTTATTATAAAAGCGCTCACTCAAAGGGAAAACTGAAGGTACTTTTTTTTGGTTGAACGTGAACAGAACACATTGTGAAGGATCTAGGCCCGTCGCCTGTGTTTGATCAGCGGCGGATTTAAGTCAGCGGAGTCGCGAGTATGAATTTTGTTTGACATCTAAAATTAGTTCATTTTTGGTTGGGGGGGGGGGGGGCATCACTTGGCGAATATCAAAGTTTTAAACTAGTTATTTAAAGCTTACGATAAAGATTTAAATTTTAAGTTGAGGGACAGAGAGAGAAAAATATTCTTAGATGATTTTTTTTTCCTCTGGAATGGATACACCAAGCAAACTGTTTATCTGCTCCAGTGATGAAAATTCAGTACACCATTGGAATTTATTGAAAGAGGTTTTGCTATAGTGGAGGAAAGTACTATTGGTTCTTTTCCCATGTATCTGCCACGGGTATCCATCTTCATAGTACCGAACGGCAACGAGACGAAGCCCATGAAAAGCATGTTTATTTTAGTAGTAGACATAGTAGCAGCAGAATCAATCAATAGTAGTAACTATTTTTGCTGCTGTTACCAGTACCTGAAAGATGAACTGGATTGTACACATTCACTCACTTTTCCTTAAACATAGACAAGAGATTAAGACAATACAGATTTAATAATTGGTTTCTTTATTGCGAAAAGGGTGTTTTTATTCAACCAGCAACTTCAATTCAGACAACGTCTGTCGATTGTTTTTCTATCAATACACGAACTCGCACTTTTTTTAAAGTGTTAATCTGCTAAAAACTTTACCTTACTAGAGTATAGTGTAAGATTTTCTGATCAGTATTTTTATGCAAAAGGTCGCACTACAAGTACAATGGTAAGGTTTTTTAGCTTAAAATAAAAATCATGCATTTTTTCGCAGTTTCGGTGACCGGATTCACTACACAGGTAAATTTTCTGGAGTGGTAAAGATAACCACTCCAGAAAAAAAAAAACAAAAAAAAAAACTATTACCTGTGCAGCTGGTCACCGAAACGGAAAATTCATGCAAAAATATTCAAGGGTCGCACTATGAGGTCGGCTTAGGTCACTAATTCCTAGTTTAGGTCATTCATTTCCTGTTCAAGCCTTTTTTTTTTCTTTTAAAGAAACCAAGCAACCGGAAATTTATTTTATTTTTAAAGAAATACTTATTTTATTTGACTTACATTACTAGTAATAGAATACAAAAAATGCACCCCCAACTAAAAATAAAGTTAATTTACATGACACTTCAGTCAACGCCAAGTTTTTATCCATTTTATATAAGGTATGAAATTTTTGTACGCTTTTTTAAGTTGACTATTTTTCAGCCCCGGCTTAAACTAAAGACCCCCCATATACCTGAACTGCCATTTATTTACTATTTTTCAAATTATAATACATCTTTTTGCTTAGTCATTGTAACGGTGATCACTATCACATGTGTGTTTTACTGTTTAGTTTATTTTTCACAAAATGTTTCTTTGTGTACTCAACAAAAATTCGCTCAATACACAATGCAATCATAATTCTTCAATTCAATAAGGAATATTCACAGAGAAACCACAATCCTATTTTATTTTTAACTGGGGAGGGGGATCGACTTAAAAAACAAAAATGAACTCTAGCAATAGCACTACTTTTCAACTCATAATCAAATCAAATTAATTACAGAAATTAAGTTTAGATATTTGAACTGTTCTCTACGATACAAGACGTTCAGAAGTCCAGGCGGGTGGTGATGTGAAGTCTTAAAAACCAAATGTAGGCAGAAAGAGGAATTGCTCAATGAAAGGTGGACAGAAATAGAAAGGGATGAGCAAGTATGCACCACATAAAAGAATTGGTTCATCTTTCGTCTTGTTAAAAATCAAAAAGCTCTAAAATCAAAGGAAGATTACTACTGATAAGTGGAGCGAACACGTCTGGGCATTTTCATGATGCAAGAGAGAAACCGACAACTCTTAAAGACAAGGTCCAGAAATATTAAAATGTGAATTAAGATTTTAGCGGCGTTGGGCTTGGGATTATGAACTGTTGATTTACATGCGCCAAGATTAAAAGTAATGACGAGGAAACACGAGCAATTCTAAAACAAAACAAGGATTTTTTTTTTTTTTTTTTTTTTTTTTTTTTTACACACACACACACTTGAAGTTTTCAGTAGATCGTTTCAGGAAAACTAGAAACTTAAGTACGTGGCTTCAACGAATTGTCATGCTCATAACAGAAATGATTTGACAAAATAATAATCGCAAAAAGTAAGAGATTGTTCACAGAAGGGATATATTGTTGCATACATTCAAACAAAAGTAGGGGGGATAGAGAGACTTAGCTTTCCTGGATTGTTGAAAATTCTTTGAAAGTTCCACGTGCTTGGTTTAAAGCTGACATTTGGCGAAAATTTAAAATGCTGGACGCGTGAACAGAATTGAAACTTTTCACATAACTTCAGACACTAATTTATTTATTTTTTCTCATTGGCTCGCTATTTTTCTTTTCTTGGTTCAACGGTTAATTTCTGTGAAGACAAGCAATTTTACATAGGCTCTAATTTCTTTGTCTTTCCTCAGCTCGCCCGAATTTGAAGGTAGTGGGTAAAAGGGAGTATTATTTCGTAACAGAAAATACGTATTTTAAGTTAAAAAAAAGAAATGTCTTTAAAGTTAAACTTTATTTGAAAGAGTATAGTCTGAAGAGACATTTTTAAAAGTAAAAACTTTAGCTGCACGTAACTCGTCACTCATCGAATCTCCATTATAAACGAAAAATAAAAATGTAATTAAAAAAAGTTTTAAATTCAATATTTGTTCTAGATGCGTTTCAAAGTTTAGTTAATAAGATTTGAAGTATTTAAAAAGATTAACTGGATTTTTCAAAAGTAACGCCTTTTGCTTAAAACAATGAAAATAACTAGGTATATCCACCAGGTCACAAATGTACTTTATATAAATATACTTTTTAAATTCAAAACGTGAATATCAAATTTTTATGTAAAAAAATACTGTATTGAGAGTAAAAAAAAAAAAAAAAATTCAATGTGATTTTTGACATTGTTTTCCTTTTATGGTACTAAGTCTTTAAGAATGTTAATCACTCAACCTCTTTCAGCAGTTTTTATGTTTTTCATGCACGAAAAGAATTGTCACAGTATGTACTATCCAATATGCATGACAGTTTTCTAGATAAGCTAAAAATAATTTTCATTTAGCTCTGGCCCCACGCACCAGCCGGTCTGTGTATCTCGGCAAAGGCCTTTGCCCCCTTCCCCTTTTAGTGCAATGGGGAAGTGAACCTACTAGCACAACCTGAGAATAATTTTCTCGACATACGTTGCTAAAGTAAATGAAAATATACCTGAAGATATTAGGGTACAGCGGCCCGCGGGTTGGACGTCCTTGAAAACAAATTAGCTATAAATCAGTGTCTTTTTTATATTATATATATTATTATAGCTTGGCACATTATTGCCAACTAAGAATATTTTTAAGTTACGCGGTTAATCGAAATAAGGACTACGTAATTTCACTTTTTGTAGCCGTTATTTTGATGAAAGACTTAGCTGAAACATTTGCAGTTTCATGATCATCTGCTCAACTAAAAATATATGTACACTATATACAGTAATGATTGATGTAGAACAAGTGTGTTCCTTCTTTGCCAGGACATTAATTTTCAGATTGCCAAACCGAGCAAAAGGAAGTGATACAAGTATTAAGTTTCCTCGTTCCGATCTTTTTTTCCCCCCTCTTAGGGTGGCTGCACCTCCTTGTACACAGCTTATTTTATCCATTGTGGAGATTTTCAACGTCAGTTTCTCCATTTATTTATTTTTTTAAATACTAACAGTTCGATTCTCAATGACTGCTCCACACTAGTTATTTTGTCATGTTAAATTAAGCTAAATCATTAATTCCTATCTCCTCATTAAATACCTTCATTGCCTCGGATAATGAAAATCATTGGGTGTAGTTGAAGTTAACTTAATTTTATTGACAAGATATATGGTCTTATCACTGACAATAGCGTGAAAGAATTACTGAAACAAGGAACAATGTAAAATTCAGAGATCTTTAGCATCAACCATCCTCTACTCCCTTATGGAGACTCAGTATTATGGGAATTCACTTTGCACAGTTCGAGTAGCAAAAGACTAATGCACTACCATAGCTCACCTGACAAACTTTCGCAAAGTCTTACAATTATGAGCATTAGCTGGTTTAGCCTTATCTTCATTTAGAGGAGGAGTAGTTGGCTTGCCATCTTTGGGCAAGTCATTAAAGTCAGTTTCTTTTCTCCAAAATTGTCATTAACTGACTTAGTCTTAGAGAGCAACCTTTCTTAACTTTAGGTGAAAGTTTGCAGTACCCACTTCCAAAAGCAGAAATTTTAAGACAGCTCGTTGCTTTCTACAGGAAAGAATGTAACGTCACGATGTCTCACCCACACCTTGTTTTTTTCTAAATATTGTATAGGTTATAACGTTAAGAAATGACAAAAGGAAAACTGTCAACACTGTTTCTTGGGGAAACTTTATAATGGCTCATGTAGAAATCTTATTTAGAAACCTGGATTTCTACACAAACAAAAAGTAGAAAAGATTTCCCTTTAATAATTTTTTTTTTATTACAGATATTTTTATCTGAATTTTTACACAATTTTGAATAGATACTTTGAAAATCGAAGTTAGAACAAGCAGTACTTTATACAATACCAAAAATAAGTTTACTAGTGTCAAGCACATATCGAAATAGCATTAATTGTTGAAATCTTTCGCGGCTTTGACTGGTAACGGCGAGTTTTAATTTCGCGCCAGTGCTATAAGTCAGTGTTCAGGCCCAAGTGAAAGCCATAATAGCCAATATTAGTTTTCAAGGCTGACAGATCCAAATCAGTTGAAAGACTAGCACGATCTTTCTACCGGCATTTCTTACATGCTACATCAAGTTCAATAAATTTGGTCCTGAAATATCTTTATTGGACAAAGAAAAAAATCTTGATTAGAGTTAGGCCAGCAAGTTAGATTTTTAGTAGTCTACTTTTACTAGATTTCCCATACTTGTGACTTACATTTTTTTTTAGTAGAGAGTTGACCAAAATATTTTTGAACGACTGATACTAATGTAAAGTTTTGTAGGTTATATGAAAATGGCGATTTCTCCAAAAATTTTCCGCGGGATACTTTGATTATACCGTACCTTAAAAAATAAAATTGAAATAAGTAGAAGCGTACATGGACTTAGAAAAATTGAAAGTTAAGTCAAATATAATACAAAACAAAGTTCAGGGGGAGGTCCCTATTTTTAAGAAAATAGGAAGTTTATTTTAAGAGGTAACGTAGATTAAGTGTGCAACCACACGTTGTAAAACGGTTGTTCAGGTCTGTCATCAATTCATCATATGCGGTATATCGGGAAATATTTCAGCGAGTACCACAGACAAATTTTTCTGAGTTATAATTTGGTAAAATGCATATGAACGTTATTTCCATAAGAGGTGAGATGAAAAAGAAAAATGAAGGAACCGGCAAGAACTGTTGGGGAGATTACATTTTTTCAAGACACAGCACTTGAACTTTTACCTAAAGTAAGTAAAAAATGTTAGTAATTTTATAATTATGAGAACTTAAAGCTCTAATTCATGAAATTTAACGGTTTTAATAGAGACTAGCTAAATCGTATTTCAAGAAGGGATAAGTAGGTCTTAGTACATTTTAATGAAGAGCTTTGCTTCAAATTTGTACATCAACTGTTAAAGTCTTTCTTTACTATTTAAAAAGAGTGCAAAACCGTGGATGTCAGTAGATTTAGTTAAGACATTGAGTTCACATTAGCATTTAGTTTTCATTATCAAGTCTACGCTATTCTCATTGTGTTAATAGGTAAAAATCATTTTAGTGTATTGAAATTGATAGTGTCTAGTAAGACTTGTTAAAACTTCTTACCTTTGCGTGTTTCAAATACATTTGCCAACGATGTATCTGGCAGACTTTGCGGTAACGATCGGTTGCTATAGCCAAAAGGAGAAACGGCGAACTGCTTGTGCTCAAATATAGGAAATACTGCAAAATAGGACAAGCTGTACTTGAAAGTTCTCCAAGAATAAAAAGTATTTGTTTGACCATCGCACAGAGGCAGGTTAAAATGTCGAGGATGGCTAAGTTGAGGATGAAAAAATTGGTCGTTGATAGTTTGAGCTGAATGAAGATACACACAACGCAAAGATTGCCGAATAAACCGAACACCGACAAACCGATAGAAAAGACGCTGTCGACTGCAATGAGTAACATTGCAGGATTAGTGGTGTTGTACATTTCCGGTAAAGATGAAATGAGCCAGTAAGAAGAAAGTTATAATCGTGTGCTTTTTATGCAAGGTAAGTTAACAACATATCGCTTTTAAGTTATTTTATTACAGGTTTGTTTCCCATCCTGGTTTATGTGTTGGGTATAACGATTGATTTTGACAACTTATTTTTCCCCCCGTATAGTTCACCAGCATTGACTCAAGCGAGGATTTATCCGTTTTTATTTTGTGCAACGAAGCTACAACTGTTTTCTGGTTCTTCTATACTTGGAGCAAACCATTCATTCTGACATTGAGGTTTAATAGGTATTTGTTGCACAAAACCGAGACAATGTTCATGCTCTGTGGCCTCCAATATATTGGGCTGTGTCATAAGTAATTTCCATTTTGGGGAACCAATTACAATGACGAATGTATCATCCCAACTAACTGTTCCTTAAATATATCATAGCAGGTAAGGAAAAATAGATTGCATACATACGACAATGTTCGACGCAAAAGGCAGTGAACTGACAAAGATAAATCTCCATACTCATCCTCAAAAACTGGGCTCCATGGAAGAAAGATGTATGTGTGGTAGGATCGTCGAGGTATTATTAATTTAGAATTCTTGAAACATTAAATACACACCCAACAGATGCAAAGCGTCCATAAAAAAAAAAGTTTGGTCGTAAAGCGCCCGACGCACGTCAATAGGAAAAATGCTACCCTCCTCCATGACATCGCATGACAGCAAGAATAACACAGGGGAAAAAATTGAAAATCGGTTGGTCTGTTCTACCCCACCAGCCATATTCACATGATCTTGCACCAACCGATTATTACTTTTTTTCGATCACAGTAAATCGTTTTCATGGAGAAAACTATAAAAACCAGATTCAAGAGTTTGTTGAAAAATGTTCACATCAAAACTTAGCAATAAGTAATTAATTTTTTATTTATTAATCCGACAGATTTTATCAGTAAAAGTTATTTTAGTGGATGCTCATATTTGAATAGAAACTCCTTTTATTTATTAATCGGTGTATTTATTTATTTTACTGGCTTGAATATTCGAAAAATCTTATTAAAAAAAATATGCGCTCTCCAGCAAGTTTCGAACCTGTTTCCCCTTGGGAAGATCCGTTTGATCTGACATGTTTATATCGAAGGACATTTGCCGATCAATTAAGGCTGAGTGCCTTTAAGCGAAATCCTTCTCGTCATAGACTCTCGAAATTTCATATCTGCTCTGTTTGGATCAGCAAATGTCCTTCATGGCTGAGTCCGTATAAGTACGTCGGATCTAATAACGGTTTCCCTCTGCCCAGGGGTACGCAGGTTCGAATCCTGCCGGGGGAGGGGAGGCTCATATTTTTCTTTAATTAGATTTCTCGAATATTCAGGCCTGTAGACGGAAATAGGTAAATATACTGTTTAATAAATAAGCGGAGCATCTACTCAAATATGAGTATCCACTAAAAATAACGTTACCGTTTCGGTAAGTGATATCAAAACCTGTACATTTTTAATCAAAATGGTATCGAAGAGTTGCCTGAAAAGTGACATCAATTCACTGCAAATAATGGTGAATATTTAAATAAATAACATGTAATTACTTTTTATTTTTTGAAAAATGAAGTTGAGAAACAAAAACAGAAATTATTTATGACTCAACCTAATAGCAATTATATCTACATGCTCGCTCGTACACAATGTAACACAAGGTCAAGTTTACAGTGGAAGCCCACACGTACATGGGCCGCTAGGGAACGCCTTAGGTGCCAGGTAATGATCTTCCTGAAGGAAAGATATTAAGTAGCCTCTCAGATCGGCGCGGTTATCTTTGTATTTAGGGATTGATTAATTGTAGCTTAGTCTGGCATGGGATATACTGGCGGTACAATGGTTAGCAACCCGGAATGAGAAATCAGTGAGATGAGTTCGTTACATTAATTTTCATGTAAATACACTTGGAAATTATATGAATTCATTCCTTCTTTCCCAGCTATGGGTTAAATAGTAGGACAAACTGGGCTCTTTAACCTTGGTTGGTAACCAGTCTAGTTGGTTGATTGTTTTTATTTAGCGGCGTTACACCTCTATGGCTTATTTAATGCCGAAATCTAATTATTTTTTAATCAATTTTATTTTGTTAGTGATACAAGTCTTACTAATTAACCCATAGCTGGGGGAGAATAGGTGGATTCACACCTTCCCCAGGAGTATTTGCGCGTAAGTGAATATAACGAACTTATCTGGAATTAGAACTCGGCTCTCCGATTAACAATTCCGAGCCATTATCCATTATATCACCCACACATACAAGCTTACAGCCTCTGATTTTCCCAAGCGGTCACCTATCTAGGTATTAACCAGGCTCGACGTTGCTTAACTTCGGTGATCGTATGGGAACTGGTGTTTCAACGTAATGTAGCTGTAACCGTCTAGAAGAACAATTCTGAATTCAAAACCGGTTAGAACATGGGGCTAGCAATTCCATCTTATAAAAAAACCCTAATTGCTATGAAATCTACAGCAGCAAACTCAATCGTGTTGAGAGCTCCATGTTCCTCACTGGAGTCTACGGAACTTGAATGAATGAAAAGCATGGCATGAGGCCTCAAGTGTTGACAGTACACTCACTACACGGTACTAATGGTCTGTGAGAGAAGTTTGTTCTATGACAGGTGTATCCCTACTAATGTACTTATAGAAATTTACTAAGTTTAGTTTAATTTCTGTCCGAATTTCTAGGATGAGGAGTTATTATTATTTACATGCGGACTATTGCCTTTATCTTGTTATTTTCATAAAGTTTCGGCCAATTAAATTCAACTCGAATCATATACGCGAAATTCATGTAAACTACTACGTTAAATTCCTTAAAATTCACCTCCTCGGCTTACCTTCGTAGATCTTTTAGTAATCCCCCTTTGTCGAGTCTTTTGGGGGTGGGGTAGCTATCTTCCTAGAGATGGTGTCTTGATAAAAGCATCCAGCTTCTTGTACTGTGAACAGGTTAATAGGAGTAGAAAGCTTGTTGCCTGGCTCACACTCCTTCCACGTCTATTAAACAGGAGTAGAGGTTCATCCTTTGTTTCCTATTTAAGATGTGATTTTCTACAACGGCCCTTTTTGGTGATATGTCTGACGATGGTTGCGACTCTTCATTTTGAGGGTATCGGGTTGGCAGTTTTCGGGTTGCTAGATTCCCAATGGTGGTAAAGTGTCTGAACTCCTTTGATAGAGCTTAGACTGACTGCTCTTGTCAATAGTCGTATAATATCGCTGCTTTTGCACACGGATAGGTATCCCTGCAAGTATTTCCGGTGGGAAACCCTACATTATGCTGTAGTCTTAACCATCTTCCGGACAGTTTGTGCTACCTTAGATGATGGCCAATAACAATTATTTAAGCTTTTTCATCTTAAATTTTTTATGACTCCAACCATAATAAATAATAGAAGTAAACCATTTCAGAAAATCATTTAAGGCCCTCAACCTTTTCTTCTCCAACATTACTGGTGTTCATGTCAATTTCTGAAAGGTAAAATCTTTTTCGCTTTAAACGTTCTCCAGATGCCTTAGCGCAAAACTTGTTTAAACTCTTCTCTCTATACCACCAAATTCTCTGTTCCAGGACATCTTTTTTGTTGAAAGGATTCTAGGGTGCATATGCATACCTTGGTGTTTATATTCGGAAAATCTTTGAATGGCAACGGAATAATCTCTTGATGATTTTTTATATGGTTTCAACTTTCATTGTTACACTCTGTTAGCTATCTTTTTTTTTTCTTTTATCGCTCCCCTTCTTCTCAGGACTATAGCATGTTAGATAAAATATCTGATACTATAGAAATCTCTCTCTCTCTCTCTCTCTCTCTTTCTTTCTCTCGTTCTCTACATTCATCTGCGAACATCTTTGTGTTAGGTGATTTTAATGCTCATCAGGTCAAGTGGCTTAATCATTTTAATACTACTGATATTGACTTTCAATTTATCAGTTGCTCAATCTCTCAGTCAAATAGTAGATTTACTCGCTTCTCTAATAATTCTGACCAACCTGCTTCTTTACTCGATTTGATTCTTTCTTACTCACCTGTATCTTGTTGGGAACCGCAAATCTGTCCTCTTGGCAATTCGGATCAACTGTAGTGCCGATATTTCTTTTTACTAGTCTATTAGAAAACCCAATTCAAAAGACTTCTTTATACTACCAGCGTACCAATTGGAATTCATTTCGCAATTTGGAGTGAAATCCAACGTGCTTCTTTTCTCGATTTGATCCTTACTTACTCACCTGTATCTTGTCGGGCATCGCAAATCTGGCAATTCGGATCACGCTGTAGTGTCGATATTTCTTTTGACTAGTCTATTAGAAAACCCAGTTTACAAAACTTCTTTATGCTACCTGCGTACCAATTGGGATTCATTTTGCGATTTGGAGTGAAATCATTAATCTTCCTATTGAAAAATGTGCTTCTTCAGAGAAAGTCAGCATCAGTGCTTTTGTGTAATTTCGGAAATATCAGATAAAACCACAATCTTATGCATGATTGACACCTGTCTGTTCCACTGCTATGGCCCACAGTCAGTCAAATATATGCCATGCGTCTTACATGCGTAGGCGATTATGTATCTTTCGATACATGACTGACGAGGCAGATTTTTTTTCCCGCAGTATGTTGCCATTTCTTTCTAGGGTAGACCAGTTGCCATCCAAGGTCCTATAGAACCCGGTCTGTCCTGCTATTTACTCATAACTGGGGGGAGTGAGAAGAAGAGGATTCATACCTTTCCCAAGGGTATTAGCACATAAGTGAATGTAATGGATTCGACTGGAATACGAACTCGGCTCTCCGATTCCTCAATCCAAGCCGCTATCCATTACTCCACCGCGCCTCCAACAGGAATCCCTTTTTCTGGCAGTGCCAATGTAATAACTATGATCACAACAGACCCCTCTTTGTATCCGCTCGTAATCATTGCAAGCGAGGTTAAGTCTTTGTTCACTGACTGAATGAAGCACCGTATTGTATCTCACAAATTTGGTTCTCGTGACTTCTGACAACTCTAATAGTGTGTTAAATAAGAGTAAGTCATCTCTTCATACCATTTTAGGTGATATCAACTTCTGCTGATAAAGTAGAATACTTTTGTTGTAAATTCTCTTCCGATTTTACTCTTGACTCATCTGAAATATTTTTACTTGACTTTCCACTTAGAACTGAGTCTCTACTGTGTGATATGCATATAACTCCGTCAATGGTTCCTGCTATCATCTCTAAACTTGATCTCCACATAGCATACGAGGTCGATGGCATCCCTACAATAGTCAAATGTGCTCCCCAACTGGCTCCTGTTCTCTCTACGTTCTCCAATAAATGCCTTGCTGTTTCTTACTTCCCAGCTTGTTGGAAATCCTCGTCTGTAATTAGTTTTTGTTTAAGAATTCAAGCGAAGACATTAGTCTTTTACCTCTTTCTGGTAAAGTATTAGAATCTCTAATCAACTACGAATTGGTTAAACATCTCACTTCGCATTGTCTCTTTACAGACTAACAATATGTATTTCATTTCTGTAGGTCAACTGCAGATGTGTTAATGGTTATTGTTGAAATAATCTGTTAAACTTTAGAAAAGAACGATGAAGCTCGGGCCATTACCTTAAATATCCCAAAGGCGATTGACTGAGTTTGGCATGCTGGTTTTCTTCACAAATTGAAAGATTGTGGTGTTTCTAACCATTTTTTTTTATTTGATTCAATCTTTCTTAGAAAATCATGTAATGAAAATTATCCTGAATGCCCACTCTTTTAGATCTTTTTTGTGAGAGTGTCACTCAGGACTCTATCCTTGGGCCTTGTCCTAATTTTCATCAACGATCTTACCAATGTCATCAGTTTTCATCTTGGTGTGTATGCTGATAACATAACTGTTTGCTCCGGTTCTTAATGGTAAGTCTGATAAGTTCGATAAGGTCAAATTGGCAGCTGATCTAAAAAATGATCTCCTATCTGTTGTTAACTGAGGCAAGAAATAGCTTGTTAATTTTAACGCTTTCAAAACGAAACTTTACTCTGTTAATAATCTTAAAGAGCTTTTTTTTGCTTTCCACAAGGAGAGTAACTCATTGAACCTTCTTGGCCTAATAGATTTCATTGACATGAAGTGAAAGTATTATTTTGAAACAATTGTTAGGTCTGATATTACGAAACTTCGTTCATCGATGACAATTTTTCTCGCAATCTATCATACATAATTATAAATCTACCATTCACCTGCTCATTGAATATTGCTACCACATATGGTTTGGCGCTTTTGCTATGTATCTAGAGATTCATGACAAAACCCAAAGAATAATTTGCAATGTTATTGGTTCTGACTTAGCACCTTGTCTTCAGTCACCGACCCACCACCGTAGCGTAAATTCTCTATGCCTTTTCTATAAATATTTTCTTCGAAATTTTTTTGATGATTTTTCTTCTCAACTTCTCGAATTTCATAGCAGTACTAGACTGGCAGCTAGGTCTCGTCATTTTACTGTTGAAATTGCTAGCCATGAGTTCTATGCTAACAGTTTATTCTCTTTCATTTCTCGCTTATGGAACCCTCTACCGGCTTCATGCTTTCATGTCAACTACAATCTTCAAAAATTTTAATGCACAGTCAATCGTCATATTCTGTCTCGTTGAATCCTGTTATTTTATTGTTTTCTCGCTTCAATAAAGTTTTTTTCCTCATATTATTTCATTTCACCAACGCTTGCGTCTTAGTAGCTTTTCGCCTTACTTGGGGTGAAATGATTTAAAAAAATATATGCGAAAATGAATGTAACCAACTTGACCGGAATTCTTACTCGACTTACCGATTTCTCTTTTCGACTTGCTATTATTTTTATAAATTCCGTTAAAAACACGCGACTTAAAGTTTCCCGCGGTGAAGCGATCACCGGGCGTTATTTTATATCATTTAACGCCTGATGATCGCTTCACCACGTGAAACTATCTAGTTTAACTACATAGTGAATCTGTGTATTTGGTCATTTATCAGTTTGTTCCACCATTATGTATCATTATTTGCGGTTCATTATTTTACTTTAAAAAATGAGTTGAAATTAGTTAAAAATTGAATTTCTGCAACGAAAGTAAACTCAAGCGTCCAATCGCTTATGAGTTACATTGTAGGGGAACGGGCCATGAGTATGATGGCGTGTGTAATGATTTAGCCATGTTTGTTGCGTGTTGAAGGGCTGTTCCCCACAATTATTTTATTTTTGTTTAGGAAAGGTGCGGAAATCATTAGCAATGTTATAAAAAGGAACATAGAGTTAAAAACATAACAATTCAATTTATTAAGTATTGAAATTACATGCATGCGAACTGATGAATGTGACTGAGTTGCGTCCCTTTTATTTAGTAATATTTGTACCTAGATTCATACCGAAAGAGTTGATTATTAAAATGCAGTTTAGAAGATTGAGTATGTTTTGTGTATTATGCAAGTTGGATAAACGATGCTGGAATTATACTTGCATGAATTGTTGTAAAGTTCTTTAACGTCTGACTGCGTTAGTCAAGACAGGAGTTATTTAAGAGTCACATTTTGGCAGCGGTGTTGTGACGTAGAGAAGTTAGGTTTGAGAGAGAGAGAATGCGTTTCTCTTCTTCTTCTCCAGAGAATCACACGTGTTGGGTTTTTATACCATGTTCTCCCACGTGACAGGCTCAAACTCAATTGGCGCCTAAAATAGATCTTGCGAGTAGGAGCGATCTGATTGGTCGATAGTGACCAATCAGCAAGCTAGATTGACGGTGATTAACCAATGCCTGTTGATTATTTTGTAAGTATGATGTTGGTAAAATGTATCAGGAAGAGTGCATTTCCTAGCAGAGGGTAAACTGGTTGACGTGGAAGATTCCACAACATTTTGTCTCGCAGATGAAATGTGATTTTCGTCTAATCTAAATTTTGTTCTTGTGAAATAAAAATAAAATTATTTTTCCGATAACGCCAGATAATCGGCAAAATCAAAGCAAAAAAAATCTAAATGTCTTATATAAAGTATCTGGAAGTTAATATTTTTATACTGTAGCAATGTAGTTTTCTATAGACACATGTATCGAAAGAACTTGTTGAATTTGAAGGACAAAGAACATAATTAAAGGACAAAACCGATCTTATTACATTAAGACTGTTGTTATTATAACAACGTCTTGGTCGTGTTGTTATCTGGTCTTCTTCGGGTGTTTGTTAATCCGGGTAACAGTTAGAAAATTTCGAACTGAACCATTTATATAATCATCAAGGATAGACTGTTTTTTTTTCGTTGGCGATTGCTCAGTTATTGCTCGCCCTGTTTCTATTAAGTGTAAGTCTGTAGTACTATCCGGCCTAGGAATTGAATTCACACTTACTATGTTGTAGCGACTGCTACGCTTTCCACGCCCACAATTTATTCGTCTGCGATTGGCTAGTAAATCGATACTGCCTTTCCATAAGACAATTTAGCAATCGCAGTTATCACTTTGAATTTTTCTGCTGTGAACTTGCTCACATGTGTCTTGGTCGAATTTTAACCAATCAAACATTTTTGTGCTAAATCAACTTTCCCGCATTTTCGCTGGGATCCTAACACCAGCTTTAAAAACAAGCGATTTTTCCACAACAGTCAGTAGAGTCCAGCTATTTACGCCTGTCTACACAAATTCACGACTTTACTCACAACGCACATACAGACACAGATTTTTGTATCACATTACACATTTCTTCCTCTCTGTGACTAAGCCAAGTTCATGAACCAGGACTTTATTAATCTCTCAAAACAACACACTTCTTAATTAACTGTATCCTATTCTAACACCAGACTCTATTCAACATAGAATCCTGAACATTCTTATTCAAGAGAAATTCTTTCGAACATTCAATCTTAATCAGAATACAGTTAAAGGGGAACAACTTTTTCTCCCTTACACATCATTGCATGATTGTTTTGTATGTTATTGTTTCAATATATATTTTATTGTTGATGCACAATTGGAGTGTCGTTGTTTTTTTCTTGAATCGTTAAATGTATAATAGATAAATGCTCTTAGAACAGGCAATTACATTTGGTAACCCCAACGCATAAAGAAAGCAGCATTTATAATGTCACTAAATTCCGAAACCAACGATTTAATCCACGTGGCTATTATCTCGTTGGACAAAGATTGGGACATTAGTCCAAATGTAAATAATGACAATTCGTTATCCCAGAAATTCATACAGAGAAAACAGATCTTGTTTCATAATAAATGAAAAAAGAAGCTTGCTTCACTTTGGTATGAAGTAATTCTTCAAATTTCCAAAATTTTATGATGGAGTGGAGCATTATCAATATTCCTTGAATTTTTATTCAATCTTGCACGGATAATCTTTGAATATTTTACATATATATAGACATCAATCCTTCTTTTATACATGTTTCATTGAATTTGATGGAAAAGGAAAATTTTGTAAGCTTTTTTCCCAACTTCTTTCGTACACTACTTCTCTTTATACTTTCAAAACATCTCACAAACTTGCCCTATTTTGAAATTATCTGATTGCAACGACTTTAATTCTACAAGTTGAACTCATAACTAAAATATTTTTCTTTTTTACACCTCAAAGAGCATTAGCAAACGAACTTTAACACTATATTTCACTTTATGGAACTGTTTAAATTCTAATAATAAATAAGTAAATAAAAACAACTAAAAATAATGCGTGTTGGTAAATAAATTTGTTATTTATGATAGATTGATGTATAACTTGACTTTCTCCAACTTTCATCCAACTACAAATATCTGAATGTCTCAACTCAACAAGGCCTATTTCTCAACATATTTCGAACATATGCGAGGCATACAAAAGTTAGTGAATCTCTACTAGCAGCCTCACCATAGCAACACGATGTAATCCGGGTCTTTTCCAGAATCTAATAAACCAGCCTTTGGAAGCATGAAAATTCGGCACTGTAGTATCAATTCCACTGAGATCATTAGTTTTAAGGTTCGCAAACAATTGTTGGCCCTTACTAAATTATCCTTGCTTATTTGGAGCATTAAAGCAACACGCAATTTTCCTACACCAAGGCGATACCTACAATTCTTAGAATAGCTTTGTCTTAACCCCCACCCCATTTGGCTTTGTGTCAAACTAAAAACTAAAGTACCAAAAAATCTTGACATTTACCTAATAACCTGTAAGTCCTCCTTTCAACTAAATAACAGCGGTTATACGAGGAGGCATGGAGTTTATGAAATGCTGGAGTCGTCGCGTGAGTATATATACAAGTAACAAGACTCTTCGGTAAAGCGAATCGAGTTCTTTCAGTCACTGTGTATTTATCTAAAATTAAATACGCTTAAAAATAAAATTCACCTTTATCCCTGCAGTGCGCCAACGGTTTAGGGGTAGAATCTCCGACTGACGCCAATTCAGCCGGGCTTCGAGCCTAATTAGAGGCAACCGGACATGTTTCAGAGTTGTCCATAACTATTTGTTGTGGTTGCAAAGAATTTACTGAGGGTTTATCCCATACATTTGGTTTCAATCTGACAAACGCGGAGCCAACTGAGTACTTGGAAGTCAGATGACTGTCCTGTTCAATACTCTTTTTTCTTTTAGTATTTTTCTGTTTCTAATTATGCTTTGAAGGCATAATTAAAATTTGAGTATATTCATCGAAATCTGTTTTTCTTTTAGTTTTATTATAATAAACTTCAGTTTTCATTTGCTTTTTTGTCATTTTTTTCTTCATTTATCCAAATAAATCAAAAGTTTCCTTTTATGTAATAAACCAAATATTGGTCTTTTTATCATACCCTGTCCGGCAGAGTTTCACTCCCTTTTTAGTGTTAACCGGAACCGTTTAAATTCATTCATTCATGCAATTTTACACAAATTCAATCAATGAATTATTCGATTATGATTACTATGTATGTTAGTTTCGTATAAGAATAATACAAAAAAGACAAACCTCAGTATTTGTGTTTAACATTGGCTTCTTTATATTAATAAAATTATTTGAACTTCAAAAGAGTTAAATTTATTTGAAATTGTACGATTTTACACCCCCCTTCTGCTTAAAAGGATGACGCGGCTTAGTAATTGACGATCAATTCAACTTTCTTCATCTGTGTAATTCGAATGCGTCAAGATGACTCTCACTCAGAAGATTCCTATTGAAATACAATTTGCACAAGGTTTAGCCGGCAACGAACAGAAAAATCGGGATAAAACTCTCACCCTGTTGAAAAAGTTCATCCGCTTGCGACTACCTCGATTAAAAGGTAGATTTTACATTTGTAAATGTTGTTTTTCTTTGATCGTTTGCTTCAGTCAGACTTCTGAACGTATACACGTGGTCAGCAGTTTTTAACTTCTCTACCGCGAATAATCGAAATGAACACTGGCTTATTTTATTTTTCTCTACTGTATATAGTCTTCTTATAGTACTTGATTTTTATCTGATTGCTATTAAATAAAATAATTTGCCCCTAAAAAAACTGTACGTCTGTTTTAAGATTTATAACAGGAACTAGTTAGTAGTTACTAGTTTTACTTTTTGTAGACAAGGATTGAAATCTTTTCTTTATTGGATATTTTAAAAATAAATTCATTTAATTAACTTTTTCTAGATATGAGAATGATATACAAATTTATATAAATATTAAATTTCACATCGTAAAAGTACAAAGAATGGACTATATTGTTTCAAGTTTAGTTTTAGTACTATCGGTAATGAAATCTTGACTGGAGAACGAGAAACCTTATCGACAAAAGATAGTTTTTAAAAATTTAAAGAGAAAGAAATTAGAGCTAATTCACATGGCTAGCAAAAGTTATACACATTATTTTCCGTTATCAACCTTGTTTTGTCCTTTAGAGCAAACAACCTAATTTAAAATATCTACCAAATACTGCTCTAGTTGACTACCCTGAAACACGAACATCCTATCACGCATTCCTCGCGAAGTAGGTGAGACATATTTTGTTTTTGCTTTTTGCAGCTTTCAATTACTAATGATTCTTGGACTTTGTTTTGTTATTGATTTTGAAATTTTCTTTTTTTCTTCAATGCAAACTGAAAATTAACGTGATATTTTTCTCTTACTTTTTTCCATTTAATGAATGTTTGTTGGTATTTTTTATTTTTTTCGTGTAAAAAAAAAAAAAAAAATAGCAACGTCGTATTTTTTCTCGTTTTGTTTACTACAAATATACGTACCAGTGTTCAATTTTAAGCAAATTGATTTAATTTTATTTTATCTATTTACTAAAAAAATTCATGACTCGTATTATATTGTTCATTGCAATTTGGATTTGTTGAAGTGTGTTACTGTTGTTAAGTGTCATCAGTGCTAATTCATGGTTAAAATAAAAATCTAATTAGAAGACCAAGGTGAGAATTATGATTCAAATAATAAACATTTGATAACTTTGGTTGGAGGAAAGTAGTTGGATTTACTTCAGACTTTCTTTACTTCTAGAGTTGTTAGTCTAAAAATCCAGTTTTATAGTTTCATTAAAAATAAAAAAGAGGTGTAATTCACCTCGATTCTCTTGAAAAATATTTTAAAAATCGCCTGTGGACAATTCTTTTGCTTAAAACTAAAAAAAGCCTTAAAAATTAAATGGAGCTTAATCTTTCAATTCAATTATCCATGTCTCTCTTTTTGTTTTAAGAATTTTTTAAAATGTTGGCCAAGAAAGTCCTAATGGATGATCGCAAATTTATTTGTCCAAACAAGGATTTCAATTTGATTATATATTTGTTTATGTTATCAATAAATGACAAAATTATTAAAGACAAATTAAAAATATCTATGGTGGAGTCAGCAAGAATAAGATGCTGCTGAAAGCAACCAGTATATCACTGATGATAAACCCCAATGCATTTTTGCGATGTATATTATTAGTAATTTATACTGTAAATAGGCTTTTGAATTTCAGTATGAGCATTAAAAATTTTTTAAATTAACAGGAAACTGATTTCTTAAGATAATGTAACTTCTTAAAGTTTGCTATATAAAACCTCCAAAACCGCATTATTCAATCTGAGAACATAATGCAAGTATGTTAGTTGGTATCCTGATTGGACAGTGTTTGAACACAAGAGGTAATCGTCTATATAGAATTTAACTTGGGAATCTTGCTGTGAACCGATTGAGTAGATCATAGTTACTGTGTAGACAGTTACGTCCTTACTAGGTGCTTTATACTTGTGTTAAGATAAGCTTAAAATATTTACTTGTATAAAAATGTCATTTTGGAGATATCACTCTTTCACAAAATCCACTATAGTAGTCAGGATACATTAAAAAAGAGGCTACTTTGTCACCCTAGAACTTTTCATGCTTAAATACATCTGAGAACAGTAATATTACAAGCATAATTAATTCATAATACCAGTTAATTTGCTAGAAATGAATTGAATATAAGCTAACTGCAAAGCTGCAGACACAACAGAGCAATTAGTTTTCTTTTGTCCTAAATGTGTTCTTAACGCTTATTTGTTTCAGGATTGTTTATTTCTGTATTTAATTATTGATATACTGTTGTTTTCCCATTAAAGACCAAAATTATTATCAAATTTGATTATTTATAATAGTAAACATTTTATTTATAATATTTTTCTGTTTTTCCAGAACAATTAAATGAAGATGAGTTTATTAAACTATGGAAAGGGATGCATTACCAACTATGGATGCAAGACAAACCACTCATTCAGGTAAAACATTTTTTGTCAGCCTTCTAATTTGTGTTTCTAAAGAAACTAAAAATTTATAATTGAAGTCTGACTCCTTACAAAACACAAAAATACCTTTCATAATTTTGTTCATAAGAAGCAAATAATGATTTTCCTTGCTTATTTTTAATATTATATACAGTTTTTTTTATCACCTTTTCTTTTTAAAAAGTTTTAGATAGTTTGGTATCTGAGGTTGTAAATTATTGATGTATTTTATCCATTTCAGTTTTTTGCTCCTTCAACTCATAATTTTCTTAAAGATGACACACTACTATTAAACTTGAAATGTTCATTTCATTTCTTACTCTAGATACTCACATTATATTTTCATAGATATGCAGGTCTGCTTTCTTTTATATGTAATCTGCTTATACAAGTTTAGATACTTGTATAGTTTTGTGTCCAGATGCATTTTGATGACAGGTTTTTTTTGTCTTGTCATATTAAAAAAATATAACTATTGAGGTTGATCTGCATTACATTTCTTTTTCTTTATTTCTATTCTTATTTAATTATTCAAATAGCATAGACTCTTTATTTCAAGAAGTTGTAAACAACAGGTCAACAACTTGTTTATAGTTTTTCATCAATTTATAAATTTAGATTGAACCCATAAACTTATGAAATTGAATATATATATTCTCTCTGTATAGTTCCCTTCTGAGCAAGATATAGCATAATCTTAACTTGTTAACTAAATCTTACTGGTTTTGAGAAAAATGTCCTGTTGTTGTTCAATAAATGTATGGAATAGGAGTTTCCAATAAAGTTCATAAATAAATTCTCCAGCCAATTCTCCAATTTCCAACCAAACATCAATATCTTTGCTCTGCTCATCAAACATCTACTTCCCATTAATGATGTTAATCAATTCAATAAAAAAGGTATATATATATATATATATATATATATATATATATATATATATATATATATATATATATATTATCTTTTTATGTGTTTATTAATATGTATATTATTTATGAACTTTTTCTCATTAATATTTGAACACACATGTTTTGTATAAGAGGAGAAATAGGAATTGAAAGAATAACAAAATATAGGACTGAAATGAACCTTGTTTAGAAATAATAATGAAGGAAAAATCAAAGGAATTTCTACCCTTAAATTAAAAGAAAATAAGTATTGATTTTTTTTTTTTTTTTTTTTTTTTTTTTTACATGCTTGGTGATCCATGCGGGATCAATGATTCCATGAAGGGGTTGATAGTATAAAAAGTTTTGGGTCCCCTGATATTTGGTAACCTTAACAGTAGAGTTCTTATGATCAGACATTTGGAATCCTGGTTTTTACAGTCATATCACTGACCTTTTGTGGGTTAATTTTGTTATCAGATTTTACAACTTACATTTTCCTCGAGGAAATAAAATGTAACATGATACTCATAAATGGCTGTACAAAAGTTCTTTGTCCCCTCACAGCCAAGTTAAATCCATTGTTTTAAAGTAAAAAGAATATTTTTATGAAAGTTTAATATAAAAATTTTGTGTCTCATTTAGTATACACAGGTAATATTTTGTATAGTTTTCCTTAGCTTGTGATGAAATTCAGACTCTGAGCTAGTCAATCTTCCAAAATGACGGCACATACTTTAAATTGGCATGGAGCACCATCAAGCTGAAAAATCTCACCTCCTTCCAAGTTTGGTATCGGATGGTGCTTTAACAACTGAATGCATTTGACACTATTCAAGCTAACATCTATTTCAATCAACTTTCTTTATCTTCACTTTCTACACTTTCATATCACACACCACATTCACTAACCCTCTACTTTGAGTGGCTCTTGAGCCTTGTATTGGGTGAACATTAATATAAAAAATGCATCACTTTTTCTTGAAGATTTCTTGACAATTTCTTTTTCATGAGAATGCAAGTTCACTCTGGTGTCATTACTGAAGTCTTTTTTAAAATTAGGTGTGTGCAAAAGTTTCCAGAAAATTGGCTTTCAGTTGTTTATTCAGTCTGGTTTTCAAAATGGCACTAGTACATTTTGTGTCCACACCTAATGTGTCTTATAGTTTGCACTTTTTTGTCCAATTAAATCTTGCCTACAAATCCTTTTTTGCTAATACAACTTTTCTTGATATTTATAGCTTCCATAGACTCTTTTCTTAAACCATATATATATGTGTGTGTGTGCAAAAATTCAGATATACATAGAAATTGTTCTGTAAGAAGACTGAATAAAGACAAAAAGAAAATTTTCCTTTACCAAGATGTTTCATCCTTGGAGTTTATCAAGGCAAAAGTGCTTGATAAAGTCCATCAGAGAACAAAACATATCAATAAAGAAGTTTTCCTTTTGACATACACACACACACACACACACACATATAAGCTCGTTTTATCTTTTATGGAATATATTTTTATTAAAAGAATAATGACCTCTTTGCAGTGCTGCTACTCATTTTTGTGAAAACACATTCATCATTTTTAATTATGGCAAAAGTCATTTTGTGTTACATTTATATCAAATTTAAAAGTTATCTTGATAAAATGCTAAACAAACAAAAACTAATTACATCAAGAATCCTTCATTGACATTATGCTTGTAAGCTGAAGAAGTTAGGTGTTAACTAATCTAATTTACTTTCTTTCTATTAAAGGATCATTGACCGTGAATATATAGTTATTTATGTATCACTGCACAGGGACAAATTTGACACAAAGTAGTTTTGATGTACATTGGGGGGGGGGGATTGATAAGATTAAATTAAGATATGTGAAGTCAATCAGCAGAAATCTATCTTTATATATAATCTAGACCCCCAAAATTTTATTATTTTGATTGTCAACCCATTACTAGCTGTTATTTTATTACTTCTTACAGGAAAAATTGGTGGATGATATATGTCAGCTTGTGCATGACTTCCCTAATGAAACATATACGCTGATGTTTATAAAAGCTTTCTTTGACACAGAAGCACGTGAATGGTTTGGCTTGGATCAGTGGAGAATAAACAAATTCATGATGGTTAGTAAATTTCAAGTATGTTTATTTGTACCAAAATTCAAATGGTTAATTGTTTTTTTTAAACATCCAAATGTTTAGTCTTTGATTCATTTTATATCAATGTCATACTTAATTTAAACATTTTGTATAAACATGATATGCCAACTAAAATTCCTTAGCATTTCTACTCCTGTAGATGTACTTGTACATCTTTATAAAACTTACATTGCTTGCTGCTGTTGCTGATTTTTGTGGAAAAATGAGTGAAAATACCTGTGTGTGTGGGTTGTGATCAACCATGGTAGGTGGAGTGTTTGCCATGCTGGTTTTCCAAAGCGAGACTACTCCAAGCTCTCTTTTTTGTAATCATTTTACCAGAAGTGGGATGTGCAGGTCTGCCACCTTGTTACGTAAGGCCTGCCTTCCCTCCCTTCTCCAGTTTTCCTTAGTGAGAGGAACTTTTGAGAATAGTGTCGTTCTGCAAGCTCTCTTCTCACAAAGTTAACTGACCCCCATTTGGATTTGGGTTGTGAGATAGGCAATGTTTTGCAACGCTTACTGTGCCGGACCGGCTTCTAGTTACTCATAATCAAAAGGAATTTTCAACATTTTCTAAGCGTAGCTTAGAGGTGGCACAAGGCCGAAAGTATGAAGCACCCAGTGAGGATCAAAGTCGGTATGTAGTTGTAATTTTTCCAGTGAGACAGGCTTGCTAAACATTACACCATAATCAAGATGCCCTTGCCTGCTGTTGATGTGTATATATATATATATGTTTTCAAGATATGAAATGTCAGTTTTTTATCATTTGCATTATAAATGAACTAGCACTTAGTGCTATTTCTGATCCAGGGTAGACATAGAGTAGCATACAATACAGACAATTTTTTGTCTTGGAGTGTGTTGTTTAGCTTAATGGAAACTAAAATGGTGGCGCTTATGAGAAATCGTCATCAGCATCTTTTATAGTCATTTACAGTAGATGCTAATTTCTTTTTTTTTTTTTTTTTTTTCCAAAATGGGCCAGCAAATCAAGGCAACAAAGCTAAAAAATGCAGAAGTGAAAATGTTAAACATTTTATACTATTTTCAGGGTTTTTGATTTTATGATCTGAAGGCGTTATCTTTGTGAAGATGAAATTCCATATTGTCTTTAATTTCATTATTAATATTAATCATTTTTATAACAATAAAATTAATAATTTAACAGTTATCTCTTTCTTCTTTTGACAGCTTGTTCGTGAATTTCTTCATAGTTCCTTTCTCTTCTTGAAAAATTGTCAGTGGAAAGAAAGTGTGTGCCAAAAACTAAGTGACATCATAGAAGAAAGTGTCTTGAATTGTAACAACTCTAATTTACCAGCTGGTCTTAAGATGCATCTTATAGACATTTTTATTTCAGAATTAGGAAAAGTGGTTGATAATGAGGTAATACCTATTTTCTTTTTTGTAATACAAAAAATAGTTATTAAAAAAACACTTGATTGTAATTACTTTTATTTATATGAATTTTGGAGACAGTTTAAAGAAAAAAAAAGGAAAAAAACATAAAAAACATTAAAACAAAACTCATTAAAATTCTTGGCACCAGTTCAAAGAGGTTTGAAAAAGCATGGTCTTCAATCTGCTTGAAATCATTTTTAATTATTGATCTGAGAAAGCAGCTGGCAATTTAGATATTTTTGAGGTATCTGCCATTTCTGTTTATTGTCACATTCTTCCTAAAGTGTGAAACTCATTTTTGTTTCAAAATTTCACATAACTGTTGAAGTTAATGACTACATTGCTGTTCTTTGTTGAGCTGGAAAGTTTTAATTGGATATTCAGAAACTTAATTTGTGGATATTCAGAATATACTGTCTACAATAAAGAGGATTGCTCATACACGTCAAGAGCATGTTTTTTTGTTTTTTTTTATATAGAAAGCAGATTCTGGGAGATCTAAAATGGCAAGATAACAAAGTTCAAGATAATTTCTGAAACATAAAAACACTAACAAAATTGTCATAAAAATTCAGAAATTCAAAAAAATGGTAGTTTCAAGAACAACTTCAAGAAAGCTGAATGATTTTTCTTCAAATCAATGTGCAAAGGTATCTTTGCTCTACATAAAGATTGTAGGTAACTGATACAAATTTGTGTCATTCAGGAGAGGCATGGTGGAATAATAGCGGCTCGGATTGAGGAGTCAGAGAACTGAGTTCGAATTCCAGTCAGACCCATTACATTCACTCACGTGCTAATATCCTTGAGAAAGGTATGAATCCTCTTCTTCTCTCCCCAGCTATGGTTAAATAACAGGACACACCAGGTTTTATAGCCTTGGATGGCAACCAGTCTACTGCAGAAAGAAATGGCAACCTACTGCAGGAAAAAAAAATCTGCCTCGTCAGTCATGTATCAAAAGATACGTGATTGTCTAAGCATGTATCATGCATGGCACATGACTGACTACTATTATGCTCAATGGTTTAGATATGTTCTCTGGAGTGATGAGCTATGGTTAGAGGTGTCTGCCAATTCTCCAGAACAGTGTCTCAAGAGTTAGGTGAAAGATTGAACTCAGAATATCTGCCTATCATAGTGATGGTAAGATTATGGTGGGGAGGGTCATTATTTTCTGCACCTGACATTGGATTACAATGTAAAATGATCACTAATGCAAAGGAGTACCCCAAAAGGGTTGATGCTAAGCCTGGATAAATTTTATGTTGGAAATAAAAAGCCACAGATTTTTTTTTCCACAAGATAATTATCCAGCACACACAAAAAAAACAACAAAATTATAATTTGAATAGCACTCTTTGATTTTGATGTTTTGGTTTGGTTAGTCATCAAATTTGGTTAAGAGAAGAGTTTGGAACATTGATACTGCTGCTAATAGTAGTTAGAGATTAATAGTACCACAATGTAAACTATCAGAGAGTGAACTCAAAGGTTCCAGTTTTCTGAAGAAAAACAAAAACAAAATGCTATCCCATAATGTATTCTGCACACAATGCATGCACTGTTGTATGACATTGCCATATATTTCGTCTGTTTAGTTTTACACGGGAACATCTGACAAAGGGAGGTAACTACATTTTTAACGTAGATTTTTTTTTTTAAAACACTTATGATTAATAGCGGTTATTTAGTTTCTGTACTTTGTCAATGAATTTCCTTATGAAATTTTTGTTTATAATTGTGTACAATCTCCACACGCACACACACAGCATAAACAAATGGTATGTGTCTATGTATGTATGTATATGAAGATATCATTATCCACATATTTTAAATGCAATGTGTATTTGTATACAGGGTAACTGAAAATAAGTTATGACAAAAAACAAAGTTATTTAATAGGGAAATGCAGCATATTTGTTTTTAATTGTACACGTTTTGCAGAAGCAACTGCAACACTGGATAAAGTGGTTCTCTTCTATGTTTAGTGTTTTTGGTTTTGTGTAGCTTCTGGTTGGTTTCCCTCTTGATGATGCCCCAGACAAGTATTTTTCAATCAGTGTTTCCTGTAAACGGTAATAAATAGGCTAATGCATTTTTGACTAATTTTTACTCATAAATTTACTATATACATATGGCATATTTTTGGAAAATACTTGGTTATTATAATAATCATAGGGAATGTTATTTAGCATTGTTTAGATGGCATCAGTGCAAAACCGCCTTCATTGGTTAGAGGACTGGAAATGTACGTGTTGTTTGTGTGTATGATTGAGTAACTCGCTCGAATACAGGATGCATTCATGGTGTCCATATATTATGTTTACCACATGAACTTTGATAAGAATATAAAAGGGATAGATATTAATAATGGCATATAATAATTTTAATGCAGGGTTTCCTGAGACACAAAAATTATTTCAAGGGATCCACAAGGGTAACAAGTTTGAGAAATGCTACTCTAGATGATTGTAGTCCAGGTAATTCAAATCAGAAGAAAGAAGAGTCTTACCAGAATATGTCCGACCACACATTCAGTATTTTAATGTAAACAGTGGTATTGTCCCTGAGGCTTTGCTGGTAGAAGAGGAGAAACATGGCATGGACCTTATTATTACCAAGACCACCAAAGACTACTAGAATATGGTGTGTATCACTGTCGGTATCTCCATGGAGTCAAGAGAGCCACATGTTGTTCTCCTTTATTCACCTTGCCACTTTCAAGAAACTGACTACCTCTAATCTTCAATTTGCTGTGGTTGATGGCTCATATTTTTGATCCCTGTCTGCTTTTAAATTTCTTTTATCAGAATAGAAGCTGCTGCATTAATGCTCTTGATGTTAAAACTTGATGCATGCTGTGTAACATTGTTAAGTTAGTTTCCATTTATCTCTCACGAAAGATGTATCTAAAATGTTACATGTGGTATATTTTGTGTGTAATTCACTCAATGGGAAGAAGCTACACTCTGATCTTAGGCAGGGCAGAGATCCGTGTGCACAAAGACTCTGATCCTAAGTGGAAATGCCAATTTATTTGACTATTATTACAATGCTTGTGTTTATATGTATAATATATAAAACATATAGAGAGAAGAAAATGGTATATAAATTTTTATATCTTGGAACAATGTTATGAATTTTTTATGGTGCATTTCATCCTTTAGGACTTCAGCTAAATTGGTGTATTTGTTGATGTAACTACACATCAGCACAAAGGGGAGGGGGGTGCTGAGATTTGAAAGTTTTAAATTAAAAATTTTTTTTTTTTCTTAAAGATGTATTTAGGTATATAATCTAGCCAATTTCATTTAGTTTATTTTAAGTATCCCACATTGTGATAATAGAAGTTCTGCCATGAAAGGTGAAATGTAAGGGTCTGAACAAAAATTTACTGTGGATGATTTAGTGATTAAAGCACTTTCTATACACTTTCATCTTACTAAATTGCCTTCTCCTTTAATTAAAGTAGCATTTTTTTTATCAAAATTATGGTTAGACTTATGCTGAGCAAATAATGCATTAAATATATTATTTTGTAAAAAATATCTGTTCATATAATCTTTTATTTAAATTCCTTGAGATTTCGCCTGTATATTCCTTGTGGCAATTATTACAGGTCATAGAGTAAATTCATCCTTCAAGTTTGAGCTGATTATTATTTTGTTTTGTATTCTTTTGTTTTAGTAGCAGTTGTAACAAATTTTATGTTAAACTTAGATAAATTATTATTTTTAAAATACTTTTAAGTGCCTTCAATATCTTAATTATTTTATATTCAGCTGATGAATGAATGTTTGAGAAATTAAAGAAAAATTTGCCCTATCCGGCAGGATTCAAACCTGCGTCCAACGGGGTAGAGGGGAACTACCATTAGACCAACTGAGCTATGAAGAACAGTCAGTCAGGAAAGGCCAAATTTATGCCTTTAAGCAAAACTTGTCATAGATTTCCTGAACTTTTTCATGTCTGCATGGTTTTGTATCCAAATATAAACAAAGAATTTTAAAATGGATTTTTTTTATTAATCTGGCAGATTTTTATTACTCTAAATGTTATTTTTTATAAGTTTTTAAATTCTGGCTATAAGCACAAAGCTGAAGAAGTCACCTACTTCCAGTACTTGATTAGAATTCATGTGTAAACAATACTGTTATTTTTTTTACAGATATTATACTAGTTTAGTATTTCATTATCAATATATTTGAATTATTTTCTCATCTTGACTGACATAGATATTATTATATTCACAATGTTTTGACAAAGTACCCTTTGATAATCATTAGGGTTCCACTGAGATATCTGTTGATCAGTGATATTTTGTCCCTGTGATTCCTACTGAATCAGTGCTTCGCTACCTGATCCAGGGATTAAACTCACAACCACTAGCTGATATAACATGTATAATCAACTATATCCACTATTATTATTGGTGTATTTTTGGAGCTTTTGGCATTTGGTTATGATGACTGGTTCGTACCACTTTTTATAATTTAGTATTTCATTTTAGAGATAAGTCATTATTTTAATAAAATGTAAAGGTTACAACTTCATTTAATGAAAAGAAAAATATATACACATCTACTTGTTATTCTTGTTCAAATTACTTAGATTGCAATTTGGATCAGCATACTTGGCTGTTATGCTTACATTTTCGCTGTTGTACTCTTCAGCCTTCTTTGGGTGTTTGTCTTTGTAACTTCCTTGGAATTGCAAACTAAATCCATTATTCAATCAATGTGTTAAAGGGTTAAAATCTCCCATAAGCATAGATTAAATGAAGGGTTTTGTTTGAAATTCCAGGATTAATGAGTATGAAAAAGACCAGAGGGTACAGTGGTTGAAATGTGAATGTAACTGCAAAGGTGAACATGCTGGTATGAATTACAAAGCAAATGTTTTCTCATCTCAAAAATTCTCACACAGAAGAGAAATTAGTTATTGAATCTAGATGTAAACATTTTTTTTCACAAGAAGGGCTAATATGGAATTAAGGGTTAAAATATATTTAACAGGTTTATATAACAAGAGAAATTTACATAGATTTTTTTTTTTTTTTTTGTTGCCTGAATTTGTTGCAAGCATTGTCATTCTCCCCAAATAGGAATCTTTTGTTTTAAGCTTTGCAATAATTTTTTTTAAAAAATGCTTAATTTTTATTTTTTTAGCTCAGTTCAGATACTGCAGTTATTTTGCTATCTCCATTTTTGAATATTCTTCCTACTGTAAAAAAGTGAGTATTTTTGTTAATTCTGATTTCATTTTATATATTCCCATAATGCACTCATCTTGGCTTTTATTTTATATACATAATTATAATAATAATAATATTAGTAGTAGTAGTAATGATGATGATGATCATGAACACTTAAAATTTCATGAGGTTAAATTTATTTCATTAGGGTCTTAAAAAAGACCCCAATTTATCAGACCTTCAAATCCCCAAAAAGTGTGTGTGTATATATATATATATATATATATATATATAATTATTATTATTCTGTTTGTACGTTATTTTTATAGATATAATTTATTTAAGTAAGTGCTCTGTTTTTTAATTAAACAGTATTAATTACATTTATTTAATGTTCAAGAAATTTCATAGAAAATATGTGCATCTCTGAGAGGAATCGAACCTGTAACTCTTAATGGGGAAACATCATTTGATCTGATGTGCTGTTAACCCTTCAGCCACAAAGAAGTGTCTGGTTAGCAAATTCTGACTGTCTGTTTATAAACACGCCTTCAGTGATTTTTTTTTTTTTTTTTTTTTTTTTTTTTTCATGATCAATTATATCTGCTCATGAAATATATCTTAATGTAAACAATGGCAACATATTATGAAGTGGATTAAGTCAGACAATTTCTACAAAATTTCTTGAACATTCAGGCCAGCAAATGTAATTAATGCTGTTTAATTAAAAAAAAAACAAAGCATTTACTTAAATAAATTGTATCTATAAAAAATAACCTATAAACGGAAAATATATTAAAATAGTTGTTGAACTTAATCCATTTCATAATATATTGTCATTATTTACGCTAAAATATATTTCATGAGCAGATATGATCAATCGAGAAAAATCGTTGAAGGTGTGTGTTTATAAACAGAAATTTGGATTTTGCTAACCAGGTGCTTCTTTGTGGCTCAATCAGATCAAATGATGGTTCCCTTAACGTATAAATGGAAAATATATTAAATAATTGTCAGACTTCATCCATTTTATAATAATATATATATATATATATATATATATATATATATATATATATGCACATACATACACACACACACACCCACACACCATATTTTCTTGTGTATAATACAATAAATATTGAATGAAAATCAAAGGCAAAAGGGGCGGGAGTCATATTATACACAAGTACACACTCAGAAACGCTTACTGGGCTTAAAATCTTATTTGAAACAGCAAGATTACAAATATACTGTTTTGCATAAGATGAAGTTTATATTTTGATTTTCTTGCTATTTTTATAAAGTTTTCTCTCTTCATTCTTAATGAAAGACAATAATATCTTTTTTTTCATGATTTATTAACATACAGAAATATAATAAAATCATATCAAACAGAAAAATATGATAGATTAATTAGCACCTTAAAATGTATTACCTATTTTGTCTATTTAGCACTTTCCCTAAAAATTTGAAAATAAGTTTTGAAACAGAAGTAGAAGAAACACACAATGGCTAAATATCTGGTTAATATCTATTAAATAGCATGAAAAATTAAATATTCTAGTGAAATATAGGTACAACATTTAGATTTTAATGGGTAATATTGTACAAATTTTAATAAAAATATTTACTATACTACAGGGTTCTATTATTCACAAGGATATAATTTATTCTGTTTTTAGCTTCAAGTCATAATATACATAAGAAAATATGTTGTGTGTGTGTGCTGTGCATATATATATATGTCAGCTTTTTTTTTCTTTTTGCAAGAGCAAAAATATAAATTTGGACCGAGATGGTCATCTTACAAATGCAGTTATTTAGAAATAAAATTCAGTGTTCTAAGGATCTTCTCTTTCAACAAGTCATACTTCTCCACCCAAATACACAAAAAGATAACACATTTCTACAATTTTGTTTTTTCAGTGATAATGTGATGAGGAAACTTTTGTCAATGTTATTTGAAGCCAGTGGTGGCAAGGATTATCCAGTACAGAACAAGAACTCAAGGATTTGTGGTTTTGTAGAGCGTGACCCTTCTCTGGTTAAACAGAATAAATTACAGGTAAGAATTTTATTGAAGTAGCTTATCATTTGTGATAGAAAAATCCAGTGTATCTTTAAAATTTGTAATCCAATTGTAAAAAATAAAAATCTCAGAGCAAATTTAACTATTGGTCCATCTCTGCAGTCTTTTTCAGTGGTCTTTCATACATTTTATTACAAACTATTTTACAAATAATCTTATTAATATAAATATGAACAATCAACATGATGAGACCTACTTTTTCTTAATTTATTTTTCATACTGATTTTTTCTTTATTTACTTAAATTAAGGTAGTAAGTTTTTTTTTTTTTTTTTTTTTTTTAAAAACATTAAAAGGTTGGTTTTACACCAAATTTTTATAAAAAGTTTCTTTTATAGTGTTGAAGGTGTTTTTTTATTTGTACTAATCTAAAAACATGCCATATTATTAAGTTACAAAAACCTGAGTAAAAAGAAAAAAAATTTGGTTTGCTATTGTAAACATCTCAGAAAACAGTGCATTAAAGCATTTTATAAATTTGATGTTCATTAACTGACAAGTACTGTATTTTGAAAATTTTTAATATATGTAATTTTTTTTTTCATATAACTCAATTTAAAAAGAAAAATAATTAAAAGTTTTTCTGCAGAAGCCTATAATTTTAGCTAGCAATGTATTAGGCTTTGTCTAATTCAATTTAATACAAAAAAACTTTTTTAAAATACAAATAATCAGAAAATGCACTCACAAGGTTTTCTGTCTTGAGTACATATCCTTAACATTGTTCTAGAAAAAGTTTAAATACTGCCATAATTTACATATTGAAGATTTTACTTTAAAAAAAATTAAGTTTTTGTCATTAGAAAAAATAAAAATTGTTTTTATATACTTAAGACAGATTTATGATTTAATTCAATATTTTATGTCAAAAAGTTTCAAAGCTATTTTGCTAAAAATCTACCATTTTGGAGTTATCAACAATAAAAGTTCACTCATTTGTGTCTGCCATTACTGGCATTACTTACATACATTCACCTTGGAGTAGTCATTCGCAGAAGCTTACTTAGTTAATGGCCTTTTTACTGATCTTACTCATCTCGATTACTGTGCAAGGGTTAGGGAATTTGGTAAATTTGTTTAAGTTACTTAGAAAATCAATGACAAGTGTTGTTTTTTTATACTAAAACAAATTAAATAATAAAACAAATAATAATACTAATGAAATCTTATTTTAAAACTCCAAAATCTAATTTAAAAAAAAAAAAAATTTGAACCTTAAATTTGTTCTTGTTATTATTTCCTTTCTAGCATTTTTTATTGTGTAAATAATCATGCTCTTTTAAAATTTTGCACAAAGTTTGTGCATTGCATGTGCATTAACCAAGACAAGTGAAGCTTCCGTGAATGACAGCTCCGAGGCAAATGTATGTAAACAACATCGGTAATGGCTGCCGTGCTGTAGCAGCGATACGATTGAGTCCAAATTTTTATTGTTGATAACTCCAAAATGGTAGATTTTAACAAAATTTCTGTTATTTTCGAATTTAGCATGTAACTTTACACCTAAATGTAACTATTTGGGAAATTTTTGTTAGAAACTGAGCACAAGGATTACACTGAAAATTACCCAATATTTTTATTTTGTGTATTTATTTTAGTGTAGGGTCATACTTCAATTAATTAATTTTTTTTTTCCCCCTATAGTTTCACTTAAGAACCTGGAGACAAAATTCAATATAATTCTACTAAAAAAATAATTTTTACTTTAACTTAAATTAAATTTTTCTTATTCAATTTCTATTTGATTTTTTTATTTTCATGTCACTTTGAAATTTCCTTTCAAATTATGTTTACTTTAACTCCTATTTCATAAAAAGATGTTTTTTTTTTTGTTAGTCGTTTTTTACTCTTTCCTTTTATTCTTTTTTTGATACTTTAGTTTTTTATCAAAATAATTAACTAAAATTCAATAAAATATTAGATAATTGCATAAATATGTTAATTTTTAAAAATTAGTAAGTAGTTAAAAACCAAAAACAAAGTGTTCATTTAAATTTCATAAATTTAATATCAATTTCTGGTCAACCATACTTAGCTGTCAACACCTTAGGCTGCCAATAAATCAGTCACCATGTCAGAAAAATAAGTCCCTGTGGTTAAAAAAATGCTTGTATACTACATTTTATGCTATAAGTAAGTAATATTTGCTTCAAATCAGATTAATTTAACTTTAAATTTGCTAATTTTTTTTAAATAATGTCATAATATTTTATTTTCAGATTTTTAAAACCAAGAATCAATAAATGTGTCAAAATGGCCAATATTTATAGATTTTCTGAAAGTGACCAAAAAGTTGAGATTCCAATCAATATAATTTCTATTTGAAATACACCAGAGTATTTTGCTTATTGGGAATAGTAAATTTAATCATTTAGCTTTCAAAGAAAGCTTTTTCATTTTTAAAAATTCATTTTAATCAGAAAATTTAGTGGAGGTCCCTAATATAAATTAATATTGCTGCTGGAAGTCAATAGAAAATGAACTGGGGTCTTTGACCATCTTAATAACTGACAGAACACTGCTAAATTATTTCAGTACTTTCATAAAACCAATTGGATACAGTATATTCTAAGAACTAAAAAGTTTCCTATTTTCATTGTATTCTTGGGACATTTTTCTCTTAGCTAAGAAATATTCTGTATTAGCCTCTCAGGTTACTATTCATTTAACAGTTGTATCATTTGGTCTCTCCCCATAGAGCTGCAAATACTAAGATAAGAGAAATTAATTTATTATTCCGACTTGAATGCAGATTCCAATATTGATCTTATTCCCTTCTGTTTGTTGCAACAGATTACTCTTATGAGTGTTGTGATTTTTATGACTTAACAATTTTTTCCCCTTAATTGAATCCAAAATGTGTTTTTGGGAGAGGGGTTTGAAACATAACTATTTTTATTGTTCTACTCATCATTCAAATTAATTTTTAAACCTTTCCATTTTCAGTTCAACAAAGAACTTCTGCTCAAACAGTTGATTGAAAAAGGTGCCAACAAAAAATGTCCAGCCAAAAATCGAAGTCAAATCTACAAATTAGTCAAAAGGCATGTTTTCTCCGTTTTTTTTTTGTTCCATACTTTCTAATTATTTGAATGTGATAACAGCTTAATATGCATGAATAATGGATTAAATACTATTAGTTTATTTATAAGAATAATTTAAAAGTTTACAAAAATTTTGAACAATTTATTAAGACTGTTTATTTGCAAGAATAGTGTTTAATATTTTTGTTGTCAATTCTGTCTTTAAAGAAAAATGCATAAATCCAGTTTGGGTTTTATAAAAATTCTTAAAAACAGCTTTTTAAAGCAATAAAAATTGCTGAGAGAATATACAGTAATATTGGTGTCAAGGGAAAACCATATTTTGACAATTTTTTTTTTTTTTTTTATAAATTAGAATCCGGTATTTTGAGACACATCCACAAAAGCCTCTCAAAATAATCAAAGAAAAAGATATTGATGAAACTGATGCTAAAATATCACAGAAGGAAATCAATATTGCTGCTAAAATGCTTAAAAAACATAAGGAGAAATTATTTGAAAATGTACCCGCACGCAAAGAGTATAAACGTAAGTATGCTACCACCCATTATATTTTTGTCTTTAATCATGCATTCTAAAGTACATACTCTTAAAAAAACATTGTAATGTAGACTGAGTACTTAGTTTTCTTTCCTTGTTTTTTTTTGGGGCGGGGGTTACGACCCAAAAGTATTGCCTCCTTTTTTCAAGTATGTTTCCTGTATAAATTTGTTTCATAGTTAAAGCTGTTAAATTGTTTACTTTCAGGAAAACTGCTTATGGAGAAGAAGAAGAAGAAATCAAAAAAAACAAAAACTGATTTCAATGATGCTGACACTGAAGAGAAAGAAGACAGTATCAGGGATGGTGGTAGTGATGATGATAGTTTGGAGCATGACCCAGAAGCTGAATTCTTTCAAATGTTGGCAGAAAGTGATAATGAAATGTGTGAAGAGGAGATGGATGAAGATGTGGAAAATTTGACTAATGATGAATGCTTACTTAATTGCGAGATTGAAGATGAATTGGCAAAAAGTGAAGTGGTGCAAGAAAGTTCTGCAACCACAAAAGAAAATAAAAAATTACAAAAGGCTGGATCTAAACATAAAAATGAAGAATCTGTTGAAAAAGATGCAACTGAAGAACCGAAGAAAAAAGCGAAAAAAGGGAAGGGAAAAAAGAAACTGGATAATATTACTGCTGCTGGGAAAATGGAGGTTGACTTGCCTGAACAGAAGAAGAAGTCAAAGAAAAGGAAGCACAAAGTCAAGAAAATGTCAAAGGAAACAGATAATGGCAGTGGAATTTCTGAAACACAACCTGTGTTTGGAATGGTTGATTTTCCAGAGGAAGAAAATGATGCCAAAGAAAGTATAAAACTGACTGAAGTGTTTGAGGTTCAAAAGTCTTCTAAAGACAACAATAAATCAGAAGAAAAAGCAAACAATAAGAAAGTCAAAAAAATAAAACAAACTAAGAAAAACAAAAAGGCCCAGGTAAGTATCAAATTAACATATTATATTACACTGAAATAAAATTCATTAATTAATACTGCCCATTTTTCCAGTAAGTCTATATGGCTCCTAGCAAAGTGATGTGGAATTATTTGAAATATGATATCTTGAGTAGTTAACAAAAAAAAAATTAAACTTACTAATTACATGATGTAATAAGTCATTTAATATGTAGGTATGATTTACAAAAATAACCAAATCAGAAAAAATACCCAATGCGATTGCCACAGTTTAGATATGAAGATCAATATAATAAAATTATAACAGAAAACTATAAAGAATAACAAAAAATTGAAAGACCTCTGACTTTTGTTTATGATAAATGTGAATATTTATATGCAAATAGGTGTATATACATAAACTATGAAGTGATGGTATATAAATATGTGTGAGGAAGATACATGTTGATAAATATTATGACTTTATATACTTGCTGGAAGGTGCATGGGTGTGAAATATGCCACATCAGAGATATAAGCACATGCATTTTTAATATTAGTTTTTAAGGATACGGGGAAATTCAATCATTTCGACAAATAACATGCGAAGAACGGATGTCATCATTTGTTGAACAGTCATCCCTACCCTACCTTAACTTAACCTCATTTCAAAAGTAACTCATATTTTGATACAATAGTTGTCAGTGAAAATGAATACCCTACCACCACTTGTCAAAATGATTGAATTTCTCTGTATCCTTAGAAACTAATATTAAGAATGTATGTGCTTATAAAACTTAGTAAATTTCAAAATAAGTTATTCCAAAATTCGCTTGAAAATGAAATAGTACTAGGGATTTTAATTTAATTCTATAATTAAATTTGAAGTTTTTAGTTTGTTTTTGAAACATGGTAATTCCTGTGTAGTGATGGAACCATATTTTTAAATTAGTAAATTTATAATATATATATATGTCTGTTTCTATTATCTTTAGTATGCTTAATTAAAACAATAACTACAGATAGTTTGTGTATGAAGAAAACTAAAAAAAAATCACCTTCAGCTATAAAGAGGAATTAAAAGAAAAATTAAACTTTTCTGCATCTCTCTGTTGACCCTACAAGCAATATGAACATTTGTTCTCTAAACTTATTTGTATTGTAAATTTTTCATCCCTCTTCTTTTTCTTAAACTCTGAAATGTCTTATCTGTCAAGTTGAAACATCGTCTGGTAGGCTTTGTGCTTTCATTGACATTGTAAACCACCAATTCTTGTAGATAGCCTCATCATAATACTGTAATATTAAATGTAAATCTGAAGATTGGTCTTGTATACTGTTCAATATAGTTCATTATTTTGGAAACAACTTTCTCATTTATTTTGTATTAACAATTCTAACTTGTTCACCTTTGATTTTATTTCCAAAAAAGGAAATCCAAGAGAATTCTTTGCTGTCAAATGCAAATTTAATAGTGCAATGTGTTATTTCTTTTTTTAATAGGCCAAAAAAGAATCCCAAGGAACAAATGCCCAAAGTAAAAAATCTGCCAAACTCTTACATTTTCCACTACCGACCAATGCCAAAAACTCTATTGATATTTCCAACATCCAAACACAAAACACACTGCAGCTGTTTGAGCATTTGAAAAAGTTGAAAGAGGAAAAACAAAAGTCCTTAGAAAAAAGTAAAAAGAATGTAAAAAACTCCCCGCTTGACCGCTATTTTGAGCAGGTTAAGAAAGAAGTTGATAACATAGAAAAGAATAAAAAATCCAATGTCCCTGAAGAAAAAGATTCATCAGTGGACAAAGAGGTTCCAGTGGCAAAAGAAAAAGCAAAAAAACAGAAAAGCAAAACAGTATCTCTTGTGGTAAAATGCAAAAATACCCCGATTACTAAAGACAAACAAGCTACTCTGGTTAAAAAGGAACCTGAAAAGCCCGAGCTTGAACTAGAAAAGTTATATGAACAACCACCAGCCTTTTTAAGGAATGCCATTGCCAAGGCAACAAAGTCAAGGAAAAGTGGCAAATCTAAGAAGACAAAAGCTGAGGTAAGTCATTTGAAGCAGAAATTTCATGATTATTCCTTTAATTACCCTGCAATTTGACTGTGCATTTCAATTTCATTCAAGATTGTTTATACTGTTGTAATAGCAGGAAGAATATCCCAATTGAGCATGAATCACCATCAGAATAAGTGTGAAATCCAAGTAAATGATGGCTTGGTATTTAGTTTTATCTGGACAAACGTTTTTATTCATTAAATGAAGTCATCAACAAATTATTAAAGATTAAATTATTTTTTTTTAAATTTTGGATTCTTTTTAAACCAAAGAATATATACCAATGTCAGTTCACATCTTTTGAAAAATCATAGATGATCTAATATTGTTAATATTAGATCTCAATAAAATGTTACCTTTCAGATAATTTTGAAATTTGGTAGATGAAAGCAATCTTACTTGTAGATGATTTGATATTTGTTTCACAAAATTTGATGGATTTTGTCTATATTTCTGAGATGAGGTATTATGTACAGTATTTACATTAGTCGGACTATTGTCCTCATCTTTGTCGCCATATTTGTCACAACGTTTCGGCCGTTGTACGCTCCGGCCTTCTTCAGGTGGTTGGAATTTCGAACCGAACCCTTTATTTCGATCACTGGGGTAGACTGTTCTAGTTCCACGAGCCATGTTTGATGGATGTCAGTTATCTCCTGGTAATTTTCCCTCTGAAAGTTCTCCACTGCCTGAACCGTTGGTTAGATCCAGTGACAGACCCAAAGAGTGTGAGTTCAATACCCGGTTCAGGCAGTGGAGAACTTTCAGAGGGAAAATTACCAGGAGATAACTGATAACTGACATCCATCAAACATGGCTCGTGGAACTAGAACAGTCTACCCCAGTGATCGAAATAAAGGGTTTGGTTCGAAATTCTAACCACCTGAAGAAGGCTGGAGCGTACAACGGCCGAAACGTTGTGACAAATATGGCGACAAAGATGAGGACAATAGTCCGACTAATGTAAATACTGTTGATGGATTTTGTTAATATTAACCACTTTTTTTTGGTATTTTTTCTTTAAATAGGATTCAGTAGCAAGTAAAAAAATGCCTAAAACACCCACAGAAAACAAACAAAGAGAAAAAAAGCATGTCAGTTTTAATATGAACCAAAACCAAGGTAGGTTGTTAGAAATCTTAATTCCACTTAATCAGGAGATGAATCTTTACATGTAGTTACATATTTTTTATTCTCAGAAAAGGTTGTTTTACCAACAATGTATTGTAAGTTTTTTTTTTTTTTTTTTTTTTTTTTTTTTTTTTTTTACACTTTTTTCTGTAAAATTAATTTTATGTTAATAGATGTAAAAATTTAGATTAAGAAACTTAAAATCTTGTTTATATTCTTAATTACAAAAGCAAACAGTAGTTCACTTGACAAATAATTGAAATTTATAAGTATAGACTGTTTCTAATTTGTTTTTGTTTTATTTTTTACTTATATGGAACCCTACACCTGTATGACACTGACTTGCCTGAATTTACAAGTTATTAAAATCTACAATCACTCATCAGTTGTAATAAAAATTAATCATATAAAAGCCTGGAAGGATAAAATTGACTAACTTGTATTTTACAAGTCCTTTGCTCATGTGAAGAATAGGCCCTTAGAAGTTGACTGACAATAGCATAAAAAGACACAACTCTTAATTGGGGAAGAGTTAATGCAATATAACCCTTAACTAGGTAAATGTTTTTAAATGGCTATTTTCTTTTTAGATTACCCATTTTTCTTGTTACCAAGCACACTTAGCTCAACAAACATTTTGACCAATTCTGTCAAGAGACCTCTTCTGATCCCAAAATACACAATATCTGATACGGACAAAGATGATAGGGGGGTTGACTTGTCATACTGAGTGTAAGGCTAATGAGTTATGTCCTAAAGCTTAAACTTTGTAACCTGTCCTTTTTGTTGACAGTAATTGAGTGAAACGAACACACACTTTGTGTGCAGTGGATCAAGAAATCCAAGCATGTTAAGTGGAAATGCTAACCTCACTTCTATGTAACCAAAATCAGTGTGGACATTCCCACCATCTCCAGTAAGCTTATCAGTCACATATCATTGTTTTGAATCATTGGCAATGTTTCACCGTTGTCCCCACAAGAAAACAGTGTGTCAAATGGATGATTATTTCCTTGCCACCACTATTACTGTATGCACTTTTAACTCCCTCAGCAATGTTTATTTACCATTATATGAAATAAATTTGAAAAATCTTTTTATTCAAAAATAATAATTTTTTTAAAAATTACATTATCAAAATATGTGAACCAACTTAAATAACTGTAGAACAAGAAAATTTGAATAAACATGACAAACATAAATTAAAAGAACTTTTGGTTCAGATGAAAAGGACTTTTCAACCCACTTTAGGGAAATTGTGTGTTGAGCAAATGAAAAAAAAATGCCTGGAAAATGCATTTTTTTCAAAATTTATAATTAGTTACTTGTTGATAGACATTTTTATGAATGAAAAAATTTTCATATTTACTCTTTTATAAAATGGTAAATAATAAATATTTCATTATAGTTCACATATTTTTATATTCTTGTAAATAAGCAATCTAATAGTATTTAATATCTTTGTTGTCAATTCTCAAGAATAAAGAAAATGTACAAATCCACTTTTATGTGTTTGGATTTTATTAAATCATCACTTTTTGAAACAAAGATTGCTGAGCAGGAAGTGTATACAGTAATAGCAGTGTCAAGGGAATAATCATCCTTTTGGGGGTGGGTATGAAGTTTGAACATTGTCAAATCATCCTTTTTACACAGATGCTATCATTTATGAAATCTTGATTTTGGTTGTGTATAGAGTTAATTTCATTATAAGTTTTTTTTTATTCTTGAAAATTGAAACTTTCTCATTTACAATATAATTTTGTTTGTGTAAGATGCTATTTCTTCATATTGTATTTTAATTTATTTGCTATTAGTCCACTTCCGTCACATTAGAATCTATTTAAATTTATTGGGAAGCTTCATTTTATTTTAACCATTTCAGATAAATGGGGGTTGGTTAACTGTCTGTTTCCTTAAAAATAAATAATTCCACTAAAAACAAAATGTATAATCAGTTGTTGATGGCTTTTGAAAAGTTTTAATATAAATTTTGAAAAAGAAATAATTTTATTTTTAATATAAAAGAAATTTTAAAATGCTTTGATAAAACTACCAGCAGAAATTTGTAAATGCTTGAGATATCTAGGAGGGTGTGCTAAAAAGGTCTTGGCCTGTCCTACATCGCAAGATCTGAACAGGCAACAGAAATTCAGAATTTGGTGAGGAATTGAGCAAATAACTTTTCAGCATCCCCTCATAGGTATTAATTAAAAAAATTATATTATTTTTATTTCTTTGCCTTTATAGCATTTTGTGCAGGGACGGACTCCAAGCATCATCAAACTGCATACCATCCAAGCAAGAAGCCAGAAAATGGAATTCTGAAACCTTCACCATCACCAATTCGAATTTCAAAAAAATTCACAATGGATAAAAAACTTTCAATATTAGCAAAACAATCATATTTAGCACATTTATTTTAGGCAATAAAATAAACTACCATTTTGCAACAACCTGACTTTTTTTCATCAACTGAATGACTGATCATGTAAAAAAAAAAACTTATTCATTAGGTGTGTGTGTGGATCTATTGTACAAAAGAAATGTGAAAGAGGCTGGGGATTGGGTAGCATGCTAGATATTGGGCAAGTCTAAGATAAATACAATTTATTCTTATTTTAAAATGGTGTTCTGTCTTTTTTTTATCATCCAAAGATCTAATTCATTTTTTCATTTTAGAAATTAAAAGAAAACCATAAAATTCTTTGGTGATATGGCTAAAAAAAAACAATGCAGGTGTGAACTTATGAAAATTCCTTATAAAACTTGTATGAGGAGGTGCTGAAAAGTTCTTAGCCCACTGCACTTCTCAAAATCTGATCAAGTATCAGATTTCATTTTATTTATTTTTTTAGGCTTGCCTGAAAACTCATGACCCATTAGTTACAAAGTGGAAAAAGTACAAGTGTTCCAGACTGTAACTTGACTTCTCTTTTTTTTTTTTTTTTTAAGTATCTTGAACATTTTAATGCTTTAATATGAAGTAAACACACCTAATTATGAGGCATGCCTTGCCATAGAGTGGCACAATAATTGGCAAGATGGTCTTATAAACCATTACATCTTTTCTACCATGCAACCAGGGAGGTATGTCAGATTTGTCTCAACAGAAAAACTTATTGCAATTTTGTTGTTGTTATTGCTTTTCTCTAGCACTCCATATTACTGGTTCCCATTTGTATTTCCTTTTTCCCTCCATATGTGGAAAGCTATGCATGATCTTTCTAATTAACCTTGTGTTACAGCTTGACAATGCTCTAGAAGAATTCTATTAAGGGAGCGCCCTTTTTCTCCTTTATATTGCTTACCACAGTTGCATGGGATGGCATACACACAGTCTTTAGTCATGTTCTCTATGGGGAATCTTACTCAGAAAGGTTGTCTGCAAAGTGTTGAACCACTTTTGAAGGTTGGCCTAATATATGGACCACAGATCTTTTGAAATTTTTCCAGTAATTCCTTCACATAAGATAGGCAGATCAAAACTATTTTCTGAGTGTTGTTAACCTCTTGTACATATATCAATAGGATGAAGGCTTAGCAATGTGCTCGCCATTATCACCAGCAATGGCAAACATATACATGGAATACTTTGAAGAAATGGCATTAGAATCCACATCACTAAAGCCAACCCTATGGCTAAGATACGTAGATGACACCTTCATACTCTGGCCACATCAGGAAGAGTTCCAGCTACTACTGGACCATGTAAACTCGATAAGATCATCAATACAGTTCACAATGGAGAATAAAAGAAAAACTCGCATTGGAGATGAGATTGAAATAGAGAACATCACTGGAAAATAGGAAAACTTGGAATCAACACATATGCCAGGCCACAATATATCTCCTCAGCTTGCCAAGTATAGAAATGAATACAATATGGGAATTAGTAATACAGAGTGCTAGAGGAAAGCAATAACAACGAAATTGCAATATGAGCTCTGATAAAAAATGTAAACTGATATATTAGGTTTATAAGTCCCCAAATTCATACACTGATTTCCTCAAGGACACATGTCCCAGTGGATAAGTGTTGGATCCAGTGACTTGACCTGGCTACTGCAGTGATGAACAAAAACTTGGAGAGCTGAGTTAAAGGGAGATAACTGAGATATCCGATAGAGGCAGCGCACGTGGAACTAAAACAATCTCAGTGGATGAAATAAAGGGTTTAGTTTGAAATTCCAATCACCTGAAGAAGGGTGGAGCATACAATGTCTGAAACGTCATGAATATAACAAAGATGAGGATATTTAAGCAGCAGGTATCTATCCAAACAAGTTTTGATTAAAAAGAACTGGCAAATCTCTTTGTTTAATTTCTAATTGTGTTTTTTCAAGTAAGGTCATGTGTAGTGATCAAACTTCAGTTTATCCAGAATTTTCATCACAATACAAAAACACCTTATTTGAAATTTTAGAAAATACAATAAAAAAAAAATAGACAAACCTTGTGGGTTTTTTTAATTAAGTTTGTTTGGAAATTATATATATGTGTGTGTTTTTGTAAGGTATTCAACTTTGGTGCCATAAAGCTGATCAACTACAACTGTTCCTTCAATCAGCCTTTTGTAGTAAAAAAACCCAAAAAAACAGGTGAGTGTTTCTCTTTGTAAAAGCAAGCTTACACATTTGTTTCTTGGCATTTTTCCACAAATGGGATGATTTCAAGCAGCTTCTGAGGTATCGGCTTTGGAATCACTGGAGTCCAAAAGGTTCATTGATAGTGGTTAGAGTTCAATCTAAGATCTCAAAAGTAATTTTGTGAGATTTACTGCACCCATCCCAGAGCACTATTTTAGATAAGACTTTGTAAAAAAAAAAAAAAAAAAATGCATGGTAATTGTTTTGTAAAGTTCGAAAAATAATGAATTCATTTTAGTAACGAGGAAAAAAATCTGAAAATTTCAAATTTGTATATTGATGCCAATATTTTAAACTTAATCTGAATACATGCCTATACCACAGAACTGAATAAGACAAATCTTTGTCTGCAACTGTCATAGATTACAGAAAAAAATAGCTTTTTCCTCATTTTGTAAACATAACAAGGTCCAGTTTTTGCATACAGTACATGAAAGTTTCACTTTAAATTTAATTATTTTCAAAAATGCAAAATTGGCACATGAAAGTATATAAAAAAAATACATTTTCATAAAAATACACTTGTTTCAGGTTTGTACTACCTCTTTGCTATCTTGTTTACATTGTAAATAGTATCATTACAATCTCACTTTCCCCATGAATTATAAGAACATTGAGAAAAATGACTGATTTCTTGTTGAATTAGGGATTTTGTGTTCAGAAGAGTATAGAATATGTTAAGTGAGCTGCAGATGTATTTCTAAAATAATTAATTTCATTAATCATTGTCAAATGAATTCAATTTTGAAATTAAAGCTAATTTATCTGTGTCCAGACACTTATAATTTTGACGCTTTTTTCTAATTCTCTCAACTTTCTTCGTTCTTTGCTTGTACTGAGGAAAAAAAAACGTAAAACTGAGTGACAATGATACTCCCAAATCCTTGCAAATGCTGAAAAGTCTGCTGCCTACGAAATCATGATCTGCATCTTTTTGAAGAATCCTGATGCATATGACAAGAAAAAGATTTCTGAGTGAATTAGATAAATTGTTAGAGATGCTACAGTAAATCCATCAAAAAGTGTTTGGAAACTTGTACAAGCAATGAGCTAGGTATTAAAATCTTCCATTATTATCATTGACCAGTAACTATCTTGTAGTAGTGGTGCAAGCACAGCCAAAAAACATGTTTGCGTAAATGCCTCAAAGAAGCCAAATGCTAATGGGCAGAGATGACCCTCAAACATTAAATTACAAATTGCTAGGAAAGAATGCATAATTAGCCTGCAGGTTAACTTTTATGATGAGGTTCTATGCTAGTGTGTCAAAATATATATGTTATGCCTCTTGATTCCTTGAGGAACATAGGGCCACAACAACATCTCTCCAATGGACATGGTTCTGAGCTCGGCGTATGTCGTGCCAGCTGCCTTCATTTTTGCACCAAGTCTATTTTGGTTGACCGACTTTTCGCTTCTCTTGTGGATTCCAGTCAAAGGCCTGCCTGGTGACACTAGAAGCTGGCTTACTGTGTGTGTGGCGCCAATCTATCCCCATTTCTGTTTCTTGATGTCAATCTTGATTGCGGGTTGTCTGGTCCTGTTCCACAGTTGGTTGTTGGAGACGACTTCCAGCCACGTGATACTGAGGATGTTCCCAAGACATTGGTTGGTAAATGTCTGAAGTTTGTGGGTGTTGGTCTTGGTTACCGGCATCAATATGTTATGTCACTGACTAATAGGATCTTAAAAAAAAAAAATCAACATCAAACCTAGCATTTTATATTCTTGGGCTCTTCTGACTGAACTCTGTAAATCATAAAAAACAATTTCAAGTTGAAATAAAAGACCTATTTGTCTGGTCAATGTCTCAAAAAATTCTAATAATCATTGAGGTATGCCAAGAACAACTTGAGCATCAATTCGAGTTAATATGGACACAAGTTGCAAGGCAGTTTTCCATGATTGGATTTTGGTGAAGTGATCATCTAAGATGAGGTTGTAGCTAGTATCCAGGTTCATTCTGCCAGAATTTAATGCAACACATTTAGCAAAACTTTGAAAGCTCTCAGCAAGTTTGAGAAGAATTTCAGCCATATATAATTCATGTCCATTGGAGTTAGGATCGGTTTGCTTTCTTAATAACTCTGCAAATTAAAAATAAATTGAAATTTAAGTGAACATTTTTTTATACAAAATAACAAAGGGTCTTTAGAAATACATCGCAGTTTAGGAATGCAATATAAAGTAAATATTATTTACAGCTTCAGTGTATCAATTTATGAACTTATATATAGGTACAGAAAAAGCATTTATTTTACATGATTAATATTTTTCAACATAATCTCATTACTTGCTGAAATGAAATTTAAACCTACATTATGACGAATTTACAATTAAGTGAAAAGCTTATTGATCTACTGGATATTAAATGAAAAAAATCCATTATACCTAATTTTTAATGGCTTTATTATTTTTTATCTCTAGCTATTCTTCCTTTTTCAACTCTATTTGACTTCTATTTTTTAATGTTCTTTCTCTTTAGAAATCATACAACATAAAATTACTGAAATGCTATATAAAGTGCTCAATAAAAAATCATAAGACGGTTAAATATACTATTCTCATATATAATCCAATCATCAGTATGTTTAATGAATTAAAAACATCACTTTCTGTTTGTATATAGGACTATTATGCTTTTTTACTGAATATCATTTTCTCTCTAAGCTGTGATCAGTTACACTTTCCAACCAAGAAACCTACATAATAATATTAAGTGGTAGGGAGGGGGTAAACTGAAGGTGGTAAGAAAACTTGAAAAATAGAAAGAAAATAAATGTTCATTTATCTTGTCCCTACTTTGATATATAAATTATTAAAAAGAAAATAAGGCCAGGTTAAAATTGTATATAAAAAAAGTGAAACTCAGAGTAAAGGCAAGATATGTGGACATTTTATTCATTATTATTAATTCCCTATCTCTTAATATCAAACAATATAATTGCAAAAACTGTTTGCCATAAAAATGCTATCTTCCAGAAGTAGACCATGTTTTGGTGAATTACAATTTTTATTGTTTTCTGCCTATGAAAGTCTGGATGCTGAAGGTAACATCAATCAGCTAAGTGGTAAACTTTTTACTTGTATTATATATAATGAGAGAGGGTAGTAGACAAAGGAATCAACACTGTACTATATATGATAATAGAACTAAAAAATATGATAATGAGAGTTTAACATTTTTCAGTTTGGCACAACTGCCAAAAAGGGCCCAATAGATAAGTAGAGCTATAATACTCAATAAATCAACTTTCATTGAATATGTGTATTTAATGGGGAAGAGATAGAGACAAAAATAAATATATATTAGCTTGATGGATATAAAGAGACAGTGAGTAAAAGATTGAAAGGTAGGTAGGGAGTGAAAATGTGTAAAAATTGTAATACATTAAAATTCTTTATTGAAAGATAGAGCAAAAGAAAGAGGAATGTAATGATGTTACTAATAATGATGCTTTTGTTGCAGATGTAGTTATTTGGCTTGCAACTGTCATTTTATCATGACTACAAGCATGGTCCCAAGTTTGTGTTTTTTTTTTTACACAGAGATGCAATTCATGAATTAATTTATTTCATTATAAAACTGAATTAAAATAAAAGCTTACTTTTATGAACAATAAACAACTAATTTATTTTAAGTGGATTATTTCTAAATTAAAATAGGAACAAAAAACCCTCATAGCTGAAGCTAATTTGTTTTTATTCTTTTAAAGAGTAAATTCCAGAAAAGAAAGGAAGTTACAGATTAGTTCTGCAAATAACCAATTAATTAATTAGTTAATAATTAAATGATCTAACATATCAATTCCACTCTTTTTACAATGAAACCACTTCATTTATATTATTGCTGTCTTGGTAATAAATATGGTTTTAAACAAAATAACTAATACAAGGCAGGTTCCAAAGAAAGCTAAGAGACTGAAATAGACAGCATTTGTGCATTTTTTTATGCTGGATCTATATAACTTTTAAAAATCAGAGATTGGCAAAAATATATTGGAATGAATATTTAAGAGAAGAGGCAATGGATAATCTAATTTGTCATCATCCACAGACTTTCCACAGCTTCAGCTAGTTATTATTTTTAATGCTGCTCAGTTCTTACCTGCTTTGTTGAGAAGGTAGTCTGCACATTTCTGTTCCGTTGTGCCTCCACCAGGAAGGACCTTACCATGATTCAGTGCACTGGATACTCGATGGGAACTCAACTGGAATTCTTGTGCTAATAAATCAAGCCCAGCTTGTGCAGGATGATGTAACACTAATGTCTGAAATAACAATTGAATATAGCAATTTTCAATTTTGTTTATTATTTTATTTGTGGTTAGAACTAAATATAGATTTTCATATGATTCTTAGTTTAAAAAGCAATGAACTAACAATAGCACTTTATTTTTAAGCGGATTATTTCCAAATTAAAATGGCAACTTCAAGTTATTTGTATTTATTTCTTTAAATAGTAAATGTCAGAAAAGAAAACAAGTTGGAGATAAGTTCTTCAAATGTTCTATTAATATCAAGTACTTTCTTATTTGGAAATACACATTGTAAAATATTAAAAAATAGTTTAAAAATAATCTTCAAATATAAGGTGATACTAATTTAATAAATACGAAGACAGAAAATAAAATTGCAACACAATGAAGGATGATGCTGGTTTTGACCTGTGTGTGGCGGCATGGTGGAGTAATGGATAGTGGCTCGGATTGGGGAATTGGAGAGCCGAGTTCGCATTCCAGTTGAATCCATTACATTCACTTACATGCTAATACTCTTGGGAAAGGTATGAATCCTCTTCGTCTCCCCCCTCCCTGTCCCAGCTATAGGTAAATAGCAGGACAGACTGGGTTCTATAGCCTTGGATGGCAACTGGTCTACTGCTGAAAGAAATGGCAACCTACTGTGGGAAAAAATCTGCCTTGTCAGTCATATATCGAAAGATACATGATCACCTTAGCATGGAGCATAACTAACTGACTGGCTGGCGGTATATGCACCTGGGGGAGGGTAGATATTCTGATAAAATTTTCAAAGTTTTTGGCCAGTGTGCTAGCTTTGTTTGAGCTTCAGATAATGATACATGCTACAAGAAGATTCAGTTTAGTGAAAGTGGGCAATGCAGACAGCCATGGAGATACATACATACTACATTCGTTCTAGTAATAATCATTTGAATTGAGCACTGGATGATTATTTCAGAGAGTTGTTGCACATATTAGACATGGTGCATTGCTGTTTCATCAATTCTGACAACAGAATTTAAATGAACATTCATAAACACATTGACAAAGTTTTATATGGCCATGTAGTACCAATGCATTATAAAGTCAGCAGTGGTAGGCCCCATGATATCCACATCATAGGCCAGAGCAAATGTGCTCTCAAGAATTTCAACACAAATCATTCGGAATCATTTACTTACAGCGGGACTGCTAGACTTCCACATACTCTGCCTTATATAGCACATCTCAAGTAACTTTATGAGGTCACCTAAGGGATTGAATGACACCCTAAGGTATTCAGTGATAGTTGTTTGCATATGTGACCAAGGAGCAACATCTTCCAGAATGTATTCAACTATAACAAACAGATTCATTCCCTAGCATCATGGTTTAAGATGATTACAATACTTTCTCACTTTTGGTATTTGTGGATGAAATGTTGAACAGCACCACTTCTGTCAAGAGTATTGTTCAACTTGTTCTGCTGACATTTCTACAACAGGAAAGCAATATGCTCAGGGTATTGCCCAACCACATGATACCTGTGTTACTTGACATGCTCTTCAAGATATTCTATAACTTCCCTGGCTGGCATGATTGCCAGACCTGTCCCTATTGAACATGTATAGGACATCACCTAATTTGTTCAGTTAGCTCACGTATAACACTTGCTATGTCAACAGATGCAAGAAATTGGAATAATGTATCACAGTATGGTATTCACCTTCTGTATGATCATATGCATGAAAGATTATAGACACAAGGAACATGTATAATGTCTTAATATAGAATAATGGCTACTGTCGAGATATTCCTTATATAGTCCTGTACATATATTGATCTGTATATATATCATCATTTATTATCATCCAGTTATATTACCTAAGTTTAATATAGAATAAATTGAAACATATTCAAGATGTTACAATTTTATTTTCCATCAGCATATAAAGAAAACATGGCAAATTTAAACCTTGATTCAAACTTTATAAAATGGTAAATAATAAGGATTTTCTTATAGTTGGTTCACATACTTTAATAATTTAGTAAATGTTTTGAAAGAAAAATATTTCTTTATAAATTAGTAAATTATAAATATTGTATTATATTAGTTTTTAGAGTAAAAATAAAAATATTCTTGTGATTAAACAATCTAATAAATAAAGTGTTTACTATTTTTGTTGTAAATTCTCAAGAATAAATTATAAATTCACTTTCATATATTTAAGTTTTATTACAATTCTAATTACATTTTAAAATGATAAACATTGCAGAGGTGTAAAAGTATCTGCAAAAGAAAGTATGACACTCAAGGAAATTCATGAGGACATGGTACAGACACTTGCTGAAGACTCCCCTTCCTATACAACTGTGAAGAAGTGGGCTATGGAATTCAAGTGAAGCAGGGACAACACATGTCCCTCAGTCAGGTCATCAAATAGTAATGAAGAAGTTGATGCCATTCACCATATGGTTTTGGATGACAGATGTCTTACTCTCCAGCAGATAGCTAGGTTTATAAGCATTAGTTCTGGCTTGGTCCATACTGTTTTAACTGGGATCTTGGAGATAAGCAAGATGTGTCCCAAGAATGCTGACACCGGAGCAGAAGCTGAAAAGGGTTGATATTTTCAGGACACTTCTAGGCTGACCCTGAGAATTTCCACCACAAATTAGTAACTTAAGATGAAACATGGATTCACCACTTCAGACCTGATTTAAAGCAAACAGTGGAAACACTCTGGTTCCCCACACTTGAATTAGTTCAAGCAGGCAGTGTTTGTTGGCTTCTTTTTTTTTTTTATTCTGAAGGTGTAATCATGATAGACTACCTGGAAAAGGGAAAAGCTATTAATGGACAGTATTATGCTTGAGAATTAAGACAACTGAAGGAAGCAATCAAGTCGAAATGCTGAGCACAGATGTACTCTTGCTCCAGGATAACATGTCCATTCACACTGCAGTAGCTGAACCGGCCAATTGTAGCTATGAATTACTACCCCATCCCCCTTATTCACCAGACTTAGCTCCATCTAACTTCTTCCTGTTTCTTAAACTCAAATCCCACCTGCATGATCACCTTCTTCCAATATGGGATTGCAATGCTTAAGCATCACTAGACTAAGTGCACTGATGTCAAAGGGGACTATATTGAAAAATAGTGAAAAAACTGTCTTTTTCCTCCAACTCCTTCTGGATGAGGCTTTGAATGACCTTCATATTGCATGCTACTATATATCTATGCTGGGTTAGAAATAGCATTAAGCACTAGTTAGTTCACAGCACAAATACTAGGGTTTGATATTTTACTGTCTTGAAAACTGTTGTAGAATACCTATGGACATTCACATAAATACAGTAGTAAATACTGTATGTTGGTCTGCAGTTGGAGATTCATTGTGGAATTCACTTGACTCACTTCTAGCAGTTGACTACTACTTCCACGTGCTGAGTTGTCCATGTACTAAGTATTATCATTCATTACAAACCTTCATGTGATTATTCTATTCAGTAACCTTCCACAGGTTACAACAAAAACATATTTATGCATTGACAGCAGGCAATATAAATTTTGTGATCGTGTCTATCTACAGTAGCAGAAGTGTTAATATTAACAAAAAAATCAATACCAAAAATAATGGTGCTTTAGTTCCTTCAAAGTACTTTCCTTAGAATCTCACACACTTAACCCAGTGTCTCTTTCACTTTTCATCATCAATTGCTTCATTATTTTCTCCTTAATCTCATCCATGGTCTGAAATATTCTCCCTTTTGACAACTTTGTGCTTTGGAAAAACCTAGAAATTGCAAGAAGTCCGATTTGGAGTTAACAGACGTATGTCATGCAAATATTGCCAAAATCCTGCACAAGATAGAAAGCATGAACAGTTGTTATCTCCAAAATGGTTGGATACTTTTCTGACAGTCTATGGAATCCCCATGTCTTCTTCTAATTCTTGCAGTGTCAATTGCAAATTTTCTTTGATTGCAGCCTGCATACCTTTAATCTTTTGGGATGTTGCTCACATTGAAGGCCTTCCACATTATGAATCACTTTCAAGGGATTCCCAGTAAAGTTTGAAGTATTGGTTTGTTTTACAACGTATATTCCTCAATGGGTTATTTAATGCCGACAAGATTTTTATTGCTGGTAATATTTTCTTTTTTCCAAAAATATATTGCTGGTAATATTTTTGTTTTTTGTTTCAAAAATATATTTTTACACTTTACCTATTTTTACACTTTCATAGTGTTTTGACCCCAGTTTGGAGGTAGAAGGTTAACTAATTGCCCATAGCTGGGACCCTAACAAGTACTACCACCCTGGGTCAGGGTGGACCTGGGAACAACAGCAATTAAGAGGTGGTTACACGCTCTTCAAAACCACAGCAGTCTTGCTGCCGGATGTAGTTTATCGTCATACCCAGGACGCCTCATTGGAGAGGGTCTTACCTGTCTGCAGAGGTGCAGTTGGTGTATTCTGAAGCCCCAGCTGATGGGGTGCTAAAGTGTTGTTACCAAAGTTTTATTTATTTGTGCATTGAATTATAACTGAAAACCTTAATTATTCAAATAGTTTCCTAAGAAAATATCCAGGTAAGGTTTGATGCATTGTGAATGTGACAATCCCAAAAACATTCAGTGACACCTCATTGTTGACTACCCCCATAGAAGAGTCTTTTCATGCAAACACAATAAGGTCCTCTCTGATTGGTTATCAAGTTATGTCAAAATTAACAGACTTTGTGTATCTATTGGATGCAACTTACACTTAGTGGCTGCTGTTAAAAAAAAGCAGCCCCAACAAATTTATTATTCAAACTTTCTTTAAAACTAAAAGAATAGATTTTGAAAATAAATATTTTTTTTTTTTTACTTCTGTTTTATTTATCTTTCAGACACTACTGAATACCTGACGGATATAACAACAAAAGGAAAAATACATTAGTTAAAGATGATGAAAATATAAGCTAAATAATTTAAATTCACATTTTTTTCTATTCTGAATCCATCCTATGTTGCATCACATATAATACTAAATCTATTACAATTTACTGATATTACAGCAAAATAATATTTCCTATTTTGGAAATGAAATATAAAATGCAAATCTCACCTGAACTTGACACTGTGGTGTAGACAAGACGATATAAAGTTCTTGTGAATGTTGATTTGAGGAAAGAATTGTGTCTGCATTTAGTGGTTCCATTAATATTCCAGGTAAAACATTTTTCTGGAAAAATGATAATGCAGCAGTTTACAGGGGATTAGAAATATCCCAACTAAATTAATTTTTCAAAGAATGAAATATGGGAAAAATTAAGTTGTGCAACATAGGGATAACATTTAAAAAATTCAGAAAATGACTCCTATGAATTTAACAGTTGTTATTTGTGATGAAATCAGGTCATTTTATTTTAAATAAATCTGGATGGCTATATATAATGTAAAAAATGTGTTTAAAGGATATCAGCCAATAAATTTGTTTGTGTTTTAACCTGTTGAAACCTGACCACTTGCTGACAGAGTATTCCTGGATATTTGGGTAAGTTTCATTATTTCAGAACTGCCTAAGAGAACAAATCAGCAGTGAAGAGTAGCAAATGGTCTGTACAAAGTTATTAATATGAATAGTCCTTTTACTTAAATATTAAGATTTGTAATTCTTTTTTATAATTAGATGCTAAATCATGTATCTGTAAACTAGTAATATACGTTCAATGGATTAAGACACTTCTAAGGTGCCATGAGAATCAATTCTGTTGTCAGTTATTTTCAATTAAATAAGTACATATGGTATCAAATAGTATGCACTACCCCCCCCCCCCAAGGTTTATTCTAAATGATCCAAGTAAAAATGATGTCATAATTCATGCCTAATACAAATCAGTTTATATGATTTTTATTTAAAATCTATTTCATGAAGTTAAAGTATTTCTTGAATAATCTTGAAGGGAATGTTTGATTTAGTGGCTGGGATTTTAAAACTACATGTGAATAAAATCAGATAATAAATCTTTAATCATTTTCAAATTCCAAAATTTTCTCATTGAAACACAACTTTCTAATGCAAATGATAAATGGAATTTTTGATAACTGTTCAGGTGATAAATTAGAGCAGTTATTTAGGTCATCAGCAAAATGTTAACATCCTACCCTCAATCACAATCAGTCTGTCTACTTATGTAGAGATGCAAAAGGCGATTATCCCCCTTTGGCTGAGATGATGTCACATGTTGGACGCTTAGTGACAGCAGTCATTTAGTTAGCTGCCTGGTGTCAACATGAGCAAATGGCTTTTTAGCACAAGCAAGGTACGGCCTTTGCCCAGGCCAACACCCAAACCTATAGTACCATTTTTGCGTTGGGAAATATGTCCTTACCAGAAATATAGAAGATAAATCTGGCCTATTAAAATTTTTTTAAAATATCTCTGGCATACATTCTCACTGGGAAATACTCATGACTCACAGTTTTCCTATTGATAAATACGCCCTTGCCAGAAACATAGAAGATAAATTTGGCTTGCTCAAATTCCCATTGTGAAATATCAATATTGCTTCTCCAGAAACAGATAAGAATCCTCCGGTAGCTTGAATTCTCATTGGGAATTATTACAATTAGACCTTATATCTTTTCAACATATTCACACTGCTTGTTGTTGTATACATGTGTTATAGTTTCTCTGTCTGGGTCAAGTGTAAATATTTGTATATAACTTTAGTGGTATAAAAAACTCCAAGAACAAAGCATGTTTGTTATTCCTTTTCTTCCAGCTACACTGTTCTGTTTGTGCATTAAGATCTTACTATATCATGGATATAGTAATGCTTATAATGGGGGAATGATTTGGAAATATTCCCATTCTCGCATAGCACTCCCATATTTTATGAGCCTGCTTAGTGGTTGGAACAGTTTAATGATTGAGCCTAGGAACAAGCCCGGATTATTAATGTTGATTTTCTAGGCAGTCAGATCATTTTTATATTGAGAAGATTAGTGTAAGACTATCTTCCTACTCATTATTTGCTCCTGTAAACAGATTAAGCTAAGTTTAGTAAATATCTACCCATAAAATCCAGAGTATTAATGAAAATATTAACTTACCTGTGTAGCATCTGTAATGTAAACAACTGGTTCAATTCTGGTATTTTCATTCAAACTGGCCAGTGCTTCAACAGCAGTTTGTTCAGTATTTTCAAAGACTAGAATCCCACTGCAACTCAAAATTTCTACCAAGTTTTTGTCAACTTTACCAGTGGCAACAAGAATAGTCACCTTCAACTAAAACAATGATTAAAAAAAAATCTAATAGTTTTCTATTTATGTTATATCCCAGGTTGTTGAGATAAACAAATAAAAATAAAAGACAAGTTTATTTTAACATAATAAAATAACTTTTATTTATTAACTGCCCAAAAACAGCAAGGATTGTTTGAATTTAAATCAGGAGTTCCATGTGCATGTCAGGTTATCACCATGTTGGATTCAGAAGTGCCGCATTCCCACTAACGGACACGGGACATTATATTTTCCTTTATAGGGAGAAGTAAGTAACCCCCACCCCAATTTAAATCTGAAGATACTGCACCTTTGGAGAATATTTAATTAAAGACGTGACATAAAATATCTACATACCAGACTATTAGTTGGTAATTGGATGAAAAAACAGAAATAAACTTCTTAGTGATGCATCAGTCTTATATATAAAAATGTTGGGGCAGAAATCCAACAAACACTGGGTGCAGTTTACATTGAAATACAGAGATGCTCTGTTTTTAAATTTAAATTTTGAAGTCTAATGTATTTAGATGTTTGACATAGCCTATTTCATTCTGCCTTTTATTTTTTTTTTGCTTTATTTTATCTTTATTGATTTTAATTATATCACATTGTATTAGTAGTAACTGTGTGAGAAAGGGAGATAGGTTGTATGATTCTGGAGGTAAATTTACTGTAGAAGATTAATATATTAGTGCAGTTTCAATATATTTTCAACATAATAAATTACTTTCACTTCTGATCAAAACAGCAGTATGTCAAAATTATCATCAGACCAATTACAATGGATAACTAATGCATTGTGAGTATTGTTTTGTAAAAGATCTTATCTATGTATTTTGTGGGATATTTTTTTCAGTATATTTATAAGAACAATATTATAACGATATTACTTACCATTCAATAAGATTACAATTGAAAAGAATTTATCTAAACTTAAAATAAAATTTCTTACAACTACTACAAAAACAAGAGATTTAATTAATAGAAATAAAATAATAATAACCTAAAAGTTGAAGCAAGAATTTACAAAAAGTGTAAAAAAAAGTCACAAAAAATACATAGGTGAAACATGTAGGAATTTAAATAAAAGATTACATCAACAAAAAAAGTTATCTTTTATAAAACAATACACTCAATGCATTATTTCATTGTAATAGGTCTTGTATTTAAAGAATGTAGTTTTAATTAAGAGAGAAAGTAAATTATTAAGATGAAAATGTATTTAAAGTGCATCAATTTTGGAATCTCCAAAGATAACCTAAAATACAACATATCTCTTTTTTACACAAAATCACAACATGATATAATTAAAAACAATAAAGAGAAAAGTGAAAAAAAAGTAGCATCAAGATACATTGGACATCAAAATTTAAATTTATAGGCATTTGTTCTGTTTCTCACCATATCTTTTTAGATATAGAACTGATTTCATCAATAAAACCCTTATTAGTCTGAAAAGGTTCATTCTCAGAGCTAAACACATCACTAAAATTTTTTCTATCTTATCATTCACTTCTTGGGAACACTTAATAAAAGTGAGCCATGGCATTTTTTTCTTCAGGCCAAGTCATATAACAAATGATGATCAGAAATGGAAGCCTATTTCAAATCTTGTCGTTTCACTGGCAGCAGATATTTTTTATTTGGGTTTGCAGTAGTTTGCTGCTTTAGTCATCTTAAGAAATTTTTGCTTTTTACACTTGGAATAATTGTTTAATTGAAGTAAGCATAAGATTTATTTATTTTATTTCCTTTGGACTTTCTATACAAACTTTATATTTATACAGACTTTTTTTGTGCAAAATTCACTAAAAAAAAATGTAATTTAGGAAACTTGGTCTTACATGGAAGTTAATTTAACATTTTTTATTCAGAGATTATTCTCTATGAAATTTTTATTTATAAAAGCAAATACACTGATGATCAACTTTATTTATTTTTGCATCATCAGTATTTGTTTCTAGCAAATAAAAAGAATGTTAAATTTTTACATTTCTTATACCAAAATGTAACATTTTAATTTTACTTGATTAAAAGAAATAATTTATTAATCCAATTTGTTTCAAGTCTTTCTTCTTACAAATATTAAAAAGTCTCTCATAAGAAAGTTAATTTTAACAATGTTTTTGTTATGCATCATTTTTAACAAATGTTTCTTCTGAAGACATTTTTTTTTTTTTTTGTTTTTACACTACAAAATTTATTTACATTATTCAGACTGTTATCCTCATCTTCATTGCCATATTCACAACATTTTGGCCATTGTACACTTTGCCCTTCTTCAGATTGGAATTTAGAATTTCAAACTGAATCCTTTATCTGGTCCACTGAAGTAGATTGTTCTGAAGAATGCCAACATGTACAATGGCTGAAATGCTGTGAATATGGCAATGAAGATGAGGATAACAGTCCGAATAATGTAAATAATCAAAATACCTCATCTCAGGGATATAGACAGATACTGCAAAATTTATTTAAAGATGATATGATTTGTTACATAAAGTTAATTTAATATTTTTCTTTGATATTGTTATTCATAACAACAAATATATTGATGATAAAATTTAATTTTTTATGAGTAATTTGTGTTTTTCTTTCTAAAAGGTATTTAAAAAAAGGATGTTGAATTTTAGTTTAGCTTACCATTAAAAACATAAAATAAAAGCAACTATGATATTTTATACTACAAAATTAATGAAAAATCATTTAAGAATGTTGCTAAGTTAATGTCATAATTAAATTCAATAAATTTAATCTGATATTTTGGGATATAAACCAGGTGTATAAAATATTAACCATAACCCTGTTGCTAAACCACACATTTTTAATAGTCAATTTTTTCTAGCTACTTCTCTAATCATAAAAATGTATATTTATGACAAAATAAGTCAGCATAATAACAGTTACTTCATTTCTAAACAATAAAGTAAATTACTTTCATGCTTCATGCCATATTTTTGTTCCAAAATTCATAGTCTCAATATGGTTTCATTAAAACAGTTTTAAGGTGGATAATTAATTCAAAGATTAAAATAGATACAAAAAAATGAGAGGCATCTGAAGTACAACATAGTTGGTGACAAGGGCTTAATTTGTACCACCTAATGTATAATAACACTGGAAATATGACAGCTAATGACATGTATATAAAATTCAGCTATAGATAGAATGGCAGAACATATAACAATTGTCATCAACAGACAAGTGGTCTGACTTAACCAATGAGAAGAACTTAATAAAATAACAGTATTTCTTCTGACCAGCTCTCTTCACATATCTCATTTGCATCTCTTCGCTTTTGGAGAAGTATTAATTCATGTATAGTGTGTCTTGGACAAAGTAGACCTGGTTGAGCACATATCACTCCAGGTCAGACTACGTCCAATGTCTTCTGACTTGAAGGTTTGCCTTGGTCACAAACATATAGCAGTTGATTACATTGAGGGAAACCTCCATCCTGGTCACTGACTTCAGTCTAAGAAGCCCTTTGCCTAGCAGTGCTATCATCCCTGCCCTGGATGTACTGCCAGTAGTTCAGTCTCATGTGCAAACTTAACCTGCCACTAGTTGAAACTCACTGTAGTTACTGTCTCTCAGTTGAAATCCCCACTGATGCAAGCTTCAGAAACACAATATGACTTGCCTGCACAATTTGGTACCAGAGGTGAACTAAGTTCACAACCATTGACACACACATATATATATATATATTTTTTTACACTGGAAGCAAGTTTAAACACATCATTGTCAAATATAACAATTATTATTATTATAACTGTTTAAATTATAAATGACAAAGTAATTAATAAATAATAAAAATAATATATATAAGCAATTTTTATTACTTATAATTTTCAAAACAAGTGTTTAAATGTTAAATAATAGAAAACAATCGATTATTGAGAATAAATCATCAAATAATCATTGCAAAATAAACATTGGGATTCAAATCACCTCTCTTTACAAGTTTGAAAATGTATCCTTCCTTAAAAATATGTTAAAACTAAGTAAATAAATAAGGAGAATACAATAGGTAAATATTAGCTTTAGCATAAACTCTTAGATCGAGTGATCATGAAAGCCATTTCAATCAGATCAATGGTAGATCACATTGTTAGCATAAAATTCAAGGAGAAATCATGACAAACATTATTTACTTGCTTTAGTATCCACTGAACATGGTTGATCCACTTGTCTCTTGCTGACATTTTCCTAGACAAAATATATTCCTCTCTCGTACATGTATTTTCAACTTTGGCCAGTTTCTGGTAGCCAACATGATGAATGTTGTTCATCACAGATGTCTTCACAAGCTGAAAAAGAAAACAATGCTTCTAAAATCAAGTACATAGTCTAACGATGACAAAAGATTTATACAATAAATATCTTTCAACATAATCTCCTTCCTTGTTAATGCACTTAGTTCAATGGTAAAGATGTATCCCATATATTGGTGACAATTCCAGATTAAATTTCAGTTAATGACAGGCAATGGATCTATTGATTCAACCCCAAAGATCACCATCAATTGCAATGAAACATATTTAAAGTGTCCCAGATTTTTGTAATTTTAAGCTCAATTATTATCATGCCAAGTGTTGTTTAGACAATTTATCTCACTATTTTATTACTCTTATTGTGACAACAACACTTCAGACAATACATTTTTCAGCATTTATCAGGTGTACACTGAGTATGAAAAAAGATGTCAGTCCTTGAAAACAAACTGAAATAATAAAAAAAAAAATGAAAGTGTTCAAGCAATTCTTGAAATTAGTTTATCAAGACTTTTTGAGTTTTTTTAAAAATTAAATCAGGATGCAGTCAGAGAAAATTTATCAATTAAATAATAATTTTTATTTTTCTATAATTTTAGATCAACAACTTCAGAGTTATGTGGTAATTTAAAGGATAATGATAAAATAGTTTTACATATATGAATGTAATATATACTTTGTAATAACACCAGAAAAAAAACGGAAATATTTGTTACTGAATTTTTAACATTATAGAGGATAGTAGCTATTATAGAATATAGAGGTTAGCTACAATAAAAGACCTAGTAATCGTGTAATAGTAATAATGGGGAAAGCTATTAAAAACTATAATAAAAGAGAATGGTAGCTACTATAAACATTAATAATGATAATATAGATGTATTAGGTATTGTAATCAGAGCAGTTATCAGTCAATTATGTGCCATGCGTGATACACGCTTAGGCAATCATGTATCTTTCGATACATAACTGACAAGGTAGATTTTTTTCCTGCAGTAGGTTGCCATTTCTTTCTGTGGTAGACCAGTTGCCATCCAAGGCTATAGAACCCAGTCTGTCCTGCTATTTACCCATAGCTGGGGGGGGGGGGGAGAAGAGGATTCATACTTTTCCCAGGAGTATTAGCACATAAGTGAATGTAACAGATTCGAATCTGTTACATTCACTTATGTGAATCTTGCCATCAGATCTATACAAGGTAACTATACATTCATCACTAAAATTATTATTGAGAAAAGAGTTTTCATTTAGTTTTTGACTAACTTAAATGTTTTTCTTTGTGATGCTTAAAAGTGATAGTTTGGTTTTTTTCATGTCTTCAGCCAATGTTTTAAATATTCTGCATATTTTCTTTTTTTACATCTAAAATACAAGAATCTTCAAATATTTTATTGCTGGTTAATAGTTTTATTACTTATAACTTTTTAATGTTTCTCAAATCTTTTTTTGTGAGATTGTTAAAGTTATTTTTTTCTCATTTGCCATTTTCATTGTTTTAACATCTCTGATAGTTGTGTTCCCATCAAATTTATGATATTTGGTTTCTCTTTTGAGATTATATCTTTCTTAGGACCCATGACATTCTTAATATATCTAAAATTAAATCTCAATAAACATAATATTGCATAGATTTATTTACAATATTATGAACAATGTTTGAGTTGCATATAAAGGTATTGTAAATAGTAATAAATTAAACACTGAATTTCATACCAAAACATTGTGAGAAAGATTCTGCATTTTTGTCAGATCCCAAAAGTGCAATCTTTTCTCTTTAGCAGACAACACAACACCTGGTAGAAAGCAAGAATTGTCAATACAAGGACCTTGGAGACAGCACAGATGTAGCATATTTAGATGTAATCTGAAAAAAATAAAAAAAAGATTGGTTTCTGGTTTGATTTGGATGAATTATTATAAATTCCTAACTTAATTAAAATTAAAAAATATACTTCTAATTTGTCAAACTAAATTGAGGCTTAATAGAATAAAGTCAACAGAATGTTTTATTTTTATGGTAAAATGTTTTTGAATGTATGTTTAAAGTATTTTATAATTTGAGTGAGACAAGTCAACTAGAAAATCAAATTCAATCTTTAGATAAGTTTATTTCATGTTTTCTTATATTAAATTTTTAGAATAGGTCAATCATAAAATATGCTAGTTTTAATTTTTACAACAAGTGTATCAGTTAAATCTGACTTTAAAATGAGATAATATGTTCAATTGGGTGTGCAGGTGTTTTAACCATTATCAGTATAGTAAATGGACTTAATGAAATGTGTTTAAGAAAAGAACAGGTTTACATTCAAAATTGTGGAGAAGGCAACAGGAATCCATTCAAACAAACCATGGCAATTCACAGATATTAAAGAAATAAAAGCTGCAGAGTCATGAAGAGACATGATATTAAAATAAAAAATAAATTTATTTTTATAATATGAATGTTCTCAGAAGTAAGGACACTTTTAATATTTACTTTAACATACAAGTTAAACTATTAATCTGATCAGAAATAATAAATAAATCATACTCAATAGACTATATCACATAACAAAAAAAAATAAGGTTGTTGTTCAGGACAAATAAATCTATCTCCCCACATCAGCTATGGATTAAATAGTAGGATTTGTATCTGGAAAAAAATTTTAATGCAATATTTGCTTACAATCCAAAATATATTTTGGCTTTAAATAACCCACAAAGTATTGATAAGAAAAACAAAAAAAATAATCAATCAAGACAGACTGGAAAACAAAAATTTTATTTATTTCACATTCGAACTTTAAGCCATTATTCTCTTAAAAAAATAAAATATGGCTTTTTATGTTCCTGTGCAAAGTAATATATTATATATAATTAGTTGTGTTATTGATATTAAATTGATGTAAATATTTTATTCATATAAGGATGCCCAGTTCTTTGAGAACATTTGCATGGATTTAGTAAAAGACACATAACTCATAAAAGGAAAGCTTTAGAAAAAATTGGCATGAATAATCTTGAGATTCTTTGTAATGCATCTACTTAATGAATCAGCTGTTAGCATCGATGACGGCTTCCATATGAAGTCTTGACATGCTCGAAACAAATGATCTTTGTTTTGGACATTGTGTTAGTTATGGCAGACTTCAAAGATTTTATGGTGTTATGGAAGCATTGATTTGAGTTCCCTCTCAACTATGCCCTATATATCAGAACTAGGAGGCCATATGTTTGGGGTGACATAATCATGGCGATTATATCTATTCTTGGGTTGTCTTTGCCTTATGAGATAATGCAGTCTTGTTGGTAGGTGTGTGGTCTTCCTTTGCTCATGCTCTCTATCCAAAGGCTTCACAAGACTCTCAAACATCACTTTATAGTCAGCACTGACCCTAAAGTGCCGAGGAAAGAAGTGAAGAGGCATGACATCTCTCTTGTTGCTCACAACTCAAAGATCCATCACAGTTGCTGGAAACTTTGTGTGCATAACTGTTGGAACACTCTTAGTGTCTCTGCATAACCATGTCATTCTTTGAGTTGACCTTTTGGTCTTGATCAAAATTTTTTATCTCATCAGAGAAAACCAAAGCATTCCGAGCTCTTCATGTTTCAACTTGCTCAACAAATGCTTTGTGCAGATCAGATGATTATCTTTTGTCATCGTAGACATGAATTGGTCTCACGACATCATGTATAACATGTATTGAAGGTCCTCATGCACAATTCTTCTGACAGAGTACCTTGAAACTTTGGGCTCCTAAGCAATGGCATTGACCATCTGGACTTCTTATTGATAATCTTCTGCAATTTACATACAAATTTGAGTGTTCTGATGATATTTAGACTCTTAACAGATGTTTTGCATTTGGTTACTGCTGTAGAATCTCCATCTGGGGTTTTCAGCTCTTTGTGAATTTTGACAACAACCAACCAACCATGCAACCTTCAAGAAGTGAGCCATCTCTAAATCACTATGCTCTACTTTTAAGGTAACAAATACTGTGCACCATTTCATTTGCTGAGTTCTGAAAAGAAAAGACAATCAGAACAAATTAGAAAAAAGTTAGAGCTATTAAAAGACATATCCCCAAAGAACTGAGCAACCCTGTACAAAAAAAAAAAAACACTTTTATTTATATAAATTTGTGGCATCAATATTCCATCATTAAAATATTTTCTTTAGCATTGTGCCACTTTTCAAGTAAAATGCATTCTATCATAAAACAATGATTCTGGTTTTTGATCTAACAAGTTTTTTTTTGTTTTCTTTTTAATATTTTAAATTTGTTAGACCATTTGATTGAACTGGGAATGTTTGCATGGAGCGAAACAAATGATACTCTGCAGATGGCTGAAGTCTGAAGTGACAGAAAATGGAGAAAAAACTTCCCATTCCTGTTTCATGATCTTTTGCTGTTACATTTATGACATACTAGGGACTAGCACTAACATGTTGCAAAATTATCAATCTTTACAACTTTCTTCCTCCCCAAATGCATCATTCAAGTAAACCAACTGCTTACTCAAATATTGCACGCTAACAATTTGACCTAGTTCCAGCAAGTCATAATAAAGAATTTTTTTTAATTTGATCAAATAAGTTTATCTTTTTAGTTTGACATGCCATCTTGAATGTTTTGGATTCTCATAATAAATCTTTTTTTTTTTTTCATCACTAGTAGTTATCTTCTTAAAAGTGATCTTTTTTTGTGTCAAGCTAGAAGAGAAAGATGAGTGATTAAGTGCTGACTGATATTTGATATTTGTTTCTGTAACTTCATTTGGAATCCATTTTCCAATCCTATGAAATTTTCTTATTGTAAATGACATACTCCAATTGACTGATTACACAATCTGTTCTACAAATATTTTCATGGCAACTGATCAGATGAGGTTTTTCCTGGTGCCTCAACTACATGAATTTAAGTGTGCTACTAGATTGGCAACTAGGTCTCAACGTTTTACTGTTGAACTAGCTAGATGGAACCATCATATCTACTCTAACAGTTTTTTCTCACACTTCCCACTTGTGGAACTCCTTTGTGATTTCTTACTTCCCTGGTAACTAAATTCTTCAAAAATTGAAATGCAATATCAATTGCCAGCTTCTGTCTTCTTGAATTCCGTTCCTTTTTTGCCCTTAATCCTCCCCATTTTCAATCTTCTCATTCTTTTTCATTCCCCGTAAGCCCCTGCATTCTAATGGCATTGTTACCTTACTTGAGGTGAAATGATTGAAAAAAAAATAGAGTAAATTTCAAGACATTTTTAATTTTTTACTAACATTATACAAAAGATGGGGCACTTCGACATGGTATAATGGTTAGCAAGCTTGTCTCACTAGATCAATTACGACTGAATAGTGAGTCTGATCCTCAATGGGGGGCCCCATACTTTTGGCCTAAGCTACACTTAGAAAATCACCATTATGCAAAAGATGGTTGTGGATACTAAACAAAAACCAAAACTAATTTCCAAACATATTAATAAATAAAAGCTGTTCTTTTTATTTCATATAGCAAATAGCTCTCTTACTATCATAAAGGATATATGAAAATGACCAAACAGTTTGAATTTAAGATTAAATATTTTTTAGATCATCTATTAACATATTTTATCTAGAAAAATGAAGCTTGATCCACATTTTATTTCTGAGCAAATAAATAAATAAAAACTAGCTATGGTGCTGTAATCAGTACTTACCAGTAAAAATTCCTACCATTTTTATGTTAAGTTAAAGTTAAGGGCTCCAGCTCTGGTCCTACTCTATTTTTAATTTTCATTAATGACTTCCCTGACGATATCAATTCTCAACTTGGTATCTATGCTGATGGCACAACAATTTACTCCTGCCTCGATAGTAAGGTTTATCAGTCTGACAAGGTCAAAATGGTAGCTGATGTCCAAAATGACCTCAAGTCCATAGTTAACTGGGGCAAAAAATGACGTTATAATTTTTATGCCTCCAAAACTAAGCATCTCTCTTAATCATCTGAGAGACCCTTTGCTACCTTCCATCATCATGGCTGATGATAATCTCCAGGTGACTCTAGTCACTTTCCCACTGCCATAAGGTTGCCTCTCTATGTCTTTTCCATGAATACTTTTATGGTAACTGTTCGAATGAGCTCTTTGCTATAAGTACCTAGACTTTATGAATTTAAGTGCAGTACTAGACTGGTGTCAAGATCTCTTCAATTTACAGTTGAGCTGTCTAGATGTAGCCATAAGTTCTATGCTAACAACTTTTTCTCTTGCACTTCTCACTTGTGGAACTCCCTTCTGGCTCCATGCTTTCCAGCCAACTTTAATCTGCAAAACTTTAAATGCAATGTCAATCACTATCTACTGTCCACCTGATTACTTTCTTCTTTTTCTGCTCATCATTAATGTTTCTGTTCCTAATTCTTACACAATTTGTAATCCTTTGTGTTTTAGTAGCATTACTGCCTAGCTTGGGGTGATTCTGATTAAAAAAAAGCTAAACAAGACCAGATATATACATATATATTTTATGGGAAGAATCTTAATAGGAATGTGATTGTAAATTTATGAAAGGTTGATGAGACTTATAAATACTTCATATATACAATGCCTTTCTTTCATTTATTAGGTGTGTGTGCAATAGTTACTAACTCTCTTTTTTAAAAACTAGACATAGAATATACAGTTGAAAACCAGTTTTTCACTGGAAACTTTTGCACACACCTAATAATAACATTTAGATTTGATTCTTATTTGGTTCCTTACAGAGGTACACACACCTACCTGAGAGGTTTATTTTTTTGAGTTGTGCTTCTATTTTGATGTTTGAGAACTTTGATGAGGAGATCTTTTATATACTCATTAGAACCATGACAGAGTCCATATACCAAAGATTCTAAACACTGCAATGAAATTTCTCCTGAGACATCTTGAGAATAACTTGAGTCCTTGGTTTTAAAATCTGCAGGTCGTATTAAACTCTCAGGGAATTCAATATTGTGAAATTTATTTGTATTGCTTTCAAGACCTGAAAAATGGTCTCTATCATTTTTTTTCTTGCTTATTTGTAACATTATACAACTATTTTTAGTTTGGAGATCTGATAAATATTTGTACTTGTCTTGAGTCCAAGAATCCTTGATCCCAGTATTGGAATTGAGATTTTTAGAATGATCCACAGAGGAATCTATAACTTGGCATTTCTTTAAGGTTTTGTGTTGCATAGTTGGAATGTCTTTCCTTTCAGTCTTAGTTCCTGAAATTGTGATATATGTTTTTAAAATATCTCTGTCTTCATGTTCTGTGAAGTTCAAAAACTTATGTTCAGAAGCTGAAGAACTGAGGTGCCGACTTGACCAAATGGTGCTACTTAAAGCTTGGTTTTGGAATTGTTGATATTTAGAATTCAAGTATTCAAAAAAATGATCTGCTCTATAGGTTTTCCCAGTGGAGGGGGTAGATGACAAAAATGAAGAATTTGAGGCACTGATTTCTAACTTTGCTTCATTAGAAGTATGGATATTTTTTTCACATATGTTGGTGTCATTGACATCCAAATAATCAAAGCAAGAGGCAAAATCTTCATCTTCATAGAATGAAGAATTTGATTTGGTAGAATCTGTTGGTTTATTTAAAGCATTATTTTTTAGATAAGCAGAACTCTCACAAGAACCATTTTTTCTGTCATAAAAATCAGTATCAGATATTCTATGATCAAGTGTTGTCATAGGCAATGTTTCTTGATTTGCTTCATTTAAAAACCAGCTGACATCTTCATCTGCCAGATCTAAATCCACTTTCTTTGGGCTTTTCTTCTTCGTCAGAATATCATCTTTTCCTGGGTCTTCCACAGTGAACATTGAATATCCAGGATCCAATTTTTTATTTTTCTTGTTATGTGTTCCTTCACTGTGATCAAGAAAGTTTTCTGTGGGAATTGCCAAGTGATCAAGGAAGGTAATGCAATCTCTGACACTTTCCTTCAAAAGGAAGAGGAGTATTGAGATAGGAATACCCTGGAGGGAAAAGCAAAAATGAATAACATCAGACAAGTTCTGTCAAACAGCTTAGAATTAATTATTTTTATTATTATTGAGTTATTCTGTACTTGAACATATATTATCACTATGTGATAAACTGTATCTATGCTTGTATTAAAAAATAATATAAAAAATAACTTGTTGATTAAGAAACCACAGGACATGGATAACACAGTACCTCATATTTAAGAAAAGATAACAACAAAAAAAGCAATATAATTACTGTGATAGATTGTCATATCATAGAAATTAAATTCAATTAGTTTATCTTAATAACATTAACAGCAAATCACTTATTAAACTATTGATATTTAAATTAGTCACTTTCAACTGCTACCAAAGATTTAGTTAGAACCTTTTGTTTTATACACTTCTAAGTGTGAACATCATCAAAAATAACCTATAGTGGTGACTTTGTGTCATCCAGTCCTTCGTAATATATTGATAAGTATGCTTATCCATCATATGGAAGAATGGGGTTCAATTACTTGTTGGGGAAGTCCATTCAGTTTTAGACTGTTACTTTGTGTGTGCATGATGATATAAAAAACATATACAGATAGATGACAGCAATCGTCACCTCAAATTAAGCTCAAACTAATTGGGACAACTGAATTTGCATTAGATAGGAATTGGAAAGTACTCATTGAGTACCTCTGTCAATGCCACTGTCATTAAAAATTGGATAATCAGGTTACAGATCCCATCTTGTGACAAAATTTTGTAATAATTATCCATCAGAGACATTATGATGATATCATCATCATGTCATTACTATGTTGTTACATATAAAAAGACAAAATATTGTTTCATCTATAACTTGGCAGTTTTTGAAGGTTTTGTGTTGCACAGTTGAAATTTTTTTCCTTTCAATATTATATATTTTGACACACACATACAAACTGTATACATATTTTGTTATAGTTTGAACATGGGCTAAACTGTTGTCAAAAATAGGAATAATTTCGCAGTTTTCACTAGACCTACAGATGGTTTGTGCATTTGTAATTTTGTCCTGATTAAAAGATGTTCCAGACCATCAATTGCTGGAAAAATTGAGATCTACATATAGGCCATTTTACTGTACTTGTATATTTAAATAAAATTTTCTGTTACATCCAGCTACCTGGGACCCATCAAATTAAAAATAAAAACCTATCAGGTTCTTTCAAGTCTTGTGTAATTCTTGGGCTACTGAGTCTTTTTAAGATTCAGTTTCAGGGTTGCAGAATGTTTTTTTATCTTGAGGATTTCTAGGTGATGACTGCCAAAATTTGTTCACTCACAATAAAATTGCTAAAATTAAATATTAATATTATTTAATATGTAAACTATAATATAAATAATGTGGAAATAGAAAAGATCATTTAATTTTTTTTATAAATATAGTCAATAAAACTGCTGATCATTGTTTGACTGAATTTACCAGAAAGGGTGTAAAAAGAATAATAGTTATCTTTATAGGATTAATAAAGAATATTTCCAATGAGATTTAAAAATTTAATATTCTAAAAGATCCAGAGGTACATCATTACAAAAAATAGCTGTTCGCCTATATCAAAACATTGTTTCTTGTACTTATACCTGATAGACAAAGAGTAAGTTTTTTTTCCAGAAAGCTAAACTAACAATATTTGGATGAAAATAGTTCTCTTCAATCAAGTTAATTTCTACAAATAATTGTATGAAATATCATACATTTAATAATTTTAAAACAGAAACAATGAAAGACACCATAAAAACATACTTGTAAAAATCAATATTTATTTAGAAAACAAGAGAGTGTGGTTGTCAATTTATCAATATTTCAACACTTTCCTTTTTTGATAATTGAATATTGATTACCCACAAGCATGTTTTTCAGATTTACTTTTAGTTATGACTTTTGAAGATACCAAGCAAAAATAAAAAGCATATTAAAATAGTATGAACAGAAAACAATTCTGAAAAATAGCATTCTTTTGTTTGTTATATAACTGCACATATGTAATACATGTTTCTAATCTGTCAAAAGGAAGAGATCTGATAACCCATATTGTATTGTTATCTGAAAACTATCTCCCAAGAGAATTAATTAAATTTTACAGTGAATATGAAATATCAAACTAGATTTTCTGACAGAGTTGAATGAGGAATGCTACTAATCAATTTACAATAGATTTTGTCTGCTAGCATCATGTTCACAATATATGATATTTGATTGTTTCTGCTTAACAAATAAACATACTGAAATTTGTAAAAGATTTTATATTTAAAGAAACATTTCCTCATGGAATTATACTGTCATCTTGTAAATCCTTTAATAAGAATAAGCATCAAAGTAATTTATTTACCTGAAATTTTAGATTGCAGCAGAGGTTTGTCCATTGTCCAATAAGATAAAGGACAGTCTTGGTACCACATCCAAAGCTGCTATGGTATTCTTCACAGCAAGTACGGATCAACTGGCCTATAGGATGCTAAAAAGAGGAACAGGCCATGCTAGTAAAAAAGATATTAGCAGGATGAATTGTGATCAGAGATCACATAATGTGTTATTATAGGAATTCATGAGGTTGCTTGCTTTTTATAGTTTTCATATTTTTTTTAAATGTTACATAAAATATTAAAAAAATGACCAAGCCAAGGCTGCTGTAAAATATATTTAAGATTTTTGCTTACAAAAGGTAACACCTGACAAAGTAATTCCATCAAATTACATATGCCTAAAAGAGAAAAAAGAAAGCAAATGCAAATTAAAAAAAAATAAAATGAGGACAGCAAAAAAAAGAGAAGAAAGAGAAAAATTAAATAAAGAAAACAAAAATATCAATTTTTGGCAAGTACTTCATTCATCTTAATTTTAGTTGCTTTTTAGGCAAAAATTAAGGCATTCCTTAAGTAGACTGGTCCACTGTAAAAAATAAAATGAAAATTTTGGGAGGAATAATAATTAGACCTTCCTCAAGCCCTGACATTTGTCAGAATCAAAATATTGATTTTTTTTATTGATTTTGACGAGTGGGTCCTGTTCATAATATTGATACAGAGTAAAATCAATTCCTGACGTTTTAGAGTTATTTAACTTATCTATTATTTACAAATGTCATGTTTGAAACTCTACTTACATAATTGATATTTGCATATGTTTTTTTAATTTCCTGAATTTTTTAAATTTTTTTAGGGTGGGGTGTTGGGGGAAGCAGATAGACAAACATTGGAAAATAATAATCATTTGTCTTAAATAGGGAATAAATGGATATATACTTTTATCTAAATTTTTGTTCTTTAATTAAGATATATATATATATGTTCTTTATTTAAAAGGAATCTTTTTGCAAAAAAATGAAAAAGTCTGTTTTTATACACAGAAGAGCTATATTCTGATAACACTGCAAAAAAAATCAAAATTTGATTTGACACAGGACCTGCCTCCATCTAAAATGATTAAAAAAAATCAATATTTCAATATTTGTTTTTATTCATTGAGGAAGATCTAATGAGTTTTAATCTGCAAAAATTATTTCTCAAGAAATCTTTCCTTATTTTTCTTTTTTACAAGTCGACTAGTGCCAAAGTTAATAAATGTCAATGATTCATTTGATAATAAAGATTCAAGATAATATCAATGGTGTGTGCCATTCTTTAATGGCCATATACCATAGATTGTTACAAAGTGAAAGTGAAAGAGATTACCTCTGAAATAACAAATAAGTGATTATATATGAAACTTTTATATGTCTCTTATTTTGGATAGCAAATCATGATGGCTGACAAGGCATTGTTATGTCAGTTTTAAAATACTACTATAAAGTTATATACACCGACGTGCCAAAAGACATGGCATAACAATATGTAAAGATAATAGTAGAAGTAATAGTAGAACAGAAATGCCCTGCCATCTAGTGAGCCAGTGTAAACACTTGCTAGGCTGCTTAGCAAGGTGATATGAATTATAATTCAAATGAAGCATGACAGTGAGTGCCAAATAGATTGGACATTCCATTTTTTAAATTTAGGAGACATTTGATGTTCCTCAATTTACAGTGTCACTTGTGTACCAGAAGTACTTGATGAAAATCGTTATGACTTATCACAGACAGTGCAGTAGCAACAACTGGTCCTTAATTATCATGACCAGAGGCATTTGGCAATAACAGATAAACAGATATGCAATGTGATTGGCCCTGATCTGTCATCTCGTCTGCAGTCGCTCTCTCACAGACGCAACGTTGCCTCACTCTGTCTTTTTTACAAATACTTTCACGGTAATTGCTCCGAGGAGCTGCTTTCGCTTGTCCCTAGGCCTCATGAATTTAAACGTCCTATGAGGCTGGCATCCCGTTCCCACCCCTTCACCGTTGAAACTGCTAGATGTAGACGTCTCTTTTACTCCAATAGCTTCATGTCTCGTACATCTCGCCTATGGAACTCCCTTCCCTATTACTGTTTCCCTGACAAATACAATCTCCAACGGTTTAAGTGTAGCGTCAATCAACATCTCCAGTTGCCTTGATCTATCCACTTCCCTTCTCCACATCCTTTTATCTTTCATTCCTATCTGCTCTCGCTCCAAATCTTCTGTAACCCCCTTGCCTTTATCGACCCACTGTCTTTCTCTTTCTCCACATCCTCTCCTTTACCACTCCTATCTGCTCTTCCTCCAACCCTTCTATAACCCCATGCGTGATAGTGGCCTCCAGCCTTGCTTGGGGTGATACGCTTAAAAAAAAAAAAAAAGTGACACAGGCTCAAATCACAATACACATTCAATACAGGGGATGTATTTAAAATGTTGAATAAAAGTTTAAATGACCATTGTTGATAAAAGTCAATATGTCTTTTATTCAGCACAAACTGTATACAGATATCAGAATGTAAATAGAACCAGTTTAGTCTGTGCTCTTAGGATATGACTTAGACTCTCTATTAGCTGGAATAGCAATCAAAGAGTTTTTATAACGTATTTAATAGGAGAAGGTTCCTTGTAACTGAATGTTGAGATGTAATTCTCAACAACTTAATTTTAGAATTTCAGGCGACACTTACCAAAAAATAAATTTGAAAGTTGAAAGAGAAATGGTGTCTTCATTTGTCAGAAGCCTTGGTATGTGTACCCAGGTATCTATTACTGCATGATCAGTTAAAGTATATATTCTGACTTTTTCTCAGCTTTGAGAAGATACATTCAAACTCCTTTGACTGATTTGTTCTTAATTCATGCAATCAGTATAACACTGTCTCTTACCAAGTACTTAGCTACAAAGTGGCAAAAATAAAATTGAGTAAATCACATATTAAAAAAAATGGTGCCTTTATCTTTCTAGCTTTCATCTGATTTCCAACCACTTGAATGGGTCCAGTTACATTTTTTTATCCTAAACTCACCCAATACAAAGCTCAAGAGCCACTGAAGTTAGAGGGTTACAGTCAAGATTGATTGATGTTTTTATACAGCTCATCAACCTTTTGCAGGTTATTTAAAGCCAGAAAATATTTTTAGGTTCTTAGAATTTTTTGGAGATAATAATGATTTAATGATACAAATCTTACTAATAGCTGGAGAAAGAAGCAGCAGATTCACACCTTTCCCAAGGGTATTTGCACATAAGTGAATATAACAAACCCTGACTGGATCTGAAACTTTATTTCTAATTCTGATCCATTATCCATTACACCAACCACACATCCAAGCTTACAGTACCTGGTATTCCCAAGCGGTCAAGCATCTAGCTACTGACAAGGATAGACATTGCATGTAAATAGAGTCAATAATTCACCTTTAAAAAAATAGAATTGACCAAATAAACCTTATTTCTTGACTTTTGTAACTATCTTTATAAAAATTAACAAAAATTTAAATCTTATTCGAAGAATAAAAGTGAATAATATTCTGAAGATGATGTAAATAAACATCAACGCATTAAAAAAATCAACCTCATTGTTTTGTTTGATGATCAAATATAGATTAGTCACGAGTGATCGCAAATTGTTTTCATGATGCAATGCCAGTACAAAGACTATACAAAACAGGTCCAGATTAAACATGTACATGTCCTGTAGTATGTTATAAAGGAATCCTAAATTTAAAAAATATGCATAAATATCAAATTATAAATTATTTGCTAGCATAGTGATAGAGCTTATAAAATGATTAAATATTTAACTTCTATAAACAAAATAAACAAACCCAGAAAAAATATGAGGTAAATGATCTTAACGAGACATTTGAGTAGATTTAACAATTTTGATATGAAACTACCTGAAATGATGAATAATTAAAGATGCAGCTCTCCCAACATGTAAACATTAACATTGCCAGATTGTTAGATGCTGATTTCACCAGACATCTTAAAAATATTTAATGTGGGGCCCTTGATAATACAGGTCATGTAGCATTTGCTACTTTTGTAACAAGGTTAATTTGGCACTGTACTGTAGGCTGAGATAGCAAACACAAACCAGTGTGAATAGTGGTAAAGCTTTCTTTCAAATAAACAATGAATATGCTGATTACTATTTTTTTCAATTATATTTGGTTACTGTATACATTGAATCATTGATATTCTAGTATATTTCTTCAGATTTTAAACAAGAATATAAGATAAAAAAGGATATGGAATCTTTTGTAAGTTTTGGCAAAAGTGTGGGATAAAAATGTAAGACTTGACATAAAAAGAAGAAACAGAAAAATGAGAAAGTTAACACAGGATTAATGTCTGGAGATTAATGAGATTTTATTTGACAAGCAGTTTTAAACTTTCTTCTCTAAACCATTTGCTCAACATGAGGAAATGTGATTGAATCACTGTCGAGGTTGAAAATGAACATAAGTGCCTTTTGCTGCTACTGTTTAGGCAGGTAAGATAGAGTGGCTTGCTCAAGTGCTCATTATTCTATTCGTTTCTCCATCAGCTATCATGGTATGCCAGTGAGAAGATATTTTGTTACAATATCTGTCAACAGGACAGAGTTCAGCCCAAAAGCATTAATGTGAATTGAAACTCAGTTTTTCATGCCCTGTACCATACACTTTGATAGGAAAGAATACAAACACTCTCCCAATCATCTGTACTAACTTTAAACACTATTATGCTTTATAAGTAATAAGAACTTGAAAATTTTAGTAAATGCCTTCTAGAAAATGATCAGGAGTAAAATTCAAAAAATCAATTAATGATTGTGTTCAAAAATACTTTTTAATTTTGTTTGTAGATACATGCTTGTGTATTTTTCTTAAAAAATGCTGATGTGAACTTTATACTTTATTTTGAAATAGGTCATGCATATAAAATATTACATTAGCCATAAGGTTTGTTCTGTGTTTGTCATTAGGTCAAGTCAAAACAATATTTTTTGGGATTCACCTTGCATTAGGTGCTTTTGGTTTTAACTTCATTCAAAGAGATCACTTTTTATTTGTGACAATTGTCAAACTGGAATGCATTTTCAAAAAGGTTTTTGTCAAAATTGGTGCATTTTAAGTTATCCTTATTTATACCTTACTTAAAATATAAAATGTCAAAAGTGTTACTTATTTTCTTCCATATTCATATGGAAGAAAATAAGTAACACTTTTGACATATGCTTTTTTATATTTTAAGTAAGGTATAAATGTGACTCAGACAAAAAAAAATCAAAAGATTTTTTCAGTTTACTGAGAAGGAATAAAAAATGATCAAATGTTTGAAAAATGGTTTGTGAAGTTTTGTGTTTGAGATTTTAAGTTGAACAATACTTGAGCAGAACAGTCGAGACTGATATTGACTTGAGAATAATCAATGCTATATGACAGTGATGATATTCAGCCTGTTCAAAATATCCAAATCAAGTGTTGTAGATCATTTACATCAGATCGCCATATGTGTGATCTCCAAACTGGACTGTATTTACTTGCTCTATTTTTTTAAATAAATTGTGAAGTGAAAAGTGGATTCTTTACAACAACCAGAATTGAAGGAGCTCATGGAGTAAGTGAAATGAACCCTCACTGTGCCAAAGTCTAGTCTTCATTTTGAGAAGGTCATACTGCATATACATGGTGGCATTTAGAAGAGTGTCCTCTACTGTGAGTTCCTTCTGGAAAATCAACAATTGATTCAAACAATTGCTTCCAATTAGACTTATAGATGACAGGAAACAACAGAAAGTACCTGGAGAAATGGTATAATATTCTATCAGGATAATGATAGATATATTGTTTTGGTAAACAGGTAAAATTCTGTAATGTTAGTAACATCTGATAAGAATCTGAGACTAAATTTTTCATATATAAAATAATTGCTTATTCACTTCTGGACTTCATCAAATTAATGTCAGCCAAATCAAAGGTATATGGTTTCAGGGAGTTTCTTCAAATGTCTGATCATCTCACAAGAATATGAGGATTCTCTATCCCCCTTGTAGGTCAAGCATTTATACAACTTCCTGTCATCATCATATGGTTGTCTTATGTGTGTATATCCTCACTTCAGCTAGATTCATTTCCTGTTTATGTTAGCACACCTACCAACAAACTTTGAGGGCCAATTTTGTAATTGATGGTTATGAGGTCACCTTCTAGGTCAACCCTTGAAACTCCAAGATCTTTTGACATTCTGAGGTAACACCAAGTACAAAGCTTATTTTTGTATCTCTTAAAATGAACTCAATGTATATTTGGGTCACTACAGATTAATTCCTCTTAAATCAAAGGTTCCTGATGAACAATACATTTAGTTTAGAGCCCTGGTATTTCCCAGTCTGTATCACATACTACAATTGTTACAGCTTGGCTGGAAAGTTTTCACTCACCCTTTGTATTCACAAGATACTGCACCTTCAGATTAGCATTTTAATTATATGGAAGACTACAAAAGTCATCTTGAACAGTTCTTTGTTGAAAGATAAAAAAAATTTAGGAGAATTAATGCTGGCCTAAAAATAGGTAAAGATAGTGGAACAAAGCAGTAAATATGTTGTTCAATAAAGTCAATGTCAAAGATTTAAAAACTTTTTTATTTTTACTTAATAGACCAAACAAATCTCTTTCGAGTTACACAATCTGCAAGAAAAATAATGCTTACATATGCAAATACATATATAAATATCATAATGAACAATATAACATTTACAACATGCTACAAATTTTTATTCAATGAAAAATATATTATTTGAGTTGATTTTCTATTTTATTTTGATGTTTATATTAATGTAATTGTTACCCTCTAGAATTTTTCAAACAGGGACACATCTAATGTTTAAAGAACTCAATTTTAATAAAGGATATTTCTAAATAGAAACTAAGTCCTTAAATAATCTTATACATGGCACCAAATAATAGTAATAATATATAGTGTTACAAATATTCATTATGTCGCATTAATAAACAATTGAAACAATTACAATTTAATGTAGGCTGGGTATATATATAAGTATTGTCAATTATTAATTTTTGTCTAATATTCCTTTCATTTTCATATTAGTTGTTTTACTAATGAGCATAGAATGACAGTCTCAGTTGCAATAAAAAATAACTGAAATCAAAGAAATACTCAGCAAAAATTATTAATAATTGACAATACTTTATCTAATAATAAATTTATAATTAGAAATAATAATTTATAATTATAAAGGAAAATTAACTGTTATTCATTGCTTTTTTATTATGTTGAAAAACTTATAAGCATTTTATGAGAAAATGTTATGGTGTAAGCTGAAAGATCAATGTTTTGGTCATGGTCAACATGTCCAAGAATGTGATAAAAATAAGAATAAGGATTTTTTGCAATTATCATAGATTTAGTTGAGGTCAAGGTGATTATTTCATATTTATTTATGAAGGTAAAAAAATAAATAGTCAACAATAAGACATTAAAAACAACTTTTAAAAAACAGATAACATTTATGCTTGACTTCAGCATAGAATTATTTTGAAGCAATGAAAATTCTTTACTTACTTCAATATCGACATTTTGAAGGAAAAGCAAAATATCATGGGAGAGAATTGGCTCATCTTCACTAATTATCCACTTGTTGCTAAAACAAAGGAAAAGATCACTTAATATAATCTTGTCTTAAACTGTCTATATATAGGATTAATACAAATATAAAATTTGTTACTTATCTGATTGATGTTATATTCATAACCCCACCTCTAGAGATTTGTAGACAAACCTTTTTGTAATTGTTCAATCCATTCATCAGGAGGTTTCAGCAATTGACTATGGAATTTCTCATTTTTATTTTTTAGTAGCAAAAAAAAAAAAAAGCTTTAAACTTATCGTAGCAATCAATGCCTGCAATCAGTTTCTTCTCCCTCTCATCTGCGACACTTGTAGCCAATTTAACACAGCCATCAACTGTATTTTTCCTCACTACCCTGTCGCCCTATTTTTTCCATTTTTATCTTTCATTGACAGACAAAATTTGCATATGCACAAAGATAATCTCACAAAAGAGTATCTTACTCCAAGATCTAAGTTTTCCCTCTGCGGTAGTTCAATATACTTTTGTACAAAGTTAAAAAATAATTTATGTGCTATTTATTGGTGTTAGATTGTTATTTTTTTTTTTGAGTTTGTGTGCATATGTGTAGAATGCTGTGGCTATTTCTCTTTTTCATTATAGTCTTGTCTCCTTATACTCTCACCCATTACCTTTTCCTTCTTTTTTTTTCTCTTTCTGAGTGTCAACTTTATTAGGTATACTCTTCTAGTACCAGGTTGGACCCATCTTTTCCATGGTTTTTCACACAAGTGCAAGTGAAAACACCAATTCTAGGAGCAAATTTTTTTATCTCGTTTTGATCTATCAGTGAATATGGCGACACATTCTCTCATTGACAGTAACAGTTAGAGGCAAAGGGAATCACTTCATTCTACAAGTCAACAAGAATTAGTTCTGCAATGCCACCTGCTAATAGACTCTAGGAATTGATAAAAAAATACTCTTACTACGCCTTTAAAACATACAGACAAAATTCATCATACTGCTAAAAATTATATCACAATAACTGGACCAGCTACGCACACATCACCATGCAGATTACATCCAGAGAAATATAATATAGCAAAAGACGAATTTCAACATGTTACAATTAGGCATCACACGTCCTTCAAGTAGCTCATACTCCTCTCCACTACACAACTTTTCAGAGACTTACCAACAAAGTTTTGAGAGGATTGACTTTTGCTTATATCAATGATGTTTTTATTACTAGTTGAGATAGCATAGAACACCAAGACCACAAACAACAAGTTTTCGAGAGACGGACACATTTTGGGTTGAAAATCAATGTAAACAAATGGGATTTTGCTGTTTCGAAATTGAATTTCTTGAGCCATATGATCAACAAACATGGAATCAAAGAAAGCAGCAGCAATACAACATTTCCTGCAACCAACATCACTGTGACAACTACAAACATTTCTTAGTTTAATAAACTACTACCGTAGATTTATTCCAGGTTGTACCAGAATTTTGACCCCACTTACAAACACATTGCAAAAACAAAAGAATAAGAATGCTAAAATACTTTCATGACACTAAAAAAGCATTAGTAAATTTTACTAAACTCTCTTTACATTATTCGGACTATTGTCCTCATCTTTATCACATATTTATCACGTTTCAGCTGTTGTATGCTCCGGCCTTCTTCAGGTGGTTGGATTGTCGAACTGAACCCTTTATTTTGCTCACTGGGGTAGATTGTTCTAGTTCCACGTGCCATGTCTAATGGATATCAGTTATCAGTTATCTCCTGTTCATTTTTTCACTTCTCCTCGTGTTACAGCTTTCTGGTGTTCTTGTAGTGTTCAGGCGTAGCTGACCACATATGGAGAGAAAAGGGAAATCCCCGCCCTCTGTGGGATCAGGTTGAGATCATAGACAAAGAACACCATTGAAAAATTCGTAAACTTAAGGAATCAGAACATATGCTAGGCCACAAAAATCTCCTGAGGCAACCAGGCATAGAAATTAATACAATATGGGAATCAGTAATAAGGAGTGCCAGAGAAAAGCGATAACAACAAAAATTGCAATATGAGCTCTGGTAAAAATACATGCAATGATAACAGCAAAAATTGCAATATGAGCACTGGTAAAAAATGAATGCTGAAGACATTAGGTTTATAATACCTAGAAATTAATACACAGATGTCCTCAAGGACATATGGCACAGTGGATAAAGGCATTAGTTAGATCCAATGACAGGACCCAAAAAGAGTTTGAGTTTGATACCTGGTTAAGGTGGTGGAGAACTTTGAGAGGGGAATTATCAGGAGATAACTGATAACTGACATCAATTAAACATGGAACTCCATTGAGCGAAATAAAGGGTTCAGTTCGACATTCCAACCACCTGAAGAAGGCCGGAATGTACAACAGACGAAACGTTGTGATAAATATGGTGACAAAGATGAGGACAATAGTCCGAATAATGTAAATAGTGTACATAATACCTCATCTCAGAAATATAGACAGATACTAAACTCTCCTATATCATTGATGATGCTAACACTCACATTAACAACCAACACCTCAGGAGATTCAACAGTTCTATATCAGAATGAAAATGGCTCAAAAAAGTCAATATCTTATTTTCTCAATAAAATTAAACAACGCACAACAAAAATACAGTACTTTCTCGAAGGAGTTACGTGCAATTTACTTATCCATAAGGCATTTCCGACCTCTGCTTGAAGGATGGAATTTTACTGTTTTCACTGATCACAAACCACTCACTTATGCCTTACTAAATACAGAAAAATATATACCCAGAAATACCTAAAAACTGGATTACATATCGCAATTTACTTCGGATATCCTTTATATTAAAGATTCAGACAATATAATGGCAGATACACTCTCACACTCCATGATACAATCTATCGATTCTGAAACCCTTACCTTCAACCTAATTGCAAATGGACAACAAAAAGATGCCACATTAGACAAAGTAAAAAAGGACACTTCTTTACAATTGAAAGAACACCCGGTCCCATTTGGAACAAAAATACTACTCTGCGATGTGGGGATTGAGTTCACAAAGTTATTGGGTGTCAAGCACATAACAACAGCATATCAGCCTTGTGCCAATGACCTTGTTGATTGTTTTCACAGGTAACTTAAGGCACCACTAACAGCCAATAACGATTCCAGGACATGGTTAGAAAATCTATCACTGGTTTTGTTATCCATCAGAAATGTCATCAAGAAAAATTTGGGATGCACAGCATCCAAAATGGTTTTTGGGACATCCTTGACACTACAGGACAGTTTTGCGCTAAAACAAATCACCTACAGCCAACCAGATAGTTCGTACAAAACTTTAAACAATAAATGAGTGATCTGGTTTTCACACCCACTAGAACACGAACCAAAGACATTTACATACCAAAAACAACTTCCCAACTGTGAATATGTTTTCTTATGAAATGATGCAGCGAAAAGACCTCCTTGCCCTACTCACTCAGGAAATTTTCAAGTAGTCAACAGGAAACCCAAGTATTTTACAATTGTGACAAAATGCAAATAAAGATAGAGTCTCCATAGATAAACTAAAACCAGTGTACTTGGATTTACCTACAAAAAACAGTACAACGGAATGTTTTACACCCTCAATACCAAAGCATCAAACCATTTTCCACACTGGCAAACATACCAGCAGACATCACAAAATATTTTTTCCAACAAAACGAAAATACAACTCCATATCTTATTTTTTTCACTTTGCAACGATGTCACTCAAACAACACTAAGAATTTGCAAGTATGATATAAGAATCAACAATAATAGCAAATTTCTCAAACATGCATTCGACACTCGGTAGAAATTCTATATCGGCTCAACTTTGCCAAAATGCTGCTTCTATTAAATTTTGTGTGACATCAGCCATGCATAGCAAACAAATGAGGCCTTTCCAAACAAAACCCTTCCAACGAACAGGAACCAATACGACAGACGACAAAACCAATTCAATGTGGAACATATTGAAAACAGACAAATACATTAGCCTACTCACTTTAAAACGTATGTATTGAACAATATTTATCAATCTGTCAGTGGGGAGTTTATAGGATATAAAATCCTATATTTTACAACCAATGAGAAGAACAAATAAGTAAGAAATGCCCACTTATAGATAGGATCAGAATCACTAAAATAAAAACTTTTGTACAAGCCAGTAAAAAAATAGGATCCCAAAATTAAATAAGTGGTTTCTGGAATTTGATTGGACAGTACAGTCATGTGCTATGTTTCCGACTATCTCTGTATGTTTGAACTCCAAATGAACTGGTCGCTGGGTGCAATCCCATATACACTGAAAAGCTTTTGTTTGGAGCCAATCACGTGATCAGGATAACTATATATACACTGATTTCAGGGGCAATAAAGACACACAGTGAAGACCCAGCCAGCAGCTGGACGTGGATCACCCGTCGATGACAGGTGGTTGCATCTGTAAACACCTGACCAGAATTTTCTTGCTACCATGACAACACCTTAGTCAGTGACAACTACATACCATTCAAAGGAATATGCACACAACTCAAAGAAATATTCATAGCCATGGAAAAAAGTAAATCTTATCATCCATCTGTATGTCTATTTCCTTTTTGGAACCACTGTAATCAGATTTCATGTATTAGCACTCACACACACATATGTTTCTACTAATGTGCTTCACCCATACACATCCACAGTCAACAGCCATATATACACTCCTTTAAAATGTGCTTCAGATACACTCACATATATATACACACTTTATATTGACCAAGGCATATATCTTTATGAACTACCCTTTAACAAATGGAAAATTTTGTTGAACATTTAAACTTTAATTGTTTATGACTAGAACAAACACATGTAAAGACAAATGTTAATATGTACATAAATATGTGATTCAGTTCGAAATTCCAACCACCTGAAGAAGGCCAGAGCGTACAATGGCCGAAACGTTGTGACAAATATGGCGACAAAGATGAGGACAATAGTCCGACGAATGTAAATACGGTACATAATACCTCATCTCAGAAATATAGACAGACTCTGAAGGATCGGTACGGACCCGATATACCAAAAATATGGAGACAAATTGAGAAATCCTACCAGAAACTGGCACGAATATCGAACCATCTGACATTCCTACACCGATGCAGAGACCTACAACTCATCCCTTCAGGCTTGGCACCAAGACTTCCCATCAATTCAAGGAGAGCTCGTCGGGTCGCAGAGAAAGCTGGACATGCCCTTGTCCGAGAGAGAATCCAGTACAATCGTTGGATAAAACATCGACTACAAGCTCATATCTCCCAGACGCTCAAGGATTTCTTCAACACAATTACTAATGAAGAAGACCAGAGAAGGATCCAAAGTGACTTGGATAAATCCTTCAGACATGAATTTGATGTAGTCAAGGCTCGCCAAGTGCAAAAATTAAATAGATTGAAAGATCAGAAGGTGACGCACAAGGTCCATCACCCACCAGTGAAAGCAGTAGTCAACACCAGCCAATATCAGCTGAGTGCCTCTGAGGTGTCAGTATTGAATAAGGGTCTCAACTTCGTCACAACCATCAGGCGGGTGCCATACTTGGACATCATTGACAGAGTCGAGGAGGTGGCCTTGAACATCCCTCAGGCTCAGGCGGATGAACTGAGATGGAAAGTGAGACAGACCTTGGAGAGAGCCAAGCTGCCCAGGTCTAACATAACAAAACTGGAGAGACTGACGATTGGATCCCTACAGAGGAACGAAAACATCATCATACTACCGGCTGACAAAGGTAATGCGACTGTAGTGATGGACAAATCAGAGTATACAAGAAAACTGGAAGACCTCATTAGCAATGGTAGCTACAGCAAAGTGAAAAAGGATCCTACTATGAAAACGGAACGCAAACTGTCACAGATCCTAATCAAGAACAAGGATCACTTCGCACCCAAAATGTATAGGCAGTTATCGCAGCATTACAACAAGCTACCTCACATATACGGTCTCCCTAAGATTTACAAAGACGGTATTCCGCTCAGGCCGATTGTTAGTTGCCAAGGCTCTGTGTGCCACCCTCTGAGTCACTTCCTTGTAGATATAATTGACCCATTGATCGGAAAGTCTCCTTCATATGTCCGAAACTCAGCCCACTTCGTGGAAATAATCAAAGATGCTCCCATCCTATCCAACCAGATGGTGAGCTTGGACGTGGTGAGTTTGTTCACCAAGGTACCCACGGAGGAGGCGCTCTCAGTAGTCAGAGACAGATTGACCTCTGACTCTTTCCTAGAAGAACAGACCAGTATTCCAATAGATAATCTGATGGAGATGTTGACTTTCTGTACACAAACAACACACTTTGGAATGGGATCACACATATATCGACAGGATGAGGGCTTAGCAATGGGCTCGCCATTATCACCAGCAATGGCGAATATATACATGGAATACTTTGAAGAAATGGCATTAGAATCTATATCTCTAAAGCCAACTATATGGTTAAGGTACGTAGATGACACCATCATACTCTGGCCACACCGGGAAGATGTCCAGGTTCTACTGGACCATGTGAACTCAATAAGACCTTCGATATGGTTCACAATGGAGAAAGAGAGTAACAACACACTCCCATTCCTGGATGTACTAATATCTCGAACAGAGCATGGGTCCAAGACATCCGTATACCGTAAACCAACATTCACTGGACAGTACCTCAATTTCAACTCCCACCATCCATACAGCGTAAAGAAAGGGATCGTCCGTTGCTTACAACACCGGGCAAAAGTCATAAGTGGCGACCCAGAGACGTTAGATAAGGAATTGGTCAGTATAAGTAGTACCCTACAACGTAACAACTACCCTGGGTACATGGCAGTAGCCCCCCAAAACTGGGATAGGCGGGTACAAGAGGAGGAGGAGGAGAACAACAACACTCAGAAAACAGTCTGCCTGCCTTATGTGAAGGGGTTATCAGAGAAAATACAAAGGATCTGCGGTCCATATAACATCAGGACAACCTTCAAAAGCGTGACAACACTTCGCAGATATCTCTCTCGAGTGAGACCCCCCATAGAGGAGAACATGACTAAAGACTGTGTGTACGCTATCCCGTGCAGCTGCAGAAAGGAATATAAAGGAGAGACAGGCCGCCCCCTCAAGGTAAGGCTTCAAGAACACCAGAAAGCTGTAACGCGAGCGGAAGTAGAAAAATCAGGCGTGGCTGACCACATATGGGGAGAGAAGGGAGATCACCGTCCCCTGTGGGATCATGTTGAGATCATAGACAGGGAACACCATTGGAAAATTCGTAAACTTAAGGAATCAGCACATATGCTAGGCCACAAAAATCTCCTGAGTCGACCAAGCATAGAAATAAATACAATATGGGAACCAGTAATAAGGAGTGCCAGAGAAAAGCAATGATAACAAAAAGTTGCAATATGAGATCTGCTAAAAACATGAATTGATAACAGCAAAATTGCAATATGAGTACTGGTAAAAAATGATTTCTGAAAACATTAGGTTTATAATACTCAGAAATTCATACCCAGATGTCCTCAAGGACACATGGCACAGTGGATAAAGGCGTTGGTTAGATCCAGTGACAGACCCAAAGAGTGTGAGTTCAATACCCGGCTGACATCCATCAAACATGGCTCGTGTCTACCCCAGTGATCGAAATAAAGGGTTCAGTTCGAAATTCCAACCACCTGAAGAAGGCCGGAGCGTACAACGGCCGAAACGTTGTGACAAATATGGCTACAAAGATGAGGACAATAGTCTGACTAATGTAAATACGGTACATAATACCTCATCTCAGAAATATAGACAGACTATTGATTCAAATCTGGAATAGCTCTGTCTTTTGAAAGTTGGAAATCATTGAACTCTTATTTACCCAGTCTCTCTCCTTATATATATATATATATATATATATATATATATATATATATATATATATATATATATATATATATATATATTTTTTTTTAAGCTTATCACCCCAAGCAAGGCTGGAAGCCACTAGCATGCAAGGGGTTACAGAAAGTTTGGAGGAAGAGCAAATAGGAGTGGTAAAGGAGAGGATGTGGAGAAAGATAGTGGATCGATCAAGGCAAGAAGATTTGGAGCGAGAACAGATAGGAATGAAAGGTGAAAGGATGTGGAGAAGGGAAGTGGATAGATCAAGGCAACTGGAGATGTTGATTGACGTTACACTTAAATAGTTGGAGATTGTATTTGTCAGGGAAACAGGAATAAGGAAGGGAGTTCCACAGGCAAGATGTGCGAGACATGAAGCTATTGGAGTAGAAGAGACGTCTACATCTAACAGTTTCAACGGTGAAGGGGTGGGAACGGGATGCCAGCCTCGTAGGACGTTTAAATTCATGAGGCCTAGGAACCAGCGAAAGCAGCTCATTGGAGCAATTACCGTGAAAGTATTTGTAAAAAAGACAGAGCGAGGCAACATCGCGTCTGTGAGAGAGTGACTGCAGACGAGATGACAGATCAAGGCCAATTACATTGCATATCCGTCTCTGGATCTTATCAAGAACCCTGAGGCAAACAGCAGGGGCACCAGACCATATATGGCAGCAATATATGTGTGTGTGTGTGTGAGAGAGAGAGACAAAAAGAGAGATTAAAGCAAGACCCTACTTAGTTGTTGAAATAGTTGTGCATTTCATATCATCACCAATGATTGGTATACAAAACCAGAAAAAAACATTTTGTATGCTGATTTTTGAGATAAGTAAATCTACTTACTGTTGCTGATTGGTACAATATAATTTTTCTCTTTTCATGTGGCCCTGGGCTAAACAAAGTTAAGCCTATTAAATATCTCTCTTGTTATAAGTAATGTTCTTTTTGATAAAACATGGCAACAAAGCATATGTGCTCTTTTAAATAGTTTAAAAACTAGATTTAGAAAGGTCAGAATTTGTTTTGGTAAATATCTTGGTGAACAGAATCTTAATAATATGCTAAAATTAAATCATAATTCTTTTCAGAAAAATGAATTTTATAAAGCTTGTGTCTATTAAGATGCTACAAAGTGTCCTACTCTATAAGCTCATTATATCACTAATGCTTTGAACATTTTTATCAATTTTAAATGAACTTTATGCTTATTTATACAAAAACATATTTCTCATATAACAGGTCGTTAGGTTGATTGATTTTACAACATGACAACCTTTGTTGGGTTATTTAATGTGAAATTTTGTATGGGACACCTAGTGAGGATCGTTAAAACACTAGTTCCTGAATGATCAGTAAAGTTAAGCAACATCGAGCCTGGTGGTCAGCACCTAGATTGGTGGCCACTTGAGTATACCAGGTGCTCCAAGCTTGGATATGCAGGTAGTGTAATGAATAATGGCTTGGAATTGTTAACTGGAGAGTTGAGTTCCAATTCCCGTTGGGTTCGTTATATTCACTTATGTGCAAATACCCTTGAGAAAGGTATGAATCCACCTCTTCTACCCCCAGCTATTGGTTAATTAGTAAGATTTGTATCACTAAACCATTATTATCTCCTCCAAAAAATTCTCATAATCTAAAAATATTTTCTGGATTTAAATAAGCTGCAAAGGGTTGATAAGCTGAAGAAAACAAATCAATCAATAGAAAAAAGGATTAATCTCATTACTCAGTCAACCAGACTAGCCTTGCTAAACAGTGCCTCCATGTTTAAGTACCTATTTATAACTGGTAGATGTTACAATTAATAATAAAGTTGAATATTAAAATGAAAAATCAGCAAGAGGCCTCAGTCATATAGTAGCATAGTGTACACCTTCCTACTTCTATTATTAATTTACTACTACAAAGTAGAATTGTTATTCTTTGATAGCTGTGTGAGTGTTCCCAGAAAATGCCCACAAAACACTGTGATCACAACTTCTATTTATACCAATGGCTTTCAGACAGTAGTTAGTTTACTTAATGATTTATTTGAGTCAGCTGTTCAAAAAATAAAAAAAATAATTCAGAAGATGATTGCATAATTATTCTCAGGAGTCATGTATCAATTATTTTTACTTAAACACAAGCTAGAAATCTTGAATTTCTTTTGTCATTATATTCTAGATCTGGCATAAGATATGACACATCATAAAGTGGGCAACACTACTAAAAAGATTCAAAGTAATATTTTGGTGAAGATGTCTCAGCCATTTTCACTACAGAAGACCATACACATAAGCATCTGCCTTAGAAATGGAGAAAGTTGTTTTTTTTTCCTTTGGAGAAAAATTTTTCCTCTAAATTAAAAAAAAAATGAAGTCTTAGTATATTACCATTGATGAGCAACACATGTTACTGTGCATGATTTGTTTCTAATTTATTCATTTGAAAATACTTAACTATAAAATATATATTTCTTCTTTCAAGTAAAAATATGAACATTTCCAGTTTCTAAGGCAAAATATGTTTACATGTATGATTTTCCTTCATGAAAATCAGCAATGGTTTAAAATTCTGAAAAGATGGCAAAATTCAAGAAACATTGTACTAAATCATTATGTATATGGTTATGTCTGAGAGAGTGTGGATGAACAAGTGAAAATGAAATAAAACAAATAAAATTTTAATAAATGTTATTTTTCTCATGAAATTAAGTATGCCAATCAGAAAGCTAAACATGCTACAAGAGGCTAGCAGGCCGCAGTTTGCTCATGCCTGTTCTAGAGTTAGCTGAGTAAATCCACTGAATAGGATAATTACAGAAAAACAGAGAGGATTTAATAATTCGAACAAACAAAAAAAATGTAGATTTAAAAAAAAATGTGTTGTACACTTATTCAGGTGAATTTTGAGTTTATATCATCTTTTTTTCTGTTTAATTGGGTAAGATTTAGCAAACAGGTCTTGTGAGGTAAGACCCACTTGACTCTAATAAAACCATGAATATTCTTGAAAATAAATTTAGGGGCAACAATTTAATAATAAATTTAAAAACTGCTAAATCTTCAACTGAAAGGAAGCTGAAACCAAGTATATTAAATCTTTTATCAGCAAATTCTCATATCAACTGTTTTACTAATGCACTGAATAAAGTTACTTATAATAATAATACAACTAAAATAATATGTGAAAATTATGAAAACTTAACATGTTTTTAGGTTAGCAGAACTTAAATGCAAACTAGAAATTTTTAGAATTTGTAAAAATTTATCAAACATGATGAATGTGTTGACATGAAACTCTTGAGTTGGTCTAACAGATAAGTCACTTGAACATTTCTTGATTTATTGAATAAACTTGTTTATATTTAGACACAATTAGGGTAAATGTAGAGTTAAGGACAAATTTGCATGTGTATAAAGTTTAAGAGTACATTAGTATAAGGTTAATAGAAGATGTAATTTAATATGTAGATTTACAGAGTCAAAAATAGGAGGAAAAATATAAGAAATTTCTTGCATATAGTAGAGTAGGTATGAACATTAAAACAGCAAAAAGTACTTAACCTTGTTTTAAAAAAAGATTTTTACTGGATCAAAACCTGATGTGTTCCTTTCAAAAGTGGATAGATTAGGAAATATTAAAAAAAAAGATTATCTTATTGTGTTATTTAGGACTGGAAGTATGATGTTTTAACAAATGTTTTTGGCAAAATAACACAATATATAATATTGTTCTTGTTTATGCTTGACATTGTAGGTTTTCTGATCTTCCAACATGCAAAACGATTAGATCTAATAGCGTTTGACTTTCTGAAGTGAATCATTGTTATTACTTTTGACTAATTATTCCGGTTGTTTATTTAATGCAACTCCTCAGATCATCATCTAATTGTTACTAGTGTAAATTATAAGGTAGCAGCAAATGATGTTTGGGCATGTAGAGAATATAGTTATAAAAATTATAAATTTGAAAGACTCTGGTGATTAGTTTTCATAACATAATCTTTAATGCACGGTCACAGAAAGACAGGCTCTTAAAAATAAAGAATATGAGTTCAAACCTCACTACAAGTTTATACCAATTCATGCTGATTACTTTATGACCATAGAACATTTATTTGGGAGTTGTGATAAAAAGCAACAGAAATAAGATGGAAGAACTAATAGTTAGAAATAAATAATAATGCAAAAAAAAAATAATAATTAAAAATCAATAAATTATTATGATTTTGTAAATTAAAACTGAATCCTTAAAGTTAGTATAAAAGCATGTTTTATAGTAAGCATTTATTTCTGAATTTTAGCAAACATTATTGGTTTATTTTACTATTTTGTAAATGATTTTTTAATCATTTCACCCCAATCAAGGCTATAATGCCACTAAGATAAAAAGGTTTACAAGGAGTGAAAGAGAATGAGAAGACTTTAGCGAGCAAAAAGGACAATAAAAGAACAGGTTTCAGAAAAACAGAAGATGGCAATTGGTGTTGCATTTTTGAAGTTTGTAGGTGGCAGGGAAGCAAGAAACTGAAAGAGTTCCACAGGCAAGAAAAGAAACTATTAGAATAGAACATATAGTTGCATCTAGCTAGTTCAACATTAAAACAGTGAGACCTAGTTTCCAATTTAGTAGTACACTTAAATTCATGAAGTTGAGACACCAAGGTGGAAAGCACATCAGAATAATTGCTATGAAAATACTTGTAGAAAAGACAGCTGGAAACCCTATCATGACAATGGGAAAGTGACTGAAGTCAAGATAACAGGTCAGGACCGATTACATTACAGACCCTTGTTTGGATTTTTTTAAGAATCTCAAAATATATAGCTGGAGCACCATAACGGATATGGCAGCAAAATTCAATGTATGGATGAATGGTAAATTTATAAATGTGCTAGATGAATTCTGACAAGAAAAATTATCTGGCATGACATAGTGAACCAACTTTTCTTGAAGTAGACCTTACAATTGATCAAATATAATCACTCCATTTTGTGTCAATGGAAAACATGAGCCTAGGAAGGTGCATAGAGTTGCTCTCCTGGAGGTTAGTATCAGCCATGCTGATAGGAGGCAGAAAAGGTTCTCTGTGGGGATTAAAAGATAGCAGTTACATTTTAGAAGCGTTAAAATTTACAAGTCATTACTTGCACTGATTGGAGGTCATTTTTTTGAAAGCAGATGCTAGTTTTACTTTGTTGGACCTGTCAGGCTTGCTTACTAAGCTAAGAGTAAATAGTTCATCAGCATAAATAGTTGGGAACTAATGACATTGGGGTTATTAACGAAGATAGATAGATAGTTTGTTTGTTTAACCAGCATATCGACCTTCGTTGGCCATTTAATACTGAAAAAGGTTTTTTTTTTTTTTTTTTATATGGTTTGCTTTCTAAAGTTGTACTCCTGAGTTGTTATGCACCTTTAGGCTGTTGTACACATCAAGATTGTTATGAGCAACAAGGTTATTTTACATGTCAAGTTGTTGTGCTCATCGAGGTAGTTGTGACATAGTTGTTGTATTCGAGTTGCTATATCAGAGTTACTACATTCGAATAGTACCTTGGTGGAGTAGTTAGAGTTGGGATGAGATATTATATTTTTGTGTAAAATCCTGTCTCTTTCAAGAAAGCAAGGACATCATCTGTGTGGGTATTCTCAAAAATGTCTTTCATGTTATGTCCATACATTCAGGTTTTTCTTTGTCTTTTTCTGTTTTGGGTTTATCTTTGTGGTTTTTGGATTTGGTTTTTGATTCTAGTGTTTTTCGGTTTGTTTTTACATTTTGATTTATTATTTTTTGGTTTTTGCTTTCCTGTTCTGTTTCTAATTTGTCGGTTACTGTGTCTTTGTTTTCGTAGTTATATGCTTTTGATCTAGTTAGAAATTGAGATCTTTCAGGTTGTGTAGTTTTATGGGTGATTGTTTCTAGATTTTTCTTTGTAAGTTTACTCTTTTCATTTATTTTGGCATCAGTGTTGATGGGTTGTTCCTTGTTAATTTGATTAGAGTTTGTTCTGAGTTCCATAATGATGGTTGTAAGTTCGTCGAGTAGGTTTTTTAGTTCCCTCATGAGATTCAGAGTTTGGGAAGAAAAGTTCGGAAGGTTGTCAGTGTGTATTTTATTTTATTTTTGAGCTACCGTAGCATATGTGTCTCTTTGGTAACTTGTCACTTTCTGGCTTCCTGAAATGTAATATTTTTTTGGTATTTAGTTATTATGATTTCTTTTTCCTGTTTATAAATTTGGCAATTTTTGGAATGTGAATAGTGATTTTCTTGGCAGTTTGAGCAAAAGGCTTTGTTTGGACAGCTTTCTTCTAGATGGTTTGGATTTATTTGGCTACAGTTACCACAGGTTTGTTCCCTTCGGCATTGGTCTTTGTGATGACCGAATCTCTGGCATTTGTAGCACTGTAACGGGTTTGGAATATATTGTTCCACTATGGTTCTTACGTATCCAATGTCTATTGTTTTTGATAATTGAGGAGAGTTGAAAGTTAGTATGTAGGTGTTAGTGTATATTACTTCATCATTTTTTTTAATTGAGATTCTTTTCACATTAGTGACACCTTGATTTTTTAATTCATTTAGAATTTCGTCTGTAGTGCATAGTGAAAGCTCTTTATTTCTAATGATTCCTTTGGAGCTGTTTAGAGTTGGGTGGGGATAAGTTTTGATATTAATGTCATGAAATTTATGTGTTTGAAGTAAAGATTTGGCATGTTTTTGATTGTGAACTTCTATTAATAAAGTTTCATTTTTCAATTTAGTGACATTTTTTGGTGTTGTTATATTTGATATGGTTTTTTGTATGAGGAAAGGAGATAGCATGGTCAGTGGTCTGCTTGAGTTAGATTCTAGAACAATAAAATGTGGGAAGGTGTCTGGTTGCTCATCGGGCTCACTGTCCGAATTTTCCAGAAATCTTTTTTTACTTGGTGTTTTATAGCTCATAATATGTTTTCCTTTTTCCTTCGTCAATCCTGCTCCCGACCCTCCACGGAGTCCTATATATTGGAAAATGCCAGGGGGGAAACCCATTCGCCAGGGCACTTCAGGACTACAGGATTGATATACTTGAACATGATGTAAGACTCAAGCACCTGTAGTCTCTATTTTCCTATCCAAGTAACAAAATAGGAAGGGTCGAGGGGATACAGCAATGTTTGTCCCATTGTCACCATAGTCAATTGACCCTACAGCCACCGCTACTAAATCAGTTTATTATCTAATGAGGAGAGCGTGAGCGTATATTCGTGTTTAGTAAGTTTGATTTTGTGCATGACGTGACCAGCCGATTGATTGGATCGGGCCTATCCGACCACCTGTCTAGCCCAGATAAGGGCTGAAGTGGAGTGTTGCAGAACCACTACGACGACGATAAGAAACAACATAGGTCCAAGGATAGAACCCTGGGACGTCCTGCATTAATGTGAAATGATCTAGAAGCACGTCCATTTAAAATAACATTCATTGCATGATATTATTTTTTTTTTAAAGTGAAGGCAACTTTGAATTTCTGTCACTTTGTTTTCCTTAGTATGTACAATTAAAAGTGAAAAAAATTCAATCAATCTATTGAAACAATTGGCTATAAAGAAGATATGATCATATTGATTCACACTTTTTTAAAAACTTTATGTGCTTAATTATATTGACAACATTTTCATGAGTTCTGATCATTTTTTAAAGCAAGAAGATTAATTTCTAAAAATTTGAGAGAAAAAAAAGTTAGCTGAATATTAATACTAGTTAAATATTTTAAGACTATCCAAAAGTCAGTCAAGAATATATATATAGCCATTTTGGATATTTCAAGAACTACTTGTGTAGCCTTCACATAACTAAGCATCCAATCAGAAGAGACCTTTATATGCATGAAGAGACATTCTCCTGTGGGATTACTCATTGATAATGAAATGTCATTCAGTAAATTTTATTGATTGATTTGTTTTCTTCAGCTTATCAACCCTTTGCAGGTTATTTAAAACCATAAAATATTTTTAGATTGTATGAATTTATTTTGGTTGGAAACGATATTCATTTAGTGATATAAGCATTACCAATTAACCCATAGCTGGGGGGGAGAGGTGGATTCATACTTATTCCAAGGGTATTTTCACCTAAGTGAATATAATGAATCCAGTGGGAATTGGAACTCGGCTCTTCAATTAACAATTCTGAGCCATTATCCATTACACCGCCTGCACATCCAAGCTTACAACACCTGGTATTCCCAAGTGGTTGCCCATCTAGGTATTGATCAGGCTTGACATAGCTTAACTTTGGTGATTGTATGAGAACCAATTTTTCAACATCATACAGGCATAAGCCTTCAATGAGTGTGTGGTGTTATCATCACATTCAAAATGACCAAGTAAGTAGATGCAGGTGTTTTGTGGAAAAAATGCATCACCAGATTTATTAGTCTTTCGACAATCCAGATTGAACATCCCATGATTTTTTGCTTCTTCCAGAGTTTAAAGTCACTGTTGAAACACAATGAGATTGTAGAAGATTGAGGAAGTGAAGATTAGGCCTTGTCAAAATATTCAACATGTCCAAAAAAGAAAAGGAAAAGAAGAAAGCAGATAAAGTGCAAATACAAAATTTTATACTCATGAATTGTTGAATTGGTTTTACAAAGACTGTTTTGAGTCAAGTTTTTTCTTTCGAAGACAAAGTTTTCATGCAACCGGAAATAGACTAGGTAAGGGAAATTTTTATGTTCTAATAATGTGTTCGTTATAGTCTGTCTATTTTGTTCCTTTTATGAAATCTTAATTTATATAGATTTTTAAAGTTTTTCTTCACAAACACTACAAGGTTAGGAATGTAACAAGACAGTAATGATAATTACAAAAGAGGAATTTGCACACTGTCTTCAAAAATGGATGGGATACTTAAATAACTGTGTATGGTTCCAAGAATACTAAGGCAGCATTGTCTTCAACTATTTTTTTTAGTAATAGTTGGATAATTTCCAGAAATATCTTGTAGAGCCATTAACAAATATACACAAATATTTTCTACAAGACAATTTAGGTAATTATTTTGTCAATGCTACAAAAAGATATCCTTTCAACTGTACAGTATCTCATGAAGATAAAATTATTATGTAAACAATAAAAAGAGCTGGGTTGTTTAATATTTATAGCTATTGGCTACTGACATCAAAGGACAATTGGCAGTTTTCTGTGACTATCAAATATGTTCTGTGCAGTTTCAAATAAATAGAGAATAAACTAATTTCAGTGATTTTGTTAATGGACTGCCTTCTCTATTTTCTTAATACATTGTCCTGAAAAATTACAAATAGTTCTACAGCTAGTAACTAATTATGCTGATAAAAAATCAACTAATGTTTAAATTTAAATACATTTAACAACAGATTTGGACTTGATATAAAACTAAATACTCACTGAAAAGGACTTCCAAGCATAGAAGAAACTGAATTTGCTGAAATATAAACATACATATAAATCTGAATTAATGTCATGATACATACGTTATAGTTGAATTTGAATTATTATTTTCCATCATTACTTTTGTTCTAAAAAGATTATACCCACTTATTTAAGTCCCACAGATTCCATTGAGGAACATAGGATAATGGCTCTCAATATGTTAGGTATTGCTGCTACAGTTTCTGTAGCATGTAGTTTTTACGGAATGAAGCTGTTAGCACCATACCCAACCAGTTTTTAATTCAGAGTTGTTCTTTTCCTAGACTGGCTGCTAACCAAGGCTAAAGAGCCCAGTTTTGTCCTGCTATTGAATCTATAGCTATGGTGAGAAGGGGTGGATTCATACCTTTCGCAACAGTATTTGCATGAAAGTGAATATAATGAAATTGACTGGAATTTGGTTTGTCAGTTTCTTGTTCTGAGCTGTTAACCATGAAACTACTTGCACATCCACAATGAAAAAAAAGTTTACATTAACCAATTGAATGTGGATAACAGGAATTACATTTCTATAGCTCAAATGAGAATGATAGCAATGTCTGTTGTAGTTAATTGGTTAAAATTGAAAGTAACCTGAAAATTTTTTTTAAGCTTTTCGCCCCAAGCAAGGCAGGAGTGCCACTAGCACACAAGGGGTTACAGAGAGTGGGAGCAAGAGTAAAGAGGTGTGATCGAGGAAAGGATGAAGAGAAGGACAGGGCAATAGATCAAGGCATCTGGGTATGTCGATTAACATTGCATTTGAATAGTTAGAGATTATAGCTATCAGGGAAGCAAGTAAGAGGAAGGGAGTTTCACAGACGGGAAGTGCAAGACATGAAGCTATTGGAATAGAAGAGATGGCTACATTTAACCGTTTTGACAGTAAAAGGGTGAGACTGAGATGCCAACCTAGTAGCATGTTTAAATTCATGCAGTTTGGGAACTAGTGAAAGTGCCTCATTGGAGTAGTTACCATGAAAGTATTTGTAAAAAAGACACCGAGATGCAATGGCACATCTATGAGAGAGTGACTGTAAACATGATGCCAGATGAAGGCCAACCACATTGCATATCTGTCTCTGGATTTTGTCAAGGAACTTAAGATGAACAGTGGGGGCTCCAGACCATATATGACAGCAGTATTCCATGCAAGAGCGAATGGTTGATTTATCGATTTGAAGGATGGGCTCATTTTGGTATTAACAAAATAAATCTTTCTTTTTTTCTTTTTTTTTAGTTAATCAAATATTACTTACAAGTATTTTTCAAAGTTAATTTTATTTTTTTATTTTTTAAAAATCACATTTAGTTAAAGCAAATAAATTTTTTGTAAGCAAATTTTAAGGTAACGAATAGTTTCATTATTAATATAAGTAAACTCCAAAATATGATAGACACCTCAAGACAATCGGGGTAAAATAAATTTTTACATTGTACCAACAGAAAAAAATGATGTGTCAAAAAAGGCTTTTTTTTTTCTTGACGCTGCTATTACTGTATACTCTCTTGAATTAAAGGAGTCACTTATTTTTAATTACAAGGTTGGTAAAATTTTAAACCCTGTAGCCTATCTATTGCATAGAAGTGGGTACAGTTAAATATTGGTAAATTCTCCAGAGTTTTTTTCTCCATTTGTTTTTAAAATCTATATTATAAAAGAACAGCTGATTCTCTGTCCATTACACATTGTCTGCATGTGACTTTTCATATGCATATGTAATATATATGCATGAGTGATTTATATGGGCTTCTATTATTTAATGCACACACAGTTTGACTGAATTTAAGGCATTGGAATAATACACTCTCCTGCCACTCTATCTAAACAACCCAACCCCGGGATGAATAATAAAATTATAAAGCTGGAGACAAGAAAAAAAGAAAAGAAAATTTATCAAAAGCTTCATGTCTGTTAGACTGGTTCTTTGACTTCCACATGTAGTAATCCCTTTTGTCTTAGTGGCTTTAGTACCTTGGGTGATCCCAATTTAAAAAAAAATGTGTGTATGGCTGTGAAATAAAATAATAAATAAATAAAAATAATCAAGTTTTCTTTCTCTTGTGGACAGTGAGAGAGCTTTAGTATCTTGTTGATAATTATTTCACTGTTTCTATGTATTGATATGTCTATTCATATTTATCATATATCTGTTTCTTGTTACCTAGAACCTTATAGCATAGCAATGGCAACAAAGTAAATGTCCAGTTCATTACTTATGATAATGAAGTGAGTTTAGGTTATTTTTTTTACATTAATGGCCACAAAAACTGAATTCAGGTAATAATGCCATAAGTGAATTGAAAGAAAAAATAGCATGACTAATTTATTGGTGAAAAACCTGTTAATTTGTTAAAAAACCCTAAAAAATAAATCAAATAATTATAAGAAGATTCTATTGAACTTTTCGCAAATTATTCAGTAATAAATTGAATTTTTTATTTTTTTTATTTTTTAGAAATATTTTGAGGTCTGTTATTGAATTAGAATATACATGTGGACATGCAAGCAAAGCTAATGTCCTTTTCTGTCTGGTAACAACCTCCGATTAACCGGAAAAGAAAAGACAAGCCGAAATGTGCAGCTCTTTGAAGTTATTTTTAATGGCTTCGGTATTTAAACTGAATATATTTTCTACTAAATGTAGTATTTTTAAAATCGACAAATAATTCTGATTTTAAATTTGATCATCTTCCCGTTAACGAAGAGACAGGTACCGAACAAGTAACCAAAGTGAATGACTAATTAATTAGTGACAGGGTTGTGTTTAAAAAAAAAAACACTATGACTCAAAAAAGTCAAATGAAAGTGTGAAACATACCTTTTAGTTTTTTTAAAAATTAATACCCTGTCCAATTTTGACATAAGAATACAAGTTTCGGTCTCAAACTTTAATTAAATAGACAATTAAATATGTTTTTAATACTTTTAAATACCTAAAAAAAAAAGAAACAAAAAGAGCTTATGAGTTTCAACAAAAAAGTCAAATTTTTTTTTTTTTGTTTTCTCGGTGAATGAAACCAGATAAACATTCCATGTGCAAATATTTATTTAGATTCCAGATTCAAAACTTAATTTGTTGTTTTTTTATAATAAAAAATGTAAAAAAAAAAAAAAAAATGAAATAAAAAAGTTTTTTATTTTTTATTTTTACCATTGTCAAATTTTAAAAAAATGAAATAAAAAGTTTTTTATTTCATTTTTTTTTTTTACATTTTATTTTACTTTATTATTTTTCAATTTAATTTTCTTCAATAATCAACATTTTATTTTTATTTTTCCATAAAACTAATACCACCGTAGCAAAAAAAGCAACTTAATTTTTTAAAAAGTGAATGAAAGAAAAAGTTTTAACTGCTTGACTCAGTCAAACAAAAAGTCAAAACTAAAAAAAAAAAGTATTTTTTTAGCCAATTAATAACTTAAATTTGCATAATACGGACGAACATAAAAGCCAAGTAGTTTTGAATATGCTACGTTATTAAGTTCTTACCCAAAGCAGTAGCGATCTCGGCGGTAGATGAATGAGTTTGTTCTAATTTAAACATTTTGAAGACGTAGCATAAATATATAACTTCTTTCATTTAACAAAATCAGCCACCATCTTAGTCTAGTTGTAAACAACCAGAGTTACTATGTTACCTTCGGTAATTTCCGGACTATTTCGGCTTTTCCGGAAACAGGCGCGAAACAATTGTGCAGATGACCCCCCCCCCCCCAAAGATTGATGTTTCACACATTTCCTTCACTTACTTGTTGCTATGATTGATACCATAGTTGTAGAATACAGAAAAATCTTGTTTAAAACTTTGTTTAAGTTTGAGGTTATTGCAAATATACATTTAAATGAAGCGAATCGATTTATTTGTAAAATTTACCATAATCGTAAAGATTACTTGTTTAAAGGAAACAAAGAAATACCGGCTTTTTGTGCATCATTTCAGTCATTCAAGTTCCTGTCTTTTTTACACAGACATATGCCTAAAAAAGAGTAAAATTAGCAAAGTAAGCAGGTCATTTACATTCAGTAATATAGCACTCACTGCACAATTTTCCTAGTCATATGCTTGTGAAAGAAAAACTATAATATAACACAAATACTAATTAAAAACTATTATAATTAAAAGTATTTTGAGAAGTTCATTATAAAATAGTTTTTAAAAAGACAAAGTTATACTTTTGAACAAGTACATCAATAAGACCGTAGCCTGATGATAAAAAAATTATTTGACACAACAAATGCTTATTTTTTAACATAATCTCCTTCCTTAACAATATATTGTTAATTCAATGGTGAATATTAATCATACTAATTGAACATTATACAATAAATTTTTCAGATTAAAAAAATCAGGTAACTAGTACTTATCAGGCTACAAAATTATTGATCTCTCCAAATATGTATGTACCATAATTAGGTACTGAAGCAATGAAATATTTTTCAAGTTTTAATTCTGGTTTTAACTAACATCAGCTGTCAATCTAATTTTTTCTTTGATTTGAAATATAAAAGGCTCATTTTTTTATTCATTTTATTTGACGCTTCTTTAAAATTTGAATAGTTTCCCCTTTTTTAAAAGGAGTTAAAACCATAATTCTCTCATTGTAATCTTATCCTGTATAATCCCATCTGATATAGCTCTCCTTTTAGAAATATGGTTTTACTATTTGAGTTACTTTATTCTGGAGTGAATTTCAACTACAAATTCTTCTGACTAAAAATGTTAAATATAAATTATGCATTAATTCCTGACTACAGGGTGTTGCTGTAAAATCTGACACTTGACAAAAAGAAAACAAAATAGGCAATAAAAACAAAAATTGTATATGCAGAGACCTGACAGTTTATTTAGCAACAGTTAGAGTTACATACTACATATTTTTTCAATGTAACCACCGCCAGTGGCAACGACCATCTCAAGGTGGGCACAAAATGAGTCACACGCTTTGGCAACCATGTTCTTGTCCATAGCAGCGAACACCTCCATGATGGCAGCCTACAGAGAGTCGACTGTGTTGTGGGCGTGCTTGTTGGTCTTGGCCTCGATCACGCCCCAGAAGAAATAGTCAAGGGGTTGCAGTCGGGTGAGGTGAGTGGCCACCAGTCCGGTGACCAGTGGTAGGAATATTGTTGAACAACCACGCCTGGGTCATCTTGGCTTTGTGTGCAGGATCGGAGTCCTGCTGGAAGACGTAGGAGCGTCCGGTGGTGATCTCATCCATCCAGGCCTTCACCACACTACTCAGCACCTCCTGGTAGATCTCAGCGGTGACTCTCAGGCCCTTTTGAAAGAAGAATGGAGGCATGACGTCCCCCTCACTGGAGATGGCACCAAGGACCATGACGAAGGAGGGAAACTTTGTATGTTTCACGACGGGAACCTCCTCAATGTCTTTGCAGATCTACCTGTTGTTCTGCATGTTGCTCACCTGGTCCTGGATGAAATTCTTTTCATCAGAGAAGAATCTCAGCATACTGGCAGACCCGTGCTTGAGCTTGTTCAGCAAAGCTGCTGCCTTGATCTTCCTTGACTCATTGGAGGCATTCGTGATGAACATGCGGTGAGACTTGCGGTAGGAGGAGTAACCAATGTCCTTCTTCATTGTTCGGTAGATCATCGACTTGTGACAGCCCATGTCAGCGGCGATCTTGGCGTAAATCTGGCTTCCATCATTGTCAACTGTCTCCTTGATGGTGGCGACAAACTCATTGGTCCTAACGGCTGAAGAACGAACATTGTGGGTCTTTTGTTTGGCAGTAAACTCGTCCTTGTTCTCACATGCCTTCCACTTCCTCCAAATGTCCATGACCATGGTCCTCTTGAACCCAAACCAGGCCATCACTTCTGCAGACTTCTTCCCAATGCTAAAAGAAGCTACTACCACTGATCTGTGCACATCTTCCATCCTGGAAAAGGGTAGAGAGAAAAATGTTAGTTAGTTCTCAAACTGTTGGGTATCTGCATATACAACTTTTGTTTTTATTGCCTATTTCGTTTTCTTTTAGTAAAGTGTTGGATTTTGCTGCAACATACTGTACTGACAATACTTTTCTGCTTCATTTTCTATGTACAATATCTGAAGTGTGATTATTGCTTTATTTTTTCATGTGTATGTGTGGGTGGTATAATGGATACCATCCACACAAAATGAGAAATTGAAGAGGAATGTTCAAATTCCAATCTGATTCATTAAATTCACTTATGTGCAAATACACTTGGGAAACCTTTGAATCTCCTTCCCTAGCTATCAGTTAAATAGTAGGACTTGTATCTTCAAAAAATTGTCAATGTCATATTTATTTGTCTATATTTCTGAAATGAGGTATTATGTACAGTATTTACATTAGTCGGACTATTGTCCTCATCTTTGTCACCATATTTGTCTCAACGCTTCAGCCGTTGTACACTCCAGCCTTCTTCAGGTGGTTGGAATTTCGAACTGAACCTTTTATTTTTCCTCAAGGACACATGGCACAGGGGATAAAGGCATTGGTTAGATCCAGTGACAGACCCAAAAGAGTGTGAGTTCAATACCCGGTTAAGGCAGTGGAGAACTTTCAGAGGGAAAATTAGCAGGAGATAACTGATAACTGACATCCATCAAACATGGCTCGTGGAACTAGAACAGTCTACCCCAGTGATCGAAATAAAGGATTCAGTTTGAAATTCCAACCACCTGAAGAAGGCCGGAGCGTACAACGGCCGAAACGTTGTGACAAATATGGTGACAAAGATGAGGACAATAGTCCAACTAATGTAAATACTGGCCATATTTATTTGCAAGAAAAAATAATTATTCTTACAATTAAAATAAAAACATTAAAATAACCCACAAATGGTTGATAAACCATAAAAACAAATTAGTCATTTTTCTTTAGCTGTCAGAATTTACTATCAGTTTATATATATATATATATATATATATATATATATATATATATATATATATATATATGAGTTAACAATATATATTTTTCAAGAATAATATTGAGGGAAAATGTATGGCAAAGTGGAAAAACATTATTAATAAAAAAAGAAAAAGCCAACACTCATTAACATCAGCTATGAACACAGCCACAATGAGCTGACCATGTTTGGAAAATAAAACATTCCTATGACTAGATATATACATAAGAATTACATACATAACAGTTAAAATTAAAAATAAAATCATCCTTGATAATGCCTAAAAGTATAGCCAAAAGTGATCAGACGAGCAGAACATTTGTTCAATTTCTATTTATGTCCAGAAAAGAAGAATATTAGAAGAAAACAAGAAAAATAAATAGAAAACTTAACCACAGGACCTTTTCAGTTGTTTTAATGAAAGTTGTACAAAAGAGGGATTGCTGCCCAAATAAACAATTATATTTATATGTGTGTGTGGGTGTGTGTGTAGTGTTAATTTGAAAAACTTTTTGAGGCCAAAATTGCTGGTTTTTCAATGGTTTGCTGATAAGGTGGCATTTAAGGCAAGCAGGCTTTGTGGTAGAGTACTCAGTACTGAAGATAGAGATATAGTGTTAATAGAATTAATATGAATTACAAAGAATCGAAAAATATCAGCAGTTTAACTCTGTTCCAACAAGTGGTTACATCTATGGTAACTTTGAAGTAAACATGAGTTAAGTGAAAATACTTTTTCATATGAATTCTATATATATGTATGTATAACAAAGTGGAAAAAGTTTTCTCATGACACGTTTCATTGTTTAGTATTTCATTGGACTAAATTTGTTATGTTGATCCGATTACACATGTTCACAAATGAGGAATACTGGGAATTAAAATTTTTTATTTTTAATCTAGCTGATTTCATTTAGATTCTTTTTCTTTCCATCACTTTTGTTAGTAGATAATAGATGTTCTGTGTTGTTCTGCCAGGAATGGTGAAATGTTGTAAGAGCCAGGGTGCAAATTTACTATAGATGACCTTGTGATGAAGGCACTCTCTAGGCATTTTCATATCTACTATGTCAGATAAACTAAGGGAAGCCAAGTTAAAAAAACTAATGGAAATCAACATGACTGACAAACTCATGGCCAATCTAGATATAAAATCCCTTTATATCAATGTCCCAGTTGAAAATTACCTAAATCTCCTAAAAAAGAATCTATCACAATCAATGACAAAGCTCTCCTTGCTAACTGCTAAAATAATAAAAATGTACTGTCTCATAATCAATCAATGCTATTTCACATTTAATAATGATTTTTACAAATAAAAATTTGGATTAGCAATGGCATCACCTCTCAATGGAGTGATGGCATGTATCTTCTTAAAATTTCTTGAATCTGTTTCTTTCCAAAATATTTTACCCAAACAATCAACATACTTCCAATATATTGATGACGCTCTATCCTTGTCAGCGCTGGGGAGAGAATTTCTGAGGTCCAACACTCAGATTATTTTGAGGTCCCCCAGTTGGAAAAGCAGATGCTGGGACAAACAAACTCAATCTAGCATGTCTTAAAAGACTGTTTGTAAGCATGTCTATCTGGTAGGGTTGTGATATATATCATTTTTCTATTAAGATCTTTATTTGTATTTTTTGTGACAAATATTTATGCATGTCATTCTAATAATATGATACTTGACATTCCCCCAAATTTGTAAGGTCTGCCCTCTCATTCGGCATCAAGCACCAACTGCCACCCAGACTTGAACTCATGGATACAGTTGTAAATTGTTGTGTGGGAAGGTCAGGCATCTCTATTAGCTCCTTGCAACAGATGAATGAGAGAATTATTGTTTGTCTGATGCAAAAGCAAAAACTTACAATGGGACACTATTTCATAAATAAATTGATGTAATGAAATAAACTGTCACCCCCATGAGTGACTACACTATAGGTAGCAACTACCTATAAGTATCTGTAAGTCTACAGACTACAGAGCCTAGCCGAAATCTTTTCGGCTAAAACCCACGTTAAACCTGGCCTTGTACCACATGCAACCCTCGTGGGGGTGGGGGGCTAAATATACTTACCGAAATATATATATAGTTGGATTGATGTGAGTTTGTGACCCTGGGTTTCACACTATGTTAGCTCTATCACTGATATTGAGTGCTTTCCAATAAGTACCGCGCAAATTATATAAATAAATAATATATATAAAAAATTGCATATATATATATATATATATATATATATTTATATACATACACATTTTACCTATATATATATATATATATATATATATATATATATATACATACACATTTTACAAATATATATATATATATATTTATATACATACACATTTTACATATATATATATATATATATATATATATATATGTATGTATGTGTGTGTGTGTGTGTGTGTGTGTGTGTGTGTGTCACAGAGTGAATTATTAAAGTTTTAATGTATTTCCTTAATAAATCTTCAGGAGATAAATGGCTTGCAATAAAATAACTGGCCAATTTGTCTCATTCTCAGCCACAACAGGCACATTCTTTGTCTTAATAAAATATTGGTTGATATTTTGAAAAAAAACAGATAAAAATAATATGTATCATAATCAATATTTGATTTAAAAATTGCATCAACTCTTTTTCATTAATAGAATATGGATTACCTATAAGCAAACTTTTTATAAATACCTTCATCTTAACTTACATATATATATATATATATATATATATATATATATATATATATATATATATATATATATATATATATATATCAAATATGTGGTGCAGTTCAATTTATATTACATTACAATGAATCATTTATAAAAAAGTAAATTAGTAAAGTTAATGATATAAAATGGCAAAATCCCTTTGGTAACAAAATTTTAAAAATGAATTTAACCTACTAATCACTCGATGAATGTTATGATCCTTGTTTTTTTAAATTATAAGCTGTATAAGAAAGACCTTATACAGCTTACAATTTTAAAAAACAAGGATCATAACATTCATCGTGTGATTAGTAGGTTAAATGCATCTTTAAAATTTTGTTAGTGAAGGAATTTTGCCATTTTATATCATTAACTTTACTAATTTACTTTTTGTATGAATGATTCATTGTAATGTATAATATATATATATATATATATATATATATATATATATATATATATATAGCTTAGGTAGGAACAATTAAAATACACAGAACCTACTTTAAACAAATTATTGAATTGAGAGGACATTCGGTATCAACTTCAATGAAAAAAATAATGCTGATGATGAGGTTGATGTTGAGGTAAAAAAAATGCTTTTGCTTCTTAGCCTTATCTTTATATGTAGCTCCTGAAAATATTAAACTGACATGAAAAATAATGTTTAAGTAGTTTAATATTGCAATGTTTTTTATGGAAAACAGAATATATGTAATTTATTTGATGAGGAATGAGAACATTTTTATCTCAAATTTTTATCCCATGAATTATATTTTTGTAAGGTTACAATTTTTTTTTTTTTTCGTTATTTACAGTACAAAAATATTGAATATTGGGATTAGGTGTTTTAGGAGTTTGGAATTCATAACTTTACTTTAAATTTTTTATTAAAATAAAAGATATACGATATTAAATCATTTATTGGTGTACTGTTAATGTGAATATATTTTCAATTTAATATAATGAAAAACTGAAACTAAAAAAAGATCATCTTAACTTAACACATACTGGAAGGTGTTTTAAGAGGGGAAAAAAATCTAACTTTTTTTTTTCTTTCTTGTTGTCAGCCCGAGTTGTTCACCCTTGAGTAACTCTCACATGTCAAAAATTTGTTGTTTTACATTTGATGTTTATTGATCTGCTAGAAAGAAAAAAATCATGTTTGGGATATTCCTTGTTTGAACGGCAGCTGGATTTCCAGGGAAATCTGTGAGTATTGACTGAGTGATTAATGTGCAAGTATGTAATCTATAAAATGCAATAACCTTAGGTGGATGCTCGGATAACGTGTATTTTTCCTTAACTAAATAAATCATGTGTGGGGAGTGCACTTCTTGGAGGTTCAATCTTTATGTATGTTGTGTATATATCTGCAAAGATGTCCATGTGTTAAATTTAGAGAATAGTAAACATTTATCTTTCAAGTGTAAAGTTTCTTATTCGGTTTTACCGCTTAAATTTCAACAAAAGACGTTCACGATGTATCTTTCTTCGAATTAACCACTATTTGTTTCCCCTTGGTTGTTCTTTTTAAAATCCTCTGGTTGTTTTTTGAGAGAGGGTTGGAAAAAGGTATAGACTTCTTTCTCTGTATTATTATCAAGGTAGATCGTCTTCTTCCGATCCTTGTCAACTGATTATTCTCCGTTTTATCAACTCGTTGTCTTCGCCTTCCTTTTTCTGTTAGAAAATAGCTTTTCTTTTGTATTTATTTATCTCTATTCATTCACATCAGATGAAAATAGCACAGTACAGCCCTCGAAGGAGGGGGGAAGAGAAACACTAAACCGTGAAAAATAAATAACCAATAGAGAAAAAATTCACCAGGATACTGTCTTGAAACTTATTTTTTTATACCTCCTTTCCATGAGGCTTCTTTCTTTAAAGCTTACTACTAATAAAATAAAAAATAAATAACGGTTCATTTTAGTTTTTACCGTCCGATAAATCATGGTAACACTAGGAATGTTTTCTTAAAATAATCCTTCATTTGTATTGCTTCCTTCTTCCCATTCTTGATCAAAAAGTGACAGTCACTATTAAAACCGTTACTTAAAAATAGAAATATTGTCTTATTTTTTTTCTTATAAAATATAAAACCTTTCAAAAAAATCTTAAAGCGAATGGTTTTAAAATTGTCAATAAAAATTAGTTTTTATTTTTTTGCTTTCAACTGAAAAAAAATATAATCTAAAAAATAAAAATCCTCTTCGCCGTAGTCAACTATTATTCTAATTAAACTTTGTTTATATTTATAATATAAATTGTGTTTTATTTCACTCATAAATAGTGATAATGCTCAGCCCCTGTACTATGATCCGTGTTCCATAGAACTTGATACCCAATAATGCCCATAGTACCCTAGTGGGTTTTATCTCTGCCTACATTAGAGTCAGTCACTTTAACACTTACACACTATAATTATATACACAGACAGGAATTATCAAGTTTAAGAGAAAGGATATACTTAACTTCTAGAAAGAAGATAGCAACGTGTGATAAATAATATTATAGCTGATTAATGCATTTTAAACGAACGAAGCAAACTCGATTTCATAAAAATAAGAATAAAACATGATTAAAACAGACAAGTCCACGTCAGTACAGACCTATTTAGCTTTTATACATTTAAAAATAAATATAAAAACACTTGAATTTCGGAAATATATGTTGATTTTATGTTTTAAATTTTTAATAAATATGAAAAAATTTGCTTTTTTTGTGGCTATTTTTTACTGTCATTTGATTTGACTAGTCAGTGTACTGTAAATTAAAAAAAATGATCGGTTTCTCTTTTTTCTGAAAAGGAAAAAATCTAAAATTAATTAGTGATTTATAATCAGTAAAAATAATTAACTTTAAGCATGGTAAAAATATTGGAGTAGGCAAAATATAAATAAACAAAAAAACTGAATTCTCTTTAAACCGTGGAGCTAGTGAAGAAGAAACTGTACGATAATGAAAATGATGTGTATTTTATGTTGAACAACTTGGGCGTACCGTACAGTATTATAAAGTGACTGACTGTTGAAGTTGTAGTTAAAACTCACTCGGTTACACAGACAGTTTAAGAAGTGTCGAACTAAAAAAATAAAATGTAAAATAAAAATATACAGTTAAAACTGATTTTTTTTTTAAAGTGCCTTCTTTCTATCGATAAAGGATTAACTTAAAAAAACAACAAAAACGTTATTTTCGTTTTTTATTTGCAAATTTTATTTTTAAACAAGAATTGTTTTATTTTTATTTTTTTTTAGTAACTCTTATTTTCGTAGTGATTTTATTTCGAATTATTTTTTTATTTTTACATTTGTTATAAGCTTAGATTACAATTGTAAGCTTGTTTAAATATATTCACACGTTTTTTCTTAGTACTATTAATCTTTTAAAACGAGTTTGCGCTTTTACAAAAAAACTGTACTAAATGCGTGCAGACTTAGTAGATCTTCTTAACTCGGCCTATACAATTAATTTTAGTCTGAGTCATTTTTGTTTTATTTTACACTAGTAAAACAAGTTATACCATATAAATAACCATACCATTGCATTCCTTTAAAAACGTACACTTTTTAGTTTTAAAACGATCTCGTTGACCCCTCCCAGTTTTTTGCTTTTTCATTTATTTTGATTCAATTTTATGCTTTGTTTGTATATTTTCAACATTTTTTCCTTGATGGATTATTTACAAATCGTTTTATCAATGTTATGGCTTCTTTATCAGAAGCCATAACATTTTTTAATAGTAAGTGTTAAATGGAAAGAATTTGAAGCTTTAATTAATTTTTTTTAATTGGTTTTGCAGTTTGCTAAAATTGCATATTTTTCTATATTTTATTCGCGGTGGATAAATATTTTAAATTTTCATTTTAAAAATACAAATTTAATAAGTTTTAGCATTATTTTGGAAATGTTAGTTTACTACAGGTTGCTAAGCTAGTATATAAAAATCTCAAATAAATTTAAAAATTATAAATGATAGTATTTTTAAAGATGATGATTTTATATAAAACAATTTTTCCATATAACTTTAAAAATTCTTCAACATCTGCTTTTAGGGATTTTGACAAAGATCAATAAAGTAGCGTGATAGATGAAAAAAATGGAGTCAGTATTTAATAATAATAATAATAAAAAAATATTTATACTAAGTTTTTTTTTACAAAAGTATTTCATACTTGTTTTGACACAAGTATGAAATACCCATAGTGAATTGAACTCATTCCTAATGATTTACAAGTCTAGCTTGCTGACCATTACAATGAAGTGATTTCATTGATGCAGTTTGTTTTCATTTAAATCACTCTACAGTTTTAAACTAATAATGTTGTGTTGAGGTTTATGTCAATTTTGAATTCACAGTAAATTATTAGTGATGTTAGTGAGTTTTATTCAAGAAATAATCAGTAAAATAATATCTTTGAATACATTTTTTTCTTTTCCTATATTAATATTTCAGTAGAACTGTATTCACTACTGACCTATTTTTTATCTTGAAAAATTGAAACTGAAAAATATTACTTTTTAAAAACATAAACTTTGCCAAATATTTAAACATTGAATAAAACCTTAAAAACACCATTTATTTTGAGAAATGAAAAGAAACAATTCTATAATAATAATTTTTTTAATTATATATACCAATAGGGTGCCATTTGCAACAACAAAAAAGTAAATGAAAGAATAAAATAACTTTTACTCCAGCAGCATTTCTGCCAATTCCTCCTGAACAAAAATTAAGAAATTAATAGGTTATTTTTTGTGAAATATTGAAAGTGGTCTTGACTAAATAGAACCTAATGGACAAATCTCCTCATTATTCAGTCAGGGGGTGGGATATAGTTTTTACATAATTCTGGGTAGAATGCAAGGAAAAGGGGTGTTTGTTTTACTTTTGCACTATTAAAAATCAAACAAAAATGAACAGATTCTGCTCTATATTTATCTGTCTATATTTCTTGTAATTGTTTGGACTGTTCTCCTTGTCTTTGTCGCCATATGCTCCAGCCTTCTTCGTGTGATTAGAATTTTGAAATGAACCCTTTATTTCATCCACTGGGGTAGTTCCATGTGCCATGCCTCTTCCGGATGTTACAGTTATCTGCCTTTAACTCAACTCTCCAAGTTTTTGTTCACCACTACAGTAGCCAGGTATTGAACTCACAACTTGGATTAAGTCAATGAATCCAGCCAAAGCTTTTATCCACTGGGCCATCAATGTATGAATTTTGGGGACTTATAAACTTAATGTCTCAGTAATCACTTTTTTTTTTTTTACCAAAAAAATGCTTATATTGCAATTTTTTTTATATTTCTTATCACAGCTTCACAGAATGGCATGCACACAGTCCTTAGTCATGTTCTCCTCCATGGTAGAGTGTCTTACTTGGAAGAGGTGTCTGCAAAGTATTAAAGCATTTTTGAAGGTCGTCCTGATGTTATATGGACCACAGATTGTTTGTATTTTTTCTAGTAATCATTTCATGTAGGGTAGGCAAACCGAAGCTAATTTCTGAGTGTTGTTATCCTCTTGTACCCTTCTATCCCAGTTTGTCAGAGCTGCTGCCATGTACCCAGGGTAGTTATATTGTAGTTTATTGCTTATACTGACCATTTCTTGTTCATATGTCTCTGGGTCACCATATGACTTCTGCTCGATGTTGTAAGGGTAGTGGGAGTTAAAAATGAAGTATTGTCCAGTGAATGTTGGCTTGCAGTATATGGATGTCTTGAACCCATGATCTGTTTGAGATATTAGTACATCCAGGAATGCGAGTTAGTTTTCATTTTCTCTCTTCATTGTGAACTGTATTGATGATCTCATTGAGTTCACATGGCTCAGTAATAGCCAGACCTCTTCCTGGTGTCATCTACATATCTCAGGCATAGGGTTGGCTTTAGTGATGTGGATTCTAATGCCATTTCTTTGAAGTATTCCATGTATATGTTTGCCATTGCTGGTGCTAATGATGAGCCCATTGCTACGCCTTCGTCCTCTCAATATACGTCTGATCCCATTCCAAAGTATGGCACGTGGAACTAGAACAATCTACTCCATGGACCAAATAAAGGGTTCAGTTTGAAATTCCAATCACCTGAAGAAGGTCAGAGCGTACAACAGCTGAAATGTCATGAATATAGCAACAAAGATGAGGACAACTGTCCGAACAACATAAATAGTGTAAATACTCTATATTTGTTTATCATATTTATGTAGGCCCATTTCCTTCTATGCTATGTTAAATATGGATCAGATAAAATTTGCTAATAAAAGTTAAGGGCAATTTTTAGACACTTATTAACCAATCTTAATAATAGTAGATAATCTAAGTTTTAAAGGATAAAAATTGTATATCTTAACTTGGGTTATGATCTTTTCTTGAGAATTTAAAATAGGTCCTCTTTTCTAATGATACACATTACTTTTCTTCAGAAGTTGTCAATAATATATTATTGTTTGATAGAAGTAAAGAGATTTTTGCTGATTTTAACAACTCTTTCTTTATGGACAAAAATGAAGACTGCACGATTTAATATATGTAGAAAAATCTATCTTAAATTTCAATTATGAATTTTTTTATTAATATTTCTTTTATCTTAATTTAATTTTTTTATTGCACTTCATTGTTATTCTACAATTGCCAATATTCAACATTGTATGATCTAATAGGTTGATATGCTGTAAACCAGTTTGTTTATTTGATAAAATCATAATGCAAGCTTACATATATGCAAAATATATACCTGTATTTGAATGGCAAACAAAAGGAAAAATGTTGATATATGAAGAAAAAAAAACAGTTTTTCTTTGAAAATATTCCCACTTAGTCTTTATACATTTATCCCACCTTGGCAGCAAATTAATTTCCTTCTAAGAGAATTTTTCATTTAAAGAACTAATTAATTATTTGAAGACTTCAAGTTGATCTTGCAAAAAACATGATAATTGGAAAACATGGTAATTCAAAGAAAAGCATGAATATGCAAAGTGCAATAAAGTTTTTATCTGTAACTAATTCATCTTTAGTGACATCATTTTTGCAACACAAGGGCAGGCATTATCATGCAGCTAATGACATTATTTCTATTCATCAAAACAAGTAGTTAGTTTTGGATGCACTTTTACAAACTGGTTTCAATATTTATGATTGGCCATTTTGAAAGAATTTATTATTTATCAAATTGTTCTTGTTCTGTTAATTACTTACCATAACTTGGAAATTATAAAAATGGCTTCAATTGATGTTTTGGTTTCTTAACCCATATCCAGCCATTGTTCTGATCTCTAGTTGTTATATTGATGCAAAATACATTTTTCCTCACAATTGATGGGATGATATAAAACTGATTCAATTTCATACCACTGAACATGATTAATTCAGACTTTAGTTTGATTGACTTCTATCTTTTCTTGCCATTTGCTGTGAAATGATTTTATTGAGAATTTTAGATCATTTTCTATCACAAATCACAATACTCAAACCTCCATTGAGTGATGGTTTTTGTTCTCAAAATAAAATCTTCATTTGCAAATTTTTTAAAATAAAATCTGACCTTTCTTTGTCGCCTAGTGCAGAATTTCTATCACTCAGAACTTCAGTTTCATTTAAGTCCAGCTTGAATTATAACTTTCCATGTTTTCCAAAAAGAATTTAGTGAAAACAAATAGAATTACATTTTTGTGGAATAATCAACAAATATTTAAAAAATGTTATTGTTAAAAAGGTGTAACGGCCAAACTTAAAGCAAATTCAACAATTTCATTTTGAATTTTACTTCAAATATTAAACTAATGGAATGACCACCATGGAAGAGAAAATAAAATAAAAAAACAAATTATCAAATGATTGCTATCAAAGACAAAACTGAAGAGAAGTAGAAATGATTATGAATCATAGTAAATTATAAGAAAAATGATAGCTTTTAATATGACCTGTTTACTAGTAATACCAAATGACTGAAATAATTAAAAATTCATTTTATCTTTTTCCTATATTTTCCTTTAGACAATTCATTTCTATTTTTAAACTAGAGTTTATTAACATCAAATCTTACACTAAAGAAGCCTAATTTTAAAATGTTGGGTGTCTTATGAACAGTTATGTCCATAAAAGTAGAAACCTTACACCAGCTAATAATTTTATTTAACTCTCCTTCACTTTGGAAACAAAGATGATTCCAAACATCAAAGAATTCGAAGATTGGAATGCAGTTTCAAAGAAAATTCCTACAGATTCTTCAAACTTCAGGGTTAAATTATGTAACTGGAGCATCCATTGGCAATTTTCAAAAATAAAATTTCTTAAAGTAAAAATAAAGCAAATTAACAGTTATCTGTATATCCTGAGTATAATTGTTTTAATTGAAATTTTAAAAGGTTTTATTTTATACATGCCATTTTGATCAAGTGAGTGTTGGATTAAAGTAAGGATACTATAGTTTAATGGATTGATTAATGGAATTTGTATTGATTAAGGGAATAAACTACATTCTAGTCATACTTCAAGGGATATAATTTTGGGGTAACAAGGTTAGGAATGAACCGCTTGTCTCTGTTGTTAAATTATTGGGTTTTAGATTAATATATCCAAACTCCTATCAAGTGTGCCAAATGTATATTTCAACAAGACTTTGCGAGTGAGAGAGGAAATAGTGGAGGAAGAAAAATATGAGGGATTGGTGAAAGAATAGAAAGGAGGTGGGAGATCAAATTTGGGTCAGTCATACAGTGTGTGGCAGAAATACCTCCCATATAATGGTAAGACAGTAACTAGATGAAGATACCATTGTCACTAATGTCTTATGTGAGAGAGTGGAGATATACTGGAAAACCTCAGCAGATCTATCTTCATAGCTATGCCTAAGAAAATAGGTGCAAACGAATGTGAGCTCCACCGAACAATTAGCTCAATGAGCCACGTGACAAAACTCATCATCCGTATTCTACTTAACAGAGTGCGCAGCAGAATCAGCCCAGAGATAGGACAAGAACAATGTAGGTTCATTAAAGACACTGGAACAAGGAACACGATATTCATGCTCAGTATATCAGAAAGAGCGATACAGATGCAGAAGGGTGTGTACCTATGTTTTATAGACTATGCAAAGGCCTTCGACAAAGTACGCCACAAGGATCTGATGGAACTGCTCAGCAACCTCAATATATTCAGGAAGGATATCAGAATAATCAAGAACCTATACTGGCAGCAAACAGTAGAACGTTCAGTGAATATACAAAAATAGAAAGGGGTGTAAGGCAAGGATGCATCTTCTCACCCGACCTGTTCAACCTATATAGCAAGGCAATCGTGAGAGAATTGGAAACCTTACCAGGATTTAGCATTGGCAGACACAATCTTAACAAATGCAGATGACACAGTACTGATCGCAGACATGGAAATGAAATTACAAAATCTCCTACAGAAGGTAGTGATAGAGAGTGAGAAGAGACTTAGCATAAACTACAAGAAGACAAAGTGCATGGTCGTCAGTAAGAGGATAAGCCCAAAATGTGATCTGAAGGTCGAGAACATTAGAATCAAGAAGACGCGGAAGTTTAAATACTTAGGAAGTGTCTTGACAGAGGACGGTAAGTGCGACACTGAAATCCGTAGATGTATTGGGATGGCCAAGGACACATTCCAAATGCTGGGCAGAGTACTGCAAGACAGGAGGATATCTTTAGTAACAAAGAAAAGAATACTGAACTGTTATGTGACATCTGTCCTTCTTTATGGTAGCGAATGTTGGACGATTTCCTCAAAGATGAAGAAGAGACTTGAGGTGACGGATGTGGTTCTACAGAAGGATGCTAAGGATATCATGGACAGAGCGTGTGAGCAATGATGAGATCTTAGAGAGGTTGCAAACAAGGAGGAGGCATATACTTAATATCAGGAAGAGGCAGCTGAAGTTTCTGGGACACAACGAGGATGGAGGGTCTGGAGAATCTGATACTCATGGGTTAAATAGAGGGAAAGGGAGAGAGACAAAGGAAAACAATGCATGACATATCTGGCGGACTTAAACAAGTGGATGACAGAGCGTGGTCTGGGTGGGGGGAAGCAGAGGGAAGGAACTTGTTGAGAGCTGCAAGGGATAGAGGGAGGTGGAGAGCCATGATCGCTTACATCCTGAAAGGACATGGCACATAAAAAGAAAGAAAGAATTTCTGCTGCACCCTGTATATTTTTGCACCTTGCAAATTCTATAAACGACAAGATTACCAAAATTTGGTAAGTAAAATAAAACAAAAATGTTCAATGTACAAAATTAAAATGCTGACTTATTTTATTGCTGAGAAAGTAGTGGGTATCTTTTTCTTTTTTAAATTTCCCAAATTAAGAAGAAATAGGTTTATTCTTAATACCTGTAAGTCAACTTGTGGAGTTAAATAAAAAGTACCTCTTAATATAACATCTCCACATGCACAGACCTTTATGAATGGTAAAATTTTATGTAATTATTTCTTTTATATGATTTGTAAAAGACACATAACTTAATTGGCATGCCTATTGTTCACCAGTTACTTTCAAAACTAACCTGACAAAAAGTAATCTGTAAATGTTAATCAGTAAAACCATTTTGGCCAGTACTGATTGTTAGTAATCATTTAAGTAATATTAATATAAAGAAAAGATAGCTATTTTATTACATGTACACATATTTCATTTATTTTTCCCCCGTCTTTTTAGAGTTAATTCTTTTTTTATAAGAAAGAAAATTAACCCCTTTTATTGTTATATAGTTGCCAATGAAAAAAACGAAAGAAAAAGTAATGCTGTTATATGATTTTGATGTATCAAAACCCCTTTTCATATAAATAACTATATATAAATATATACTTGTGTTTTGCTCATAAATTTATAACAAAACTGAACCTATTCTTTAGAGATTACCATAATGTGTTATGATACTGAATGCTTACAATTGCAATTGCAGAGAGGCCTTTTTATGCAAATACCTATGCATATAAAACACACAAATCCATACAAAACAGTTAAATTCTTCATAACATTTCTTATGGTAATGTGGTCATTTGTCAATACCCATCTCCTATGCAAGTAAAATGCAACAGGTTGTACTGTGTTACATGGTACCAGCAGTAGGGAACAGCTCCTATCCTACCCATCCAGGAGAGTTGGATTCATGACTAGAATTTGAACTCATTTTGCTAATTTAATTTTTGTGCTGTTAACCATTAAGCCAGAAAACATTTTCAAACTTTATGAACCCATTCATTTTATTTGAACAATTAATCTCCTCTGTGCTGTTCATATCATTACCATAGTGTTTTGATCAATCCATTCTACACCTTTTACTCAGGCATCTAATTTGTAAAGAAAAGGATCTCTTTTAAAAATGAATGGAGAATGGACTGTCCAAAACATTGCGGACACATCAATACATCCATGTTCTTTTGTTTGAACAAAGCTTGGAATATTAATGATTCTTCTTAAAGTTATAGAAAATATTATGAACCTATAACTATTGCTCAATTAAGCAAGAAAAATATGTACATGAAGAAATATGATTACTATATATTTAAAACTTAGAACAGCTGTTTTCACTTTATAGATTACCTTATAAGGGGTTTTAATGAGCATAGTGTCATTGATGAACAATCACTTTTAAAAGAATATTTCTGGATGACTGATTTGAATTTATAATGTGGATGCATTGGAATTGTCCTAAAATTTTGTTTTGTTTATTTTTGCATGCATTAAAATAAAAATAAAACAGTTTTCATATCCATTAAATTATCATATATTCAATTATTATTTCTGTGTATAATATCATCAGTTACTTCTGCAGGCTTGAGTAGGTGAGAAAGAGGGCAAAAAAAAAAACCAAAAGAGATCATGAAAGATGCAATTTGATGACAATTTCTTTATATTTACATAAGAAAATTTTTTTCGTCTTAAATTAATCTTTTAATTTTGTAATTCTTAACTAGTAGAAAATCTTGTCAATCAGACAATTTTAAAATAGACAGCAGGAAAATTAAACTTAAAAAAAACAACTTTTAATCATTCTTGCTTTCTTAATTAAATATTATCTATATACATGTTTTTAAGTATTATCTTCATCCAAATAGTAGAAATTACATTTGCTTATTCTTAATCAGAGAAAAGAGATATAGTATTTTTAATTAAATTTCCAGTCCCTTTTATTTATTTATTTAATTTTAAGCATTTGTGATAACTTAATTAAATCGCCAACTCAATTGCTGCTTTGTATATAGCTCTTGTATAAATATCTGCTGATTTCAGTCATGGCAAATAGAGAACAAAGAATATATGGAAGCACCAAAAAAGTTAATCTAAAGAAATGGTTTCATTACCTTTCTACATACAACTATTACTTCAAAAGCAGCAGTATTACCTTCAACAAAACTTACTTCAGGTGATGCCCTTGGCTCAGGTGTTGTTTTGGGGCCAAAGCATAATTACCCACTCAGTGACTAGCAGTACCTTATGATAGCACCAGATTTTGTTGGTTTTCTGTTGCACTGTGAGGTTGCCAGACAGCAAATGCCTTGTAGTATATTTTACAATATTTTAAATGCACTTTTGAAAAAAAAATTAAAATCTTATTCTCAGCACCACCTTGCATCATATATGGTGAAGGTCAGTATAGGGATCAAGTTTAAGATTTACAAATTTTCCTTGTGTTAATAATCCAGACAATGTTTAGATATATATGGTACGTTTTTTTTCAATGTCTTTAATGCTAAGTGTAGAGTACATAATGTATATGTTGCAAAGTCTAGTAATTTGTCCTCTTGGTTTGCTGAATTCAACTCTCTGTTGTCTCAATGAATATGACTGGCAATAAATTTGAGTTGATTTCAAATCTGATGTCAAATGATTCAAAGCTACCACATTAAAGTGTGTGAAGAATGTTTAGAATATGAAATATTCTGTTTCTGGTATTTTATTTTTCTATTCATGATGAATTGCAGTAATTCTTTCAGGTCAAAATGTTAAAAGTTTTTCTTTAAATTCAGATAAGTAAATCTGGCACATTGAATCAACATTTTCATTGGCCAATTTTGCTTAACAAAATCTTTTTTTTTCCTATCAAATTTTTTTATTCAATTCTAACCATAATGCTGAAATCATTTTAAAAAATTACAAAAAAAACACTTAAGTTGTTTTGTGTTTTTCATATTAGAATTTGATTTATTTTTCTATGTTGTATATCATGGAATCTTCTAATAAAATTAATTTCAACTAACTTAGCAAATATCAGCATTTTTATAAGGAGTGTCGAAAAATATTTAAAAAAATTATGTATAGCATCCTGAAATTTACTCTAATAGTTTTCTGAATAAATTTAAGATGTTTTTAAGTTTTACTTAAAAGCAAAATACAATTTTTACCAATTATAACTTGTTTATCCTAGTTACTTGTTTAAAAGAATGGTTCCAAGTGGAATGTGGGGATGCATGGGTTCATGTTGCAGGTGTGCCTTCATGTTTTTACCAAGATTGACAAGCATGGTTCTATATGTGCAGAAATAAAACAAATAAAAGCTTTTAAATTAAGTTATTTTGAAGTTTTACAATGAAATAATTTTATTTATTTCTGTCCATTTAGGTCTATCCCTCTGGAAAATTACATGTTTATTGCAGTGCTGAAATGTTCCCAATCCAATTTTTTGTTTCTTATTCACACTAAGAACTTTTCAACACTCCTTGTACAATGAAATTGTGTGCTTTATTTTATTTTTATCCGTCTGTGGAAACACGGTGATGTCGATGTATGTGCCACTACATTCCACGTGGGACCTTATACTGAACTGAACATCTCATTATTCCATGTTGTCTTTTATTATAGAGAAAGATTTGTTAAAGGTTGATGATAAGCATGGTAGTAGTAGTAGTAGTAATACTAAAAACAATAGAAATGTATTATAATTATAGTTTTATGCATGAATATATAAATGTATATCCAGCAAGAGATTGGATAAACTGTTTATCATGATCAGTACACCAATTTATTTAATACCCTTTTCTCAACATTTCACTTTGCATTTTCAACATTTTTCTTTATAACTATGGATTTATTAGTAAAAATACCTGTCCCCACCCTCCATCTTTTCCAAACTACAGTTGTTTGGCTTTTTATTCACAATTAGAGGCCATACAAGATTAAGTAATATATTGGCCATAGTACCCAGTATTGTCTATAACAATTTTGCTGTTATGGCTGCTAGTAAAGCATAATTTCTTTTTGCTGAAGAAATTATTTAATACAACTTGTAACTTTTGTCATAGTAATGACTATTACTTCCGTTATGGATAAAAAGAGGCTGTCAGCATTATTATTGTATACAACATGATTGATGTTAGAAACATGACAGCTTTTAATATGAGTATAAAAACTGTTTAAGATACTTTCATGGTTTTATTTTTGAGATTTGTTATTATTACAGTTTAAGGTTACTTTCAGCATTTTTGTCAAAAAAAAAAAACAATACTATACATATATAATTAAAACCTGTCTATGCACTAATTTTATATTGAAATTCTTTTTAATAATTTCTCTCTTGAATTCTTCAATTTCTGGTTTAAAATTAATAGAAAAAAATGATAAGTGTTGCAATTTGTATTCTTTGCAAAAAAAAAACAAACTAAGTAACTTTTATCTTTTCTATAAATGCATAAATAACCATTTGGCAAATTAATACAAAATTTAAAAATCTATTTTAAAAATTGCTCTTGTTAGCAGTTTAAAAAAGGATTCCTGTTAAATGTTGGAGTCACCAATATATGAGAAGAATGCATAATGTAAAAATAGCTGTAATACCAATATAAAAAGGAGGTTAACTAAAATATGAATTTTAGTTAATCCATAAATTACTGCTGTTTCTTCTAAAAATTGGAAGTATATATTAACAATATATATGGTTCCTAAGCTCCATTCCAAATGTTAAGTTGGACTAATATGATGTGAGAAGCTGCGAGTTCAGTTAGAGAACTAAAAGTTCTAATATGTTTGAAAATATGTATTTTCTTAATGATTGCTAACTGTATATCAAAATACATCACTTATATAAATGTGATGTGTTATGTGAAAGTTGTCTTAAATGGCCAGTCTTCTAGAATTGTTTGCATTAATACAAGTGTCCCCTAGAGTTCTATCCTTGGACCTACATTGTTCCAAATTTACATCAATGACCTTCCTGATGTTATCAGTTCTCAAGTTGGTATCTGTACTGATGACACAATTATTTATTCCTGTCTTAATTGTAAGTCTAATCATTTTGATAAGGTGAAATTGGCAACTGATCTAAAAAATTACTTACAATCTGTTAATTGGTACAAGGAATGGCTTGTTAATTTTTATGCCTCCAAAATGAAACCGCTCTCTTTTAATTATCTGAGATGACCCATTTTACCTTCCATCAGCATAGCTGATGCTAACTTCCACAAGAGTGACACATTGCAGCTTCTCAGGCTAACATTTTCCATTGACATGAAGTGGAAAGATTATAATAAATCAATTACGAGGAAAGTTGATTCACTGTGACATACTTGACAATTTTTCTGGCCAGAATCTATCCTATACATCAGTTTACCATTTGCCTATGAATTGAATATTGCTGACACATCTGGTCTGGTGCTGCCACTATGTATTTAGAAATTAAATATGAAGAGGAATCTGCAATGTTATTGGTCCTAACCTGGCATCTTGACTTCAGTCACTTTCCACTGCCATAACATAGCTTCCCTGTGCTTTTTCTATAAATACTTTCATAGTAATTGTTCTGATGTATTTCCTCTATGGTACCTACACTTTATGAATTTAAGTGCAGTACTAGATTGGCAGCAAGGTCTCATCATTTTACAGTTAAAATGGCTAGATGTAAGCATAATATCTCTGCTAACAGTTTCTTCTCTCATACTTCTAAATTGTGGAACTCTCTTTTAGCTTCTTGCTTTCCAGTCAACTTTGATCTTCAAAAATTTAAATGCAGTATCAATCATTATCTTCCTTTTTAGTTTCTGTTCTTTCATTGTTCTCTCTCTCCTTAATGTTTTTTTTTCATATTTACATCAATTTTTAGTTTTCCCCAGTTTTAGGGTCACACAAAAAATTGCGACCTTTCATAATCTATTTTTGTCTGTAAAATTAGTTCTAGAGCTTCCCTACTCCTAAGAATTGGCTCAGAAAAGCTTTTTAGCTTGGGGAATCCAAAAATGTTATAAAAAAGACTTATTAATAATTTCAGATTTTTCATAGTAAGATCAATAGGGGTGAGAATCCCAATGTGGCAGTGCATCTATGACAAAAAAAAATTTATTATCATTTTACATATATTGAACATTATTTGTACCAAAAAGTTAGTTTGGTTATTTCTTAGTTTGCTCAGAATAGAAGCTACAACATTAGTTAAAATTTTGCACTTTTATATTTAAGTGTTTCTGTTTAGCCATTAGATAGGGTATATAAGGAGCAAAATAACTGTCAGAATAGAAATGATCAGGATTATGTTGGTGGTTGGGAGTTGGATATATTTAAAATAATATAGAAACAATACATTTCTCTTGTATCAATCATTGCCTATAAAATTCTGTCAGTATACAAAGCTCAATATCAGCACCCTATTTCATTATGGAATTGAAAATGGGAGAGTAACAAAATAACAATATACAAAAAAAACAAGATCAGATAAAGCAAGCATGTTTATCCACAAAAAGTATTTACAGAAGTTGAAATATAAAAATCATTACAGTATTGAATATAAAATCAGCACTATCAGTACAATAAAAAACCTTTTTTTAATGGTGAATAATGCAAATGTGAATATTATGAAACAAATTTTCTTCATTCTTTATTAATTTTCAATTTCTAAAGCATAAAGTAAGAATACTTCTTCAATTTGAATAATTCTTTCATTATTGTAAACATGGAAGAAATATTAAAAGTATGTATATAAGTTATGGGAGATAATGTAAACATGTAAATATCTTTAATTAACATTGGTGTTAGGACCAAATCTTATTCCTTCATTTACCAATTTTTTAATTATTTTCAATTAAATAAAAAGCATTTCTTGTTTAAAAATTGTCAACATGAAATAAAATGCATCAGCAATTTATATACAAATAATAGGTGGTGTGTGTATGTGTAGAATTCTAAAAAATGAATCAAGCTGTCCTTGATTGGAAACTTGTAAATGCTGCTACTATCTTAATGAAATCCTCATTTGAAAGCTTCTAGTAACAGTTGCTGATTTTGGAGGTAAAATTTTGCATAAAACTTTATTTAGCAAATGTCATTCCTTGAAAGCCAGTTAAATTTTTTCTTTGGATCATATGGATGTAAAAATTGGATTTCAACATCACCATGTTCTGCACTCACCATTTTGACTAAGAAACCACCAAATAGAATCCTAAACACAGCTTACACATGAAGATACATTTGGTACAATCATCTTGCAAAAATCAAATGTATATAGTACATCACCTCTTCATCTTTACTTGTGAGAAATTTTTGTTATTGACATTGAAATAAAATGATGACTGCTCCTTGTTCCAGGAACAATCTTACTCATTTAAAAGTGTTCTGTCAGTTGATCTTGAACAGCCAACATCTAAGACTGCTCAATGTCAAAAACTTAGATTCCGGGAAGATCTATCCTACAAACATCTAGGAATACCCTATAATCAAGGATTTGATCCTTTAATGGCATCTGTAGACTTTTATTGGCAACATGCCTCTTGACAAAACCTCCATTTCCATCACATAGTGACTTACCATGTCTTGTTGCAATGAAAATTCATTCAGCATCAAGTTGGAAATTCCGTTTATGGTGACATAAATTAATGAGATTTTTGTATTGCCCAGCACAACCACCGGAAAAATAATATACTTTTTCAAAACCGGGATATTTGTTAATATACTTGGTTGTCAATCTTTGTACTTTATAAACAAAAGCTGTGTCATGGTTATCATCTGAAACAAAGCACAGAAAATCATGGGAGAGAACACCATGACTGTTAATGTAGTAAATGACTTCTGGATGTATAGTGCAATATATGTTATTCCAATGATACCCTTGAACCTCATCCTGAATTATAAATTGATATTTTTCTGCAAAATCGTCTTCATTTCTTGCTAAATTTTCTTTCTTCGTTTTTAGGTATTTAGCTTGACATTTTGTTACATATGAGTGTTTAGTTAAAGCATCAAATTATTTTTATTTTGCTCTGACAGTTATTTAGCTCCATATAGACTTTATTCAATGGCTGAACAAAAATACTTAAAACATAAAAGTGCAAAATTTTAACTAATGTTTTAGCTTCTATTCTGAGAAAACTAAGAAATAACCAAACTATCTTTTTGGTACAAATAATGTTCAATATATGTAATATAATAATAATAAAAAAATGTCATAGATGCACTGCCACATGGGGATTCTTCCCCTCCTCTATGTAGCTCTTACATTAAACAAGTTAGGCCACCCCTTATATATATACGCACACATACATACATGTGAAGATCTCTCAAAAACTTTGTAGTTACTAACCAATCCTTCAGGATGAAGAATTTAATCAGTGAATTTTCATTTATTTTTATTATATATTGTATTAGTGTCTTCTACAACTACCAAACAAGTTAAATCTGTCACATTTTCCAGATTATTTTTTTTTAACATGTCAAGACTTATTTTTGCCAAAAATCACAATTTGAGAGAATGGATTATATACTGCATATAGTCTAATATGCATTTATTATTGTATAAAACCAGTATATTTTTGTCAGTACAAATTTTCTAAGTTATTTTTTATTAGGTAACTTATTTTTATTGCAACATTCTTATTTTTCACTTTCCATAGTGTTTTTTTAATTATTGACTTTTACTGTTTCTTCTCAAATGTGAATATATATAAGTTTTGTTTGTGTTAATTTAATTATTATTATTACATTTATTTTTTTTGCATCTTTATTAAGCTTCAGCACAAGGACAAATGGTGAAAATCAGTGTAAGAAAACTTGCTTAATACAACCTTCCAAGTGGAGGAGGTACTCTCTGCCTTGAAAATCAGCATTCAAAATTTAGTGTTGTAATGAGATTGGATTTTACCTATTTGCATATGTTGGTTATAGAAATAAAGTGTAGAGTAAAGAGTCAGATGGAAGGAAGTTGACTACCGATTGTGTTGTAGAACAATGCTATATAACAATATGGCATCACTAATGGGATGTTTAAGTTGCTTGGATGAACCAGAATTTATTGAGACTTGGATCCGGTGTTTTGCAGCCCAGGCTAGGGCTAAAGAATTGAAAGACAGTAAGGCAAGAGGGGGAGAAAGATGAAATAAACAACCTCTTCCTAGCTTGGCAGGTTGTGAAACTATAATGAAAATTTCTGTTATGGTATACCCCAAACAATTGGAGAATTTGACTTTTGTCGAAATTTCAGAAATGATGAAAATAAATTTAAAAAAACTTGTCATAGTGGAAAGAACCAAATTTCTGTCCCTTAAACAGAAACTAAATGTATCAATTATACACTACCTTCACTAGAGATGGGTGGTTTAATCGAAAAAACGACTTTTTCATTTTCATCTTCACACCATGAAACCGCATTGAAATTTTTTATGAAACCAAAATTCTTCAGTTTAGTGCTATCACTACTGAGTGACCATATCCAAAGAATCATGATTGAAAAAGACTTTCAGATATTAATAGAATTAAATTTTATCAACATTTATACTATTGTAAGAGAAAAAGATTGAACAAAAATAATAATAATTTAATAATTTAATTGACTAATTTTAGGAAATAAATGTGAAATCTATTTGTTTACAAAAGAAATAAAGAAGAAAAAAAGGAAATATGACACTTGGAAATCATAGAATGTTTTCAAACAGAAAAAAAAAGGAAAATACGACATGATGTCTGAAATCTATTTGTTTCAGTTTTAAAAAAACAAACTTTGTTGTAAAATTAAATTAGCAACAAAATAGCAAGTAAAAATTAAAAAAATAGTTGCCAGTTTCATCTTAATGTTAAATTTTATGAAGTCTGATTGTTTTCTAGTAAGCCAGTATGCCAATCACAAAATAAAGTTGTAAACAAGAAAAATGAATGAATATTTTTTTATAAATAGGGAATACACCTAAATTAGATATTAAGAATAATTAAAATAGTTCTTAATTTCACTTTTAAAATGTGTATATATGCAGATATGCGAGTCTCTAGTGTAAAATTGTTTTCTACAAATAAAATTATATTTCTATCTAGCAAATACACCTAAAATTAGATATTAAAAAAAATTAAGTGAGTTTTAATCTAATTTTTAAAATGTGTATATTTTCAAAACTGGAAGTCATTTTTTTAAAACCCAAAGTAAAAATTATTCTTTTTTAGCCACTAGTATTCAGTGGGTGTTCTGCCTATAAAATTCTTATAAACAAGCAAAATTAATTCATTTTATTTTTACAAATATCTTTGTGTTTATCTAGCAAATACACTTAAGATTATATATTAAAATGATTAAAATAGTTAACTTCAGTTGTAAATTGTGTATCTAAAATGAACAGGTGATACTTGCAGATTTGGAAATATACACATTCTAAAAATGAAATTAAAAGCTTTTAATTATTTTTAATATTTAATTTTAGTTGTATTCGCTAGATAAAAACATAAATTTATTGGTGGGGGGGATAACTCATTGATTTTCCTTGTTTAGAAAAAATTTATTTGTAAAACCCCAATTACAATTAACTGGCATACCAGATATGAATTGCCATATTTTTAATTTATTTTAAACATGAAGGGTTTCATTTTTTTTGGCTTTTTAAAAGCCACATCATAAACTAATTTCTGGAGAGCTATACTATCTTCTCTTTCAATTGTGTTGTACCAACAACACAAATATTTAGATAGTTTATGTGACGATTTCTTTTGTATTTTACCAATTTGTTAATAAATATGGTAGTTATTTATAGTTGACAATTTATTTGAAAGTTTAATAAATAAACTTTAATCTAAGTCATAAATTCTGTGACTAAATTACCTTTAAAAACTGACTTTAAGTGAACAATCCCTACTTTATTACCCACCCCGATTCACAGTTTTCAAGTTTTCAATTCCAATGGTCTTTATGCATGTCTATAAATTTTTATTACCCTTGCTTAAAACCAAATATTTATGCACTAGTTAACAGACTTCCATAATGACAGACATTTAAAAAAACAACACTTGAAAGTCAATATTATATGGGGCGTTTATTTTATGTGACAAGAAAAAATCTTTTTGCAAATGTCATATTTGCAAACACAACATTATAGCATGTCAAGGAAACATAAGTAATCTGTGAAGTCATTTGAAAAGATACCACAAGAAAGAATATGATGAAATTCTTTGCCTCTAAATAAAATAATTAATCACTTGAAAACAAGTGTCAGACAATAGTTTTAATAATTTGAAAGTTCGTTTACCACACATTTATTACTATCAGTTGCTTACTTTATAATTTTTGAAGGAATTCGCTTCCATGAGTCAGAAGAAATGAACATTTTCTTTCCAGCCATATGAATATTTTTTAAGATTGAACCAGAAATACATGAGAAATTGTGAGTTGAACAGACTATCAATCTCAAACGAAATACTATCATTACACAAGAAAATGAATGGCTTCCTTAGAAAGCAAAAATACTAAATTAAAAAAACTAATTAAAAAACTGAACTGAAAACTGCAGTATCAAGGGGAAAAAAATGGGAAACCAATACTGAAACATAAATTGCCAAACTGACAAACTCTAATCTTCACAGATTAAGAGAAACTAGCAGATTCTGCAAATTTTACAAACTGTGAACTCAAGATTTGACTACAGAGGACAAATTGATTCAGTTACAGTTGATTGAAAGTATGGCTGATATATCTCATAAATATAAGATATTGGAATAATTACAATTAAATAATTTATCTCTAACTGCATGTGTGAAAGTTATACAACAGCTGGAATTGATTAAAATGTATAATTCTATTGAGGACAATGTTGAAACATACAATATAAAAAAGGAACACAAGAAATGCAAATACTATAACTATGAGCATGAAATTGACAGTAAAAATACCCTGTTTTTGAAAAAAAAAATTGCCATAACTGCAAAAGAAAATACAGTATAGAAAAATTGGAAAAAGAAAAAATTGATTGTGTCTTTTCAATATAAAGACCTAAGGAAAAGAATTCTTTTGAAAAAATTAAATTAAATGGCATGACTTTTCCAATGCAAATGGATACAGAGAGTGAAGTCACTCTAATCTCAAAAACATTTCTGAGAACAAATAGGTAAACCAAAATTGAGAAAGTCATCTGAAATTGAGACAATTCGATTGATCTTTTATAAAAACTTTGTGCTGCTCCAATAGAACTTTTGAAACCTATAACTGATTTGATATTATTGCTTTTATAGTAGAGGAATATAAAAAATTCATGAACTACTAGGAATAGATGTTCTAAATACATTGAAATTAATCAACAGTGTAAAATCAGAAAAAGTAAAAATGGGAGCGTTAAAGGAGTATAAAACAAGCATAAAATTAAATAAAAATAGTACCTATTCCTATTTTGAATACTGTAAATTACCTATTCACCTTCTACTTTTAGCGATTGCTAAATTAAAGAAAATGGTAGAGGAGGGAATTTTGGAGCATGTTTCTCCAGGTGGCAGTAAATGTTACACTGGGTTGAAAATGACATGTCTCTACAAAGATTGGCATCAAAAACTCTACATGATTTAATATTAAATTGCTGAGAGAATAAGAAGAGGTGGAGTAATTGTTCCAAAGCTGAAAGACCTTATAAAGAAATAAGGTATAAATTAACAATGGAAAACGATGTTATGTGCAATAGAAATGTGATAGTACCACCAGAAAAGATATTTTTAAAGGTGAACATGATGATGTGTATTGTGGGCTAACAGCTACACAGCAGAGATTAAAATTAGAGGTATGGTGGGCCAGTGTATTATTACAATATAGAAAGATATGTACATAAATGCCTAAAATGTGCAGAAATAAAGAATTTTTAACAAAGGCGAATACACTCAGGGTCTAAAGAAAAAAAACCATGGTCTCATGTTCATATGGACCATGCACGCATTAATGTCATAGAATTATTTCTAATTTTAGTAAACTCCTTTTCTGGATAGTCTAAAGTCATTAAAGATAGAAAAATGACTACAATAAAGCAAATATTAAAAGTGATATTTTCTAGAAATGGGGTCCCTAAAATATTGGTATCGAACAACGCAGCAGAATTTTGTGATGAAGATTTATGTAACTGGTTGAGGCATATTGGCTGCTTACAAAAACACCACTGTGTCACCCACAATCTAATGGGATTGAAGGCATTTTCTCCAAGTAAAGATACAGTTACTTACTAAGGTTACTGCTTAGTTATAGGACGATTCCACATGCAAACACATTGCAAAGCTCATCTCCATTAATGGGAAGACAAATAAGATCTTCATTAACAATGTTTTACTCAACAAATAAAAAAAGACAAAGTAGCATGTCCTGAGAGAGATAATTTCATCATGCAAAGAAGACTTAACATCGCCATTATATCAAAGAAGAGAAAAGGGCTAATGGCTCATTCTGATTAATTAAGACCCAGAATTGAAGAGGAAAATGTGATGGAGGAAGATCTTGACAAAGAAGAAAGGATGATTTCTTCAGATCAGTTTAATGTAATAGCCTATGGATGATAGTGGGAGTGACTCTAACATGGAAGGAGAAATAAAGAGTAGAGCAAAGAGTCAGTTGACTACTGATCACACGTCCTAGAACAATGCTATACAACAGGTATTTTACTTAGTTTTGAATACTGATCTCTAGCATTATACATCTACTTAGTCTACCTAGGAGACTAATTTTATTTTGCATTTGACTTTTTCAAAAATAGTTTTTCTCCAATTATACTTTTCTGAAATTGATGTGAGTAAATATGAAAATAGCAACATCAACTTTGTTTGTTAAACAGATATTGATTACCTATGAGGGTTCTTGTATTTGTTTCCTTTTAAGTATTAGCCAATTGAAATATTAAAATATACACACACATGTATTTCTGTATACACATATGCTATATTTAGATTTCCTGAAAAATCCCACAAGAACCTAACAGTTGTTAGAGCTTGATCAGTAGTGGTGTGCAATATAGACATTCAGTGACAGTGTATATCCTCGCTTATAGATAGATATTAAAAAGATAATAAATACTTGAAATACCACAAATAAAGACATTGTTTCAACATATGCTGACAAAATACATGCTATATTTATCAACTGATAGTATACTTTTTCTTATTTAGATACATTTAAATCAGTTGTCACATGTGCAATTTATAATTGCCAAATACTTCTCAATTAATGTTATTTGTCTTAAACATGAAATTCTCATACCTTGACTTAATTTTAATAACTCCTGTCTAGGTCAGTTCATGTCTTCAAGGCCTAATTATGTTAATGACAAAATCTTTCACTCTTAATAAATTTTTTGATATTGTTATTTTTGTAGAAGTATTTAATGTCTGTGTCCGTGCTTGTGGATACAATTGTTAAATGTTTCAAACATAATATATGGAAGGCTGAAAATCAATTATTTTATATATCTCCGCAGTAGTTTAGTTCTATAATTAAATTTAGTATTTGTTCAATTGGCAAAAGTCCTTAACCTGTAAAATATCAGTCATAGATTTGTTTACTGATAATTTCCAGGCCTCAAACCAGGACAGTTTCCAATTTTTATTATATGTTTAAGTTCTTGGATAATAAAGTGTTTTCATGTCCTAACACCCTTTAAATTTCAGTGTTTTCACACACACACACACACACACACACACACACACACACACACAGCAAAAAATACTGATAGCTTATATCTCTAGTTGGCATTGGGAAAGATTCCTCAAACTTGAACAGTCCTGGCTAAAGCAGGATATATGTTAATCTTTATAGACAATTTTACCCTGAACATGTGGGCATTATTGCATTTATTTTTCATGCTTTTATTAAGATTCTTCTCTTGTATATAATTATCTTATTATTTTCTAAATAGATAAAATTGTTATTTACTGAATAATTTGATTGATACAGCTTTCATCAAAATATTATAAGCTTTTCAAAGATTTATTTCAATGTATAACTTTTCTGTGTCTAGAATGAAATCTCAAACTAACTTTCATGAAATTTTATTAGATTGAGCCACAATTAATTTCTGTTTTGAGGAATGGATTGTAATGATAAATATATTATCTTAATTATCATGTATGACAGTTAAGAATAAATTTGAAGCACACTAAGATGCCTTAGATTTTGTATGGCAGTGGCAGTGTACACAGTGGATTAAAGAATAAGTTTCTCAACCTCCCTAATAGAGATTGAAAGTGCATTTATATCACATAAAGCTATTAGAGTTCAAGCAAGCGAATAATGCTATGGAAACATCTAGAAAAATATGTAGTCAAGAAGTCCTAATTGTTTGATAAATATGAAATTGTTTTTTTTTTTTTTTGTTTTTTGTTTTTTTAAGCTTTTCACCCCAAGCAAGGCTGGAAGACACTAGCACGCAAGGGGTTACAGAAGATTTGGACCGAGAGCAGATAGGAGTGTTAGAGGAAAGGATGTGGAGAAGGATAGTGGATAGATCAAGGCAACTGGAGATGTCGATTGACATTACATTTGAATAGTTGGAGATTATAGTTTTCAGGGAAACAGAAATAAGGAAGGGAGTTCCACAGGTGAGAGGTGCGAGATATGACGCTATTGGAGTAGAAGAGACGTCTACATTTAACAGTTTCAAAAGTGAAAGGGTGGGAGCGGGATTCCAGCAGCGTAGGACGCTTGAATTCATGAAGCCTGGGAACCAGCAAAAGCAGATCATCAGAGCAATTACCATGAAAGTATTTGTAAAAAAAGACAGAGCGAGGCGACAGCGCGTCTGTGAGAGAGCGACTGCAGACGAGATGATAGATCAGGGCCAATTACGTTGCATACCCGTTTCTGGATCTTATCAAGAACCCCGAGGCAAACAGAAGGGGCTCCAGACCATATATGGCAGCAATACTCCATGCAAGGGCGAATGGTTGATTTGTATATTTGAAGGATTGATTCTGGGGAGAAAAATTTCCTGGCCCGGCAGAGGGAGCCAACTTTCCTTGCAGTGGATGAAGCAATTGACTCAATGTATTTGCTCCATCTCAGGTCAGCGGACAGCGTGAGACCAAGCAGCAACAGAGAGGAGCTCTTGAGAAGTTGGGCTTCAGACATTCTAATGGGAAGCAGGGAAAGATCCCTGTGGTGATTAATAGAGAGCAGTTTTGTTTTTGAGGCGTTAAATTTAACCAGCCAATTCCTGCCCCAGTTCACAACCGATTGGAGGTCCTTTTCGAGACGAACTGCCAGGTTAAATTTGTCAGCGACACTAGATTTGTTTTCGAGGCAGGAGTAAATTGTGGCGTCATCCGCGTAAATGCCAACTTGGGAATTTATGGCGTCAGGAGGATCGTTTATGAATATAAGGAACAGAGTAGGGCCTAGGATGGAGCCTTGAGGAACACCTGCGTTCGTTGGATAGGAGCTGGAGGAGAATCCGTTGAGAACGACCTTCAATTCACGGTTTGACAGGAATGATTGTATTAGGTCAAACAATTGACCTGTAATACCATAACCCTGAATCTTGCGAAGAAGGCAGGCATGCCAAACCCTATCAAACGCTTTGGAGATGTCTAGGGCCACAGCACGAGCTTCACCGTTATTATGAAGAGCTTGGTAGACAAATTCGATGATGGCCGTAAGCACATCAGCTGTAGATCAGGCAAAGCGGAAACCATATTACTTGTCTGAGAGCAGAGCATGGGATGTAAGGTGATTAACCACTTTGGTGTTGATAAGAGCTTCAAAGATTTTGCCGAAGAGGGGTAGGAGACTGATAGGACGGTAATTAGAAGGGTCAGAGGGGTCGCCAGAGTTCTTAAGACAGGAACAATGGATGAGGACTTCCAGCAGTCAGGAAAACAAGACTCCTTGAGGCAGTAGTTGTATAATTTAGAGAGGGTGGCCGCCAATTCAGGCACACATTTCTTCAGGACAATGGCTGGTATCCCATCTCTACCACTAGCCTTGTGGGGGTCTAAATTAGAGATAATGCCCGATACCAATGACGGGGATATGTGTAACCCGCTCAAAAGGGCCTCAGTTCTGAGAGGGAAATCGGGTATGGGTACACCGGAAGAGTCAAGCATTGAATTGGAAGAAAATTTCCGAGCAATGCATTCAGCCTTAGCGGCAGAGGTGGTCAGGACCTCAAACTGGTTGAACAGGGGAGGTATAGAGGGTTTGCTATTGTTCAGAACACTCTTGCAAAGACGCCAATAATCCTTGGAGCCGAATTTGTGAGATGCAATATGTTCCTTCATCCGAGCAGCAAATAGTGACTTAGCTTCGTTGAGGACACACTTACACTCGTTACGGGCGGAGGCAAAGAGGCGTCTATTGCAGTCGGACATATCGCTATGAAATAGGTGGAAGAAGTGGTTCCTATGGGCAATGGCGGCTGAGCAAGCAGCGGAGAACCAAGTGGAGGAGCGCGGTTTGACCTTAAATTTCTTTGAGGGGATGAAAGTGTCAATTCCAGGTTTAACCCAGGATGAGACCTCTGAAGCACATTCTTGAACGAAGAGTTTAAATACAGCATCCCAGGGGACATCGCGTAGGAAATCACGGAACAAGTCCCAGTCAGCTTGTTGATAGCGGAACAAGGTTCTGGTGGTAGGAGGCTCTTTGCAGGGGTGGGATTGAAGGAGATGCTAACAGACACTACAGCATGATCGGAACTACCAAGAGGGCAGAGCTGCGTGGCACTACAAGACTCGGGGATGGAGGTAAAACACAGGTCAAGAAGAGAGGCCTTACCGTCCCGGTTGTAAGCAAAACACGTGGGGAAATCAACTATCTGCGTGAGGGATTGAGAAACTGAAAAGTTAAGTGTATGAATGCCTGCGAGGTCAGTAGTAGCATTCTTAAGCCACTTGTGATGGGTGTTAAAATTGCCAAACACAAATATGTGGTTTACAGAATTTTGTTATGGAGAAACATCATTGGAAAATGAACCCAGACCAGGGTGTTCATTAGATTCTGATGATCTAAAGCCATTAGTGGAAAGCAATCCACAGTCAGTACTCAGGAATTAGCAAAGATATTAACCATATCACAATAATCACATTTAGAAAAGATGGAAAGACAGCAAGCTGGATATTTTGGTTCCATTTGTTCTTAGCGAAAAGAACAGAACAGATCATTTATCCATAAGCAATAAATCTGCTTTCTTAACATATATATTATAATATATATATATATATAACTGGCAATGAAAAATAGGTTACATACAACAATGTTCAACACAAAAGGCAGTGGATTGACAAGGATAAATCTCCACAACCAAACTCAAAATCTGAGCTCCATGGCAGAAGGATAATAATGTGTTTGTTGTGGGATTGTCAGGGTATTATTCATTTAGAATTCTTAATGAAATGAAACACTAAATGAACATTTATACATCCAGCAGCTGCAACATGTCCATAAAAGTTTGGTTGCTATTCTCCTCCATGGCAACACAAAGCTGCATACAGCAATAATAATGCAAGAAAAATTTTTTAGGTTTTGTTGCTCTGTTCTACTCCATCTGTCTTATTTACCTGACTTTGCACATACCTTATTTGGTCACTGCAAAGTGCTTTGATGGGGAAAATAAAAACTAATTTCAAAAGTTCATCAAAATCTTTCTCACACTGAAACCTGTGGAATTTTACTCAAAAGCTATCCAACAGCTACTTGATAAGTTGCAACAAGTCATTCATAATAATGATGAATATATAATTGCACTTTATTTTTTGAAAAATGGAGTTGATAAACAAAAATGGAAATTATTTATGACTCAATATATCTCAACTTGGAAATTTTAACAAAATTGATCTTAGAATTATCCAGGTATCATTATAATTCTGGGAGGATAGAATCATGAAGCTGCCTCAAAAATGGCAAAAGGTAGTGAAAAAATGACATATATGTGATTGAGTAAATACGTCTCTTCTACTCCAATAGCTTCATGTCTCGCACATCTCTCCTATGGAACTCCCTTCCCTATTACTGTTTCCCTGACAAATACAATCTCCAACGGTTTAAGCGTAGCGTCAATCGACATCTCCAGTTGCCTTGATCTATCCACTTCCATTCTCCACATCCTTTCATTTTTCATTCCTATCTGCTCTTGCTCCAAATCTTCTGTAACCCCCTTGCCTTGATCGACCCACTGTCTTTCTCTTTCTCCACATCCTCCCCTTTACCACTCCTATCTGCTCTTCCTCCAACCCTTCTTTAACCCCTTGCGTGATAGTGGCCTCCAGCCTTGCTTGGGGTGATACACTTAAAAAAAAAAAAATACAAAAATCTAAATATTGTCTTTGAAATTCACTTAAAACGCACACACACACTGGACTTTTGTTCCAATGAAATATTAGTGTATTGTTTTTAATGCATATATTTCCATATAAACAATCTCATTTGTTATGCAATATCAACATATGTCTATCCAGTGAGAAAGCCTTTTGACTTATTTTTTTTAAGACAGAAAATATCTGATAATCATGATATTTAATGAAGAAGAAAAGATGAAAAAAAGCATGGGATTATATTTTCTAAAACTTATAGAAAATCTGAAATTATCCATTGAGATACTAAGAAAATAAACTGACTGATGTTATTTAAATTGTTTTCACCAAAAACTGTTGCTTATTAAAATACATTTGTGGTACAATCAATTCCTGTTTGGGAGGGAATATGATAGAGGTAAACTGTCATATGTAGAGATTTTGTTTAACATGTTACCAGATGCTGTGTCTAACATTTTGTTGCCCAAAGATAATGTTCTTGAAAATAAGCATTTGCAAAATCTAGTCTTGTCCAAACACTTTACAAATTTACAAACCAGCCCTAAATGTACACTGTATATGTACCACTCCGTCCCTTCAGCCCCTCAACCTCCGGCGTCTTCCTCTTTGCGTAGAGGTGCCCACTCGGTCTGAACCGAACTCAGGGGTAGCTGGCTGCATGCTCCCTGACAACCCGTAGATTATTCGACTGGTCACTGGCCAAGTTCTGCCTGCTGCCACGTTGTGTTAAATTTTAGATCCAGTAGGTGGGGGTATTATCCATACGCTCACAGTTAATTGGGGATGTGGGCATGGCTGTGAGGGTGGGCGGCAGGAAAATTAGAATGTGGCGAAAAAAGGAAATAATATCTGCAGAAGCCGAACAACAATGGGTAAAATATTGATGTCTTTTATATAAGGAAACAACAACAGTAGAAAAGATTACAGAAAGGATAGAAAATCAATTAACATAAGAAAAGAGGACTACTCCTCTACCAATTTTCCAACAGAGAGAGGTGTGTGTATGATTAACTCATTCCAAATCGACTTGGGAGGATACGTGGCTCGTAATTCCAGCCCTACATGGAAGTGTAGCTTTTCAGTTTGTTGTCATAAGTGACAAACGTTAAGTTTCAGCGGCTTTTCAATGCGACTGCTACAACGACGATATTTCTTGAAGTCCTTATCTCTGACTCGTCACTGGACCAACTCACTGCGACTACAGTCTCTCTACCCCGACTCTGTTTCACCGATGTAACTGCCAACGTAACTCCAAACTCAGCATAACTCGCGTTTATATAGCAACCGAAGGTTATAAGCCAAGTTGTTCACGCGCTTAACACGAGGGTCGCCATAATCACGTGTATTTGCAAAGTTTCTGTTGCTTACTCAGATCTATTTCAAATCTCTTAGTGGATAAAATTAATTCATTCATTCCAATTGTCTTTTCGATGACCAAATTCAGCGGATACAACTTATGTTTAGATTAGATTTCGCTAGCGGTAAACATACACTGATCTTACCTCCCCGGTCCAATTTACTTCAATATGTTTTTATCAAAAATATTATTTTCGTCTATTTTTTTTTTTTTTTTTAATGACCCAAATTAAACATCGCCTCCTGCCCTTTGCATTTGTTTATAAACAAGTCTTTGCCAACCCGATTTGAAATTCATTCTTTATCCATCAGCCGTCTTGGGTTTCATATATCATTGTTCTAGATTCTTTCCTATTAATAGTGCTGACTCAGTTTGTAACTTCACGGAAGATCGTGTTTTCCATTTTCAGTCAATAAATGTTATATTTGCGTGTGTGCATTCATGTGGGTTTGTGTGTCAACCTCTCTCTGTTGCATCCATCCCCTACCCATCTGTCATTTACTAGTAAATGACACGAGTTTCATATAGTCGGGTGCGAGAAACCCTATCCCAACATGCTCTTACGACGAGCCACCTGGGACATGCTCCAAGTCGCACATCCCAACCCGAACTCCAAATAACAACAAAAAAAAAAAAGAATTATTTCCAGCATGCATAGGTAGTTTTCAGTTCTCCTTAGGGTTCATCAGGCCACTTTTAAGTAAAAGTTCACGAGTCTGGCAACCTTGTGTCATGGAACCTTTTCCTCTAGTTCATTCGTTTTTTTTGTTCAGTTCAAAGATAATCACAATCGTCCTTTTTTTTTTTCTTTTCCTTTTAAAATATTGATGTTTATTTTGTGGATCTGTCCACCTGGTCTCGTCTCGCCTTCACAACAGGCTTTGCTGGATCTCTTGATGGCTCAGGTTCTTCCACGACAATCTCAGATTCTGTTCCAATATCTGTTAGGGGTTCTGATGCACTCTGGTCAGACCTACCTTGGTAAAGTGCACTAACTGGAATCCCTTCCTCACCTCTGCACTGCCCTGCCAGTTTTTTCTGCCCGGTCAACGATATTGTACGTCTCTTCATACACCGACAAACTAGCAAGGCTACAGCCATTAGTAATATAATTGCCCCAACGGTTGGCCATGTTATTATATCAACAGATAGGACTTGGTATATCTATCTTATCTAATTGTGACTTCAATCGTCCAAGATCAATCTTATCGATTGGCTTTAACAATGCTGGCATCTTTTCTAGGGACATCTTAGGAATCCCCCCAATAATGGGCTCCCACAATTCTGCCCATTCACTGGCATTCATTTCTACTAGCCCTAATAAGGCCTCATTCTCTTCAAATGTCTCTTCTGCCCGGTAGTAGGAGAGTAAGGAGATAGATGGACCATGAGCTCCACAGCCGAGGGGTAGCTCTACAAAAAAACAAGGGGGGGTGGGGTAACCCTTATTGTAGTAGTGGGCTCCCCCGCACACACCTTAGATAATTCAATCCCTTCTTGTGTGGCCACTGCCCAAACCCCGTCGGAGACACTGATGGCCTTTGGCAACATCACCCTGGCTAATACCTCTACCTGACAATGATCCCTAATTCCCTTCTTATTTTTCTTAAACAAATCTAGTACGCACAAATCGTGGCTACCTGTCACATAGATTGGACTCACAGACCCACAGGTATTTAAGGCGTCATTCTTGTATCTTTCTGCTTCTCCCTTTGTTAAGAGCATAAACTTCGTCCTGGCCAGATTAAGGGCGACAAATTCCGTCTCCACTTTGTACCTAGCTACTGCTCTTATCTTCAGCTCTAGCTTTGGATAGGGAAGGGGGAGATTCATCACCTGGTAAATTTCAAAGGTACTACCTCTGTCCAGCAATGGTACTGACACAAGTACTAGTAATTTATCATCCTCCAGCAAGGTAGTACATCCCAAGGCGCTATAATATTTCCATAGCTGCCGGGTGGGGTCTACCGGTAATCGAAGGTGACGGGGTAGCTTGGCTTGTATCTCTAGCAGTACTTCCCTCAATCGTTCCGGAGTTATTATACTCGGAGACATGTGTCCCAGCGACAGCATGTCTAATTGTGCTCTCACATGCTCCAACAATAGCGTTAAGGAATGACTTGTCTGGCGTACCTTACTCATTATAGCCAATAATTGAAAATATCTTTGCAAGAACCCTTCTAACTTCTGTAACCCTGTGGTTATAGATGTAGTTACATTTAACACTACTACTCTAAGCGCTGGTAGGTGCGAAATTAACCAATTAATACTTCCTCTATTTTTAACTAATTCCAGCCTAGTGACGTTTAGTATGGATACACTTTCTTTAACCAACTGAGCCATGGCTTGTTGCTTCTGTTCTACCACTTTTAATTTCCTCTTAATTACCTTCACTTCGCCTTTGGAGACGGCACCAAACAATACACTCAATGCCTTTCCCATTATAGGTAGTACTGCCCTCTTCTGCCTGGTCCGTAACAACTTTATTCCTTTCAAATAGTAATTCATGTCCTTCCATTGTCTCTCAAGTATTAATGACTCTTGAGCTACGGGGTATAATATACGATGGTATACCGGCGTCTGCAAGTATTCTCTTGCAGCTTGTGACCTGGCTGTATCTAGTTTGTCCACCTCAACCCTCAACTGTCCCAGCAACTGCTCATACAGTCGTAGGTCTATTACCAACGTTATCAACCACTTTGATCTAGTTATAACCACTTCGCTCGTTTTCTTAAATATAGTATTCTCACTGTGTTCCCAGGTATAAGCTACCAGAACCAGCATCATCAGTACCGTGAGCCTCCTCTCGTCCATGTCTGCAACATATGGAGAGAAGAATTCGTCTTACTCAATCATCCTGTTTTTGGTTTCGATTGGGTGGTTATATCTTAGAGCAACTCATCAAGTGCCGACCCGCACCACCACCAGTGCCGCGCATGCATGGGGGCCCTTCCACACAATCCACAACACCAAGGACAATACCCGATCAACCCCAGTCTGTCGCTCATTTGGTACAACCATTGTACTGGTTTCACTTAACCTTGGAGCTAGGGCTGCACCCCCCCCTTAATTGTAATTTCAGTGGTAATTCCCCATTAACACTAGGCACTTCTCCAGCCCACAATTTACTCTGCAATTGTGCTAACTGAATTTCATCCTCTTCTTCCCATTCACTCAGTTCCTCTTCTTCCCTAAGATTAGGGTCAATTACTCAGAAGGTCCTGCTGGGGTCCGCTTTGTCTCCCTCAGTCTTCGAAGGGTAGTTGGGCTAATTTCAATCTCTTCACTCCCTTCGCTTTCACTCTCCGTCTCCAGGCCTTCGAGTTCTACTAACGTAGTTCTCCTCAGGCTTTTCTGTTTAGTTCTTGTTTTGGCTCCTTCCCATTCCCCTATTTCTGCTAGTTTTATATCATTCGCATGCACTCTCTTTACTTTCCCGGTCACTTGGTCCCATATCACAAAGGAAACCGGACCTGTCTGCTCTACTATTCTATAATATGGGCTCCATCTCTGGCCTAATTTACCTTCTCTCACATGCATTCTATAATATACTGGATCCCCGATCTGAAAGGAGACTTCTGCTCTGCCCTTGTTTATCCTATCGTTTCGCCTCTTCTGGGCTCTTCGAATCCTTCTCCTCACCTGCGTAAACATTTTGTGCTGTTGTTCTAGAACTATTCGATGATGATCCTCCTCTAAATACTTCCTCCTAGGTCGCAATAGATTGTCTGTAGGTAAGACTACATCCCGGCCATATACTAAATAATAGGGGGAAAATTTTGTTGTCTCGTTTATGGATAAGTCCCAATTCTCCCTATTATCCTCAGCTAGTTTAGCTAACACATCAGCGAGGGTTTTATGAAATCTTTCCACTTTCGCATTACTTTGGGGATGATATGGGGAGGTGGTTATGTGATGTATGTTCAATTCCCTCAACATCTCCCTCATAATTTGATTTACGTTCTCCGGGTCATTATCAGTAACCAATTGTTCAGGGTCCCCATATCTGGGGAATATTTTGTTCAACACTATCTCGGACACCACCTGTGCCGTCTTATCCGGTATAGCAAATGCCTCAGGCCAATTCGTTAGCCAGTCCACAAAACTCACTATGTAAAAGATTACCTCTAGGATTTTCTCCATAGGGCCCGGAAATGTCCATGCTTACTTTCTGAAATGGGTAATTCGGGACATCCGATTCTAATATGGGGCCCTCCCTACTCCTTCGACTCTGTACTTGGCATGTTATGCATTTTTCTACATCTTTAAACAACCTAGGCCAATAATAATTCCTCATTATTAATCCATATGTCTTATCAATTCCCATGTGTCCCAACTTCCTATGACACTGGTCCAGAACTTCGGCTCTCAACTTCTCAGGTATCACTATTTTTGGACTTACTTCTTCATCTCTACCTGCAAGGTAATGCAACACTCCATCGTGCACCATATATTTGGAAGTACGTCTTGCCTCTACCTTGGATCTGATAGCTGCTATCTCTCTATCCTCTTGGCTTTGCCTAATAATGTCTCTCCGGTGGGGGTCAGAAATAATCTCCGTCTCCCCTTGTTTCCTGATCCTCCCAACCAAGTCCTTCCCTTGGTGCCTGTGAGTTGATCACATTAATTTGGAATGCCTTATCATCCACACCCAGCTCTAACTTGACAGATTCCGTCTCTAGTTGCTTCGGAATCCTCGATAACAGGTTAGCGCAGGTATTATCCTTCCCTGCCAAGTATTCTATCTTGCACTTAGTTTCAACGCCCATTGCTGTATCTTTTTATTCGTCCACTCCGCCTCTAATGAATATTTGAGGGGTTTGTGGTCTGTTTTAATGGTAAACACTGCCCCACTCAAATAGTAGTTCAACTTTTGCACAGCATACAGGATAGCGAACGCCTCTTTCTCTATTACTGGCCATCTTTGCTGAGTATCGGAGAGTCGATGAGACAGAAAATAAATCGGCACTTCCTCGGGCACACCTGGTACTGGGCCATCCTTGTCGGGACATGGGTGTGTAAGAACCGCCCCGATGTACTTATCACTAGCATCCGTGTATAGCACCATAGGTTTACTCAGGTCTGGGTAGGCCAACAGGGGTATAGCTGTCAGCTGGTCCTTTAGAGCCTTGAACGCACGCCGACAATCCTCGGTCCTCTTAAACCTAGCATGCTTCTTAGTTAACGCTATTAGAGGGCCTGCCAGTCGACTAAAGGCTGGTATGAACCTCCGATAATATCTGATGGCTCCAATAAATCCCCTGATCTCTCTTACGGTTTTAGGTGCAGGTATGGCCCTTATAACCTCTACTTTGTCTAGATCCGTCTTTATCCCTTTTCTATTTATGATGAACCCTAAGTATTTCGTCTCTTCTTTCATAACCTGGCACTTTGATAATTTCAGCTTTAGTCCATGTTCTTTTAACCTGTTGAACACCTCCTGCAGATGTTCAAAATGTTCCTCCGGGGATTTTGAAAACACCATAATGTCATCCAGATATGCCCTAGCAAAGGCCTCCGTGCCATTTAGCACGATGGACATCAACTGACTAAATACGCTCGGGGCATTCACCAACCCAAACGGCATAACTCTGAAATTGAAGAGACCCATGTGACAGGTAAAGACGGTCTTTTCCTGATCCTTTCAGCCAAGGGCCACCTGCCAATACTCCGATCTCAAATCTAAGGTGGAAAAACATTTCGACTTCCCCAAAAGAGCTAGAATATCATCAATCAAGGGAAGGGGCACTGCCAGCGGTCTCGTAATGGCGTTTAATTGACAAAAGTCCATGCAAAACCTATGCCCTTCATCTTTCTTTTCCACAATGACTATGGGAAAACTTCAGGGAGATTTGGACCTCTCGATTATCCCTGATTCCATCATTTCATTTACTGCGTCCTCTACTAATTTTCTTTTGTGGATTGGGGTTCTATACGGCTTCAACTTAATAGGTGGGTGGTCACCCGTGTCTATCTTCATTTCTACTGTCTCTGTCTGTCCCAATTCTTTGTCAGTAATTGCTATTACTTCTCGATTATCAGGAAAAGACCGTCTTTACCTGATCCTTTCAGCCAAGGGCCACCTGCCAATACTCCGATCTCAAATCTAAGGTGGAAAAACATTTCGACTTCCCCAAAAGAGCTAGAATATCATCAATCAAGGGAAGGGGCACTGCCAGCGGTCTCGTAATGGCGTTTAATTGACAAAAGTCCATGCAAAACCTATGCCCTTCATCTTTCTTTTCCACAATGACTATGGGAAAACTTCAGGGAGATTTGGACCTCTCGATTATCCCTGATTCCATCATTTCATTTACTGCGTCCTCTACTAATTTTCTTTTGTGGATTGGGGTTCTATACGGCTTCAACTTAATAGGTGGGTGGTCACCCGTGTCTATCTTCATTTCTACTGTCTCTGTCTGTCCCAATTCTTTGTCAGTAATTGCTATTACTTCTCGATTACTGTTCAGCAACCCACTCAATTTTCTCCTATAATGTTCGGGGGCTATTATATCCTCCTCCTTTATTTCCTCACTACCTATCCTCTCTCCAGGCCTATTCTTATTCCATACTCTCACCTGTTTGACTTCTCTCACTGGGCACGCCTGTGCCAGTTCCTCTCCCTGCTTTATTTTAATAGTTTTATTGGCAGTATTAGTTAACAGTAAGGGAACGATCCTTGACCCCTTCACTAACGAATCGCATATGGTTATCTCTCCTTCGCTACCAGTAGGGACCACTTGATACAGGTCGTTGTTCAGAACTCCCTCCGTTACAATTTGGCCTTTCCCAGATACAGTGGTCCTAGAGGGAAGCTTTATATCTGTTTGGGCCACCACTGACAATTGTTCATAATTATCCTCTAGCAACGGTATCTCTACTCCATCTACTGTTAGGGTGGCGGGGTCAAAACTGATCTGTACCTTATTCTGCTTAAGCCAGACGCCCCCCCCCCAAATTAGTTCACCACACAAATCTGGTGCCACATAAGCCTTAAGCTTACCTCTGATTCTTGCCAACTGGAAAGGTAGCCAGGTCATTCCCTCTATTCTCATCCTGCTACTATCAGCCAGACTTATTAGTAGATCGACAGGACTAAACTTTAACCAGCGACACTGAAGCTCCCGTATCGACAAGGGCCTTCACCTTCTTGTTTCCCAATAGCACATCACAGGTGAAGTCTGGCCCTTCCTTCAGCAAACAGTATACCTGTGCCTTTCTCCTTCCCATATGTTCTCCAATTTTTCCTTGTCTTCTTGTCAACCGAGACATGGGAGCCAGCAACAGGAGTTTGCTTTTTTCTGGGAGGTTTGATTTCTGTCTAGGGGCCCTCCTGGGTGGGGTAGAGCTCAGATGACTCTCTTTTCTCGAACTAGCAGCCTGTTTCTCCCCTCCATTCGAGGTAGGGTTATTCCGTTCTGCATAGTCCATCTTCTTCCTGTGAGGACAGGTACGTCTCGGGTGACCCGCTCCTCCACAGTACCAACACTGCCGCTCCTTACAAAAGGACGAAAAATGTCCGACCATGGCACATGTCCAGCATCTCGGAGGTCTTACTCGCACTGGGGCCACACTGCATCTTACTTTTTCACAGGTGACCTATTGGCGTTTCCCGGACCCCTTTCCTTTTTGGGAGGAGGCACCAGCGTATTAACTCACTTTATCCCCAGTTTGCGGTCCCCTTCCATCGTACACCATTGAGCCTTATGCCTGAACTCGCCACAAGTTGTACAGTTCGGCCCCAGAGATCTCGGGTTGCCTCCATAGGTTGTCGGACAGTCGTGGGCCCGATGCCCACTGCAAGTCCAACACACCAGCCCATATCGGCCCAGTGTGGGCTTGAAAAACTCATAACGCAAATCCCAGGCCTTCCTATTCGGGTCAGCCTCCGCCTCCCAGTCCTCTTCTATGTCCTCCTTCGGTTCCCTTATCCAGATCCGCTCCCAATCCTTCTTTTTTATTATTACCTTGGCCCTCGGTGGCTCCTTCATATACCGCTTCTTATCCTATCCCAGAGCTGCTCGCTGGCCCGAGTCGCTTCTATGGCGGCGGTCAGGGTCGTTGGTCCTCCCTTCAGCACATCATCCCTCAAATCTTTCTTTCTGGGTATAACTTAAGGCTTGCTTTTCTTCAAAGTTGTTCCTGGCCTTATCTTCCGTGGTAACTCGAGATCAATCCTGGTCAGTGGCAACCAAATCTACCACTCCATCCCTTCAGCCCCTCAACCTCCGGTGTCTTCCTCTTTGGGTTGAGGCGCCCACTCAGTCTGAACCGAACTCAGGGGTAGATTGTTCGACCGGTCACTGGCCAAGTTCCACCTGCTGCCACTTTGTGTTAAATTTTAGATCCAGTAGGCGGGGTGGGGGGATATTGTCCATACGCTCACAGTCGATTGGGGATGCAGGCACGGCTGTGAGGGTGGGCGGCAGGAAAATTAGAATGTGGCGAAAAAAGGAAATAATATCTGCAGAAGCCGAACAACAATGGGTAAAATATTGATGTCTTTTATATAAGGAAACAACAACAGTAGAAAAGATTACAGAAAAGATAGAAAAGCAATTAACATAAGAAAAGAGGACTACTCCTCTACCAATTTTCCAACAGAGAGAGGTGTGTGTGATTAACTCATTCCAAATCGACTTGGGAGGATACGTGGCTCGTAATTTCAGCCCTACGTGGAAGTGTAGCTTTTCAGTTTGTTGTCATAAGTGACAAACGTTAAGTTTCAGCGGCTTTTCAATGCGACTGCTACAACGACGATGATATTTCTTGAAGTCCTTATCTCTGACTCGTCACTAGACTGACTCACTGCAACGACACTCTCTCTACCCTGATTCTGCTTCACCGATGTAACTCCCAACGTAACTCCCAACGTAACTCCCAACTCAGCATAACTCGCGTTTATATAGCAACCGAAGGTTATAAGCCAAGTTGTTCACGCGCTTAACACGAGGGTCGCCATAATCACGTGTATTTGCAAAGTTTCTGTTGCTTACTCAGATCTATTTCAAATCTCTTAGTGGATAAAATTAATTCATTCATTCCAATTGTCTTTTCGATGACCAAATTCAGCGGATACAACTTATGTTTAGATTAGATTTCGCTAGCGGTAAACATACACTGATCTTACCTCCCCGGTCCAATTTACTTCAATATGTTTTTATCAAAAATATTATTTTCGTCTATTTTTTTTTTTTTAATGACCCAAATTAAACATCGCCTCCTGCCCTTTGCATTTGTTTATAAACAAGTCTTCGCCAACCCGATTTGAAATTCACTCTTTATCCATCAGCCGTCTTGGGTTTTATATATCATTGTTCTAGATTCTTTCCTATTAATAGTGTTGACACAGTTTGTAACTTCACGGAAGATCGTGTTTTCCATTTTCAGTCAATAAACGTTATATATTTACTTAAAAGTGAAATACTACTCTGTATAGATTTTCAGGTTTTATTATGCAAGTCAATATTTTCACAAAATTGGTATTAACCAATCTATGATGTTGGTAAAATTTTCAGGATCTGCATATATGAGGCATGATCAAAAAGTATTGGGACTGTTGCTATGCTAAAGTACACAGTGAAGCCACTTGACACAGATTGACTTTGGACTCTGTTGCACATGCACACTAAATTATAACATTCTTGCTCACTTCTGTAGTTTATAGCAGTGTTTGACAGGAAGGTGTATAGTGTGGTTGTCTCACCACAAAGATTCCATCAATGACCATGGCAGAAGTTGTGAAAGTGTATGGAAAGGAGTGTATGAGTTGGACATGAGTGTATAAGTGGTTCAAATATTTCCAAGATGGTCAACAAAATGTTGACAGTGATGAAAACATCACAGATGTGCATGCAGTTGTTTGTACAGATTGTTGAATTTCCTTGCATGAGTTTTTGGAGGATGCGAACATTAGTTATGGTTCAGTTCAATCCATTCTCACTGAAGATTTGGGCATGAGACGTATGTTTCTGTTAAAACAGCTTTCTGTTGACCAAAAAGAAAAATGGGTTTTCTTGACTGTGATGAGGAAAACAAAAATTTTTTGAAAACCGTCATAACAGGCAATGAAACATGGGTCTATGGCTATGACCCTGAAACCAAGACTCAGTTTTTGCAGTGGAAGACCCCAACCTCTCTGAGACTGAGGAAAACACAAATGAGTTTAAGCATTGTGAAAACACTGTTGACAGTATACTTTGCTACAAAGGCATTTTTCATTTTGAGTATGTTCCACCTGGTTGGACAGTAAACAAGGTGTACTACCATGATGTGTTGTGGCGTTTGTGGGATGCAATTTGTCAGAAAAGGACATAATTGCATGTATCTGATGAGTGGTAACACCACCAAGACCATGCATCTGCTCATTCTGCATAGCTTGTGCAGGAGTTTTTGGCCATATACAACCACCACACTCCACAGATCTTGCAACTTTCCTCTTTCCAAAAATTAAATTCCACTTGAAAGAATAAGATTTCAAGAACTTAAAGAAATCCAATTGCTTAATATCCAAAAAAAAGGAGATCCAGGAATGCTTCTGTCAATGGAAACCATGTTGGATAAAGTGTGTGGCTTCAGAAGGGGAATACTTCAAAGGAGAATAAATGTCAAATTGATATGTGTTGTAGGTTTCTTTTTATAGCACCAGTCTCAATACATTTTGTTCAGACCTTGTATTTACCTGAACAATATATTGTGCAACTTCTAGCTTTATTAAAAACATTGATAATAACTTGTTTAGGGATGTCAGGTTTTATTATGCATGAGAAAATGTAATATAAATGTTTATTTATAAATAAATTAACAAGATGTAAGCCATAGAAACATATATTTGATTAAAATAATACCCTATATCTATATAAATAAAGTGCAGTGTACATCTGTCAATTTTTTGATCTCAGTGAATCCTAAACAACCTGAAATAACAGTAAGTAATTTCTATAGTTACACGTGATTAAAAATTAAATAACTCATTTAAAGTTAAATTTAAATATCAAACAGAGTAAAAGGTTTAAAAAATAATTCTTTATTAAAGCTTTAACTTTAATTTTGCTTTTCATTGCAATTGCCATTAATATTGCCTAATTAAGTCATAATTCAAATGTAAATGGGGCATGGTACATTGCTCATATGTTTTTTCTTTTTCTAGCATGCATACTGTGACAAATTCGAAATATTACATAATTTGGGAATCCTAAAGAATGGTGATTTTAAAAGAAAATAAAAATTATGCACAAGATAAATGTAAACAAACTATGGAGTTTGAAATATTATGCCGAATTAAGGTGTTGAATAAAGATAAAATAATTTTATTATTTCTAAATTCTTATAACTTTTATATACATAGGACACTGAAGGTAAAAGGCCATAAAAGCCCTCCACAGAAGCTAGCTTAAAGTCTGCCCAAAGGTTGGCTTCTAGGTTAGTACTCTAATAAATTAGCAATTCAATTTACATATTAATATGAGCTTCTTGATATTCTATAACCATTTTCTGCCTTTTATACTTTGCTAACTTTTCTATTGTTCAATGTTAATATTATTTATAGTAGTAATTCTTACTGCTTACCGAAGATCCTTTTTGCTTAAATACGTTTTTCTGTTCTCATATACATCTCATTTAATGAGGGATCACAAGTTTTCTATTGGATTAATATATAGAAAGTCCATTGCATTAATTCCATATCTTTAAAACTTTTTTTAGTTTGAACAAGCATTGTCTAACTTGGATATACATTTAGTTTAAAACTTAAGTTATGACCTTTACTATACAAGAAACATCTTGTTCAAGAATAATTCTCTGCATTTATCTTGATATCATCATCAACTTTGAAAGGACCTTTAATTTTATCACTTAAAATAGCATCCTCAAACATCACTCTACCTCTCCACTGTTATCCTAAAACATTTTGCTTGATTATTTTTATAAAGGGTTATTATATCTTTAGGCTAACTATTGGCTCTACATTTATCTCTAAAAGTTACAGTTGAGAAATGTTTATATTTACTTTTTTGACCAACATAAATGTTTCTCTTTGTGATATTTACTTAAAGGTGGTAGTTTGGATGCTTTCATGTCTTTAACCTGTGTTCAGCTTGTTGAAAATTCCAAAGTTGTGCTTCCATCACTCGGTCATTTTACAATGTTTTTCTTTTGCGGTTACTTTTTTATGATCTACTGGAGTCTTTATAGTAATTAAATTAAAACTCAAAAACTATACTATATGTATTTATTTACAGTATGATGAACAACATTTGAGTTGCATAAAATTTTATACTCCAAAGAAGTTAATGTAAATATTTTTCATAAAAACAGGTATTATCACCTGAGATTCACAGGTATATTTATCATATCAATATATCTTGAAAATATTACATTGGTTGGTTAAAAACAATTTTATTCTAAAAACATTGATTTGCATAATAAAATCTGACAGTGTATTATCTAACCGAAGGTCTCAAATATGCATTTTTACTTCACAATCCAATCAAGAAATTGATAAATATTGAGTACAGATATCAATTGTTAGTTGAAAAACTGAATACAATAATACAGAAAGAAAAGATAGCACTTGATAATTTTTTTGGTAGTTAACAAGCCATTATTGTCCTGAAGGATGAATATGATTTTTTTCTAAGCTTGATAAAATGTTAGTTTTTAGTTTTAATAATAATATAAAATGAATTGATTATATCACTAAAATGAATGTAAAATGATTTTGATGATAAAACAATGTTTTTCTTTGATTTATTTCTTATATAGTAGTTGTTATTGAGTTAGTGGATAGAACAATATGTGAAGGGCCATTCTTTCTTATTCTGGAATATTTTATGAGACTTTTGTTTCACATTGAATATGAAATTATATATATATATATATATATATATATATATATACATACACGCCTTGGCAACCTATAATTAACACCAGATTTTTTTAATAACCCTATAATTAATACTGGATTTGTATGTATGCTATGCAAAAATGGTTTGTTCAGTGGTAAGAAATTAAGGCAAGTATTATTACTAGCAGAATAGGGCCATTATAATTGCTCGGTGGTATTACTAAGACTTTTTTTTATTTTTGTTACTCTTTTGTTAAATATTTTTGTGTTTTATAATCTGTGAATAGACAAAAATTAAGACCAACTTCAAAGATTACTTAAGTAATTCAAAGAGACTTTAACTCTGCACTCACTGTTGCAACAAGAATGTAAACAGATCTTCACACACTTGTAATTAGATATCATGACTCAATGGATTTAAAAAAATTTAATTTTTCATTTTGAGCCAACAATCTTCTTTGTAGCTTTTTATCTCAACACTTTATCTGGCATTCATCAAGTATTGTAACTTAATTATTAACACTAGATGAAGTTTCAAAGAATATACAAGGGAAAGCACAAGAGAAAGATGTTGCTATTCTGAAAAGAAATTCATTAAGCTTTAATGTTGTTTAATGTTGTAATTTTGAATTGAGTAATCTTAAAATCAAATGCACTGTCAAAACTTAAAGCAAAGTTGGTTGTAAAGATTGAGATAAAAGTTGGAATAGTCTTTCTTTTTGCTTTGTGTACTTTTCATTGCTTAGATCATAATAGAAATTATAGACATGCAGTCTATTGCTTTAAAAAACTTTACAGTAACTGATTTTCCCACACAGGCATACAGTTTAACTTGGACTTTAGTATAGCATTCTCATATTTTGTTGGACCATGACTACACTCTGAATTATGACCTTGTACCATGCAATCATCTGAGGGTTGAGTGTTACAGATAGTCTTTTAGCCCTACCCTCCAAAAAAAGAAGAAAAAGTTGCTTATTCATTTAAAGACCTAAACTCTTTCCTAGAGGGGCATGATAAAATAAAGTTTAATAGCTAACAAATAAGATAACAAATAGAAATATGAAGTTCTTAGATAAACAGAAAATTAGGCAAGTAATATATGTACTATTATCTATTAGATAAAAATAAATCAGATAGTTAAGGTAGATAAATAAATTCAAATGGCTGTCAATATACATATACCTACAGAAAGAGATAGAATGACAAAGATATGAATATTTTCTAGATAAGCAATTTAAGTACTATTTTCAACTTTTGTCTGTGCTTCTGTTCATTACCTTTGTTCATCATCAACATTGCTTGTTTGAACAACTACTTTATCAGTTGCTATTAAATGTAGCAAATAGATTATTCATTCATTATCTGCCATTTTGTCACATTTATCAGCTTTGTATCAAACTTGGCCTTGTCCAATAACTACCTATTTGATGCACTAAGTTCAGTTGTCCTATAAAATATTAACCCTGTCCTCAGAAAAAATATTATTGTCATTTGTATCAATATATTATGATATTTGCTTTGCTTCTCTATGAAAGCTGTCCTGATAGATTTTAACCAAAATGTTCTGTGCATTGCTCAGTTTTCTCTAGTTGGTAAGACGTTAAAAAAAAAAATGGTACATAAGTTTAACTGGATGATATAATTTATCTCAGTTTGAGCTATGAACTATAAATAAAAGGGAAAAAAACAATGTATAGATTAAAATATCTGAATTCATTTTTTTTCTTAATTAATTTTCAAATGTATTAGTATTTTAGTGCACAGTTGTAGTCCTGCTTAATTAAAAAAATAGTTATACAATCATTAGTCAGGACATGATCATATGTTGCTATTTACAACACAGTTGTAAGCATGAGGTATCCAGTGTGGATCAAATTCACTATTAAATGAGCTATGAGACTAACTTATTCCACATTACACTACAATAGAGCACTAAAGTGTGTGTGTGTGTGTTCTCTCTCTCTCTCTCTCTCTCTCTCATGTGAGAGAAAGAGAGAATCTTTCAATTCTCAGCTCAGTGTTGCTTTATTTGCATTTATTATTCTTCATGATGCAATTTAATGCTACATTACATTGTACATTAATTAGAATACCATATTAAATAAAGCCTTTTTAAAACTATAATTTTAATATATTGTCTGATATAGTCTTGTATACAAATCTGTTAATATAATTTGTTAAGATTGTATCTTGTCAAGTGCTGGCTAAGGACAACAAATCTGGGTTCTTTGGACTTTTATATCATAGGAAAATAAGAAATATTAAGTGATCAGAGTCTCAAACTCATTGGTATTTTCCAATATCCCTTTTCTAGAGAATGCAAATTGAAAATAAAAACCAAATATTAATTATAGAAAAAATCTTACTATTTATTATAGCTTTAAAAATTCATTTACTCTTAAAAAAGAAATACTGTTATTTTTAACTGACATCTTTTCACTTTTTAACTGACATCTATTCACTTTTTCCTTTCACTTTGTTTCATAATAAGGATAGCAACACAATAGATTTTGCTATATTTCTAAACAATTATTGAATTTTATTTTTTAATCTGACATTTTTATTACTTCAAACATTTTTATTACTTACTTCATTTAAACAGTATTTTGTCTACTGGCTTTCATACTTGAGAAAATGTAAAAATAAATACTGTTTAAAATAAACGGAGTGTTTACTCAGTTACAGATATTCACTAAAATAACGGTTGTAATAAAAATTTTACTATATGTAGTATTTTAATTTTTGAATTGTCTCCAAACTTGTGTGATAAATTCTTTTATACATTAACAAATAACATAATTAGATTATGATAATTTAGTATAATTATGTGCAAGACTGTCTGTCTTTTCTTTTTCTGCTTCATTTTGCCTATGGTTTTGTTCTTTTGGTGTATTTCACTTGAATATCACAAGAAAAGCATATAAAAGTGTTTAAATATCATTTGGGATTTGTTTCTTTATTGTGTATCAAAGTGACCATGCAAATAGCTATGTGTGTGTTTTTTATTTGTTCATATCAACTTATGTAAACACACTCTTTTATGTATGAAGGGGTCATATCACAATGACAATAATAATAGTGGAGTATCATTTTAGCATTCTATATTGAGACTTGTAATATGACTGCCTACCATACTAAATGTCTCAGATATAATATGTATATTTTATTAAATATTAAAACATGGATGTATATTGCATGTGGTAACTAATTTTAGTGTTTTCTTTTGTGTATATGTTATCAAGTGCCATCTTTTCTTACAAAATTTATAAACCTTTGCTACCTTTCTCAGTTGATATTCTATTTAGTTTTTCAACTGGCAACTGATATCTGAACATAATATTTATCAAGTTCTTTACTGGATTGTGAAGTATAAATGAATATTTGAAACCTGTCAGGTTTTACTATACAAATCAATGTTTTAGCAATAAAATTGTTTTTAACCAACCAATGTTAGTAATATTTTCAAAATTGCTCAAACTACCTGAAGCATAATCTTGAATTCATTTTATGTATAAAATTAACTGGAAAATGTACCAGCTCTGAACCTAAAAAGAGGAAGTAACTAGTTAAGATGTCAATGTACAATTGATGGAATAATAGTGCACTTGAAAACAGATCATGAACAGCTTGTAGCAGTACAAGAAACTAAATAATATGAATATTTTTTATTGTCTATAGTTGAATAGATCAAAGAGGTTCAGAGTTGACCTAAGAGCATAGTAAATGGAATTGGCAATCTGAATTCAAATTCCAGTTTGTGCTAATGTTCTCAAGAAAAGTATTTTAGGTCAGGTGTTACTCAATACTATTTGTATCATATGAAGCAGTACAACCTATTACATCTAAAGAGGAAATGGGAATTACCAAGTAATTATGATTGCTTGAATGTTGTGAAGGACTATGTATTGTACCTTGACCATCTAATAGTTCAAGGCATGATACCAACTCTTTCAGTAAGTCAGGGCAGGTGTTACTCTATGCTACTTTTATCCTATAACCTGGTATAACCTGTCAAAAGAAAGTAGGTACTGCCTAGCGTGTCATCGGAAGACTGCTAAATACCATGAAAGTCTCAGCATAATAACCTAACTCAGTTATAGGATAATTTGAATTCAGAACAAATCAACCTGGTGATAATTCAACTTGCAGCAACATTCTGGAAAACCTACATGTGATTTTAATTGCAGAACAATTAAAACAGATATAATACTATCCTACATGTGCTAAAATACTTCTTCTTTTTTTTTCATTCACAAATTTTTTGAGTGAAAACCTAACATATTTAGTCCTAAAAAGATATCTTGCTTGCTTCAGCATTCTATTGATGATATGTATGTATTTTAATACATAGCCGTATATTATAAGTTTTAAATGCTCAGTATTAGCTTACTTTTTCTTGTGCTTTTATATTGCATGTCTTATATGCACTTGGATTTGTCCAGTCAAATTCTGTAAACCCGTCTGCTGTTATAATAGGTTTCATTAACTAAAAAAAATGTTTTTAGCAATTTAGCATCTTTGTTATTTACTGCTGTAATAGTAGGATTTTGTTGGCCAAATTTGTTGAAGTTCTTGGTAGCATAGGTTTAAGTGGTTAATTTATTTGTTTTACTGAGAAAAAAGTTTTCACTTTTAAAGTAATTGATTAGGTTGTTATTATTATACTGGGAGACATTAAATTGCTTGTATGTTTTCAAATACACTTTTCAACTACAACTGTGGAATCGTGCTAAAATCATCCCAGAGAATGAAAACTTGATATCAAACAAGAGCTTTGATATCAATCTGTTAGGATGTTTATTCTGTTTTAAAACATGTGATTATGTGTGTTATCTGTCAATTTAAAAAAATTTTACTCTGATTTATTGAATATATCTTTTTGGTTTTGTTTCAGATTGAATATGGTACACAAGTGGAAACCTCCATTTTTTCAGCACATCAACAGTCAAAATATTACCGAAGCAAATGGAAAAGGTTGAAAAATGAATTTTGACATGCAGATGTGGTGGCTACCTTCCGGTTTGGGACCTATGTGCTGTGGTGTTTGGGTGCCAAATTATTCCTGATTACTAGACCCTTGAAATTTTTTCCTCTCCAAGATGTCAATGAAATAACAACTGATATCAGCACTAAAGATAAATAGAAAAATTATGGATCCCTGGAGGAATTGTGTTTGAGTCACAAAAGAATATTTTTTAAAAATAACTGAAAAATTGGAATGACTTGGGTATAAATATAAAAAATTTCATAAGTTTTTACCTGTTTAGTAAAAAATATTTTAATTAAAATTTTAAGAATTTAAGGAAAGAGCTTATATATATTCAGTATGGGTGCAAGTCAGGTTGAAGAGAGCAATGCCCAGTCGCAGAAGCTGTACACATGTGAGCACTGCCAAATGACATTTCTGCGACCAGTGCACCTGGAAAGGCACATGAGAAATGTCCATTCTCAAGAACAAGAATCTGAATGCAAGGTCTGTCACAAACTTTTTCAGAACAAGTACTACCTGTCCGTCCATATGCTGACACATGCCATGGACAAGGAACTGGAATGCCCTCTATGCAAGAAGAGGTTCCAAGATGTAGAAACTCTGAACAAACACAAAGATGCTCACCTGGGCATCGGTGTGAATGCTTCAGCCAACGATAACATTTCTTATATGCATGGTACAAACCTCCAGTTAAATAATCATCAACTTGGTGCTGGAAATTTAATTAATCCTGCAGTTTCAAATGCAGGGTCTGTGTCCACGACAAGCACTTATAGCGGGAATAATGATCGTGCAAATACTTTAAACTGTGATTTGCGTCTCACAGATTTGAATTCCTTAAACAGGAGCACTCGAAATTATCGTGGAGGGCAGCCCACTGTCCAGAATACTATGCGAACAGCACCAAACAAGAACAGCACAGTCAGTTGTGATTTGCGGCTTTCAGACATTAATTCTTTGAATCAGAATACTACTAATTCCATCAGGTTACCCCAAAAGCGCCCCAGTAATGATGACAAAGATGTCATAGTCACTGGTGTCAGTTCACTAAAACGACCTTTCAGAGTTCAGGGTCTTTCTGGCACCAATACTTCCAGGAACCAAGCATCAGTCTATGGTTCTTCACATCTCACATCTAGCAACAAAACTCCAGTTACGAGTCTCTCCCAATTGTCTTCACGAAACAGCTACCTACAAAACCAGCTCCGAACTCAGAACTCTCTGGCTGCACAACACTCTGCCAACAACAGTATAACGAATAGAAATGTTACAGACAGGATATATTTGACATCTGAAGGTGTGAGTAGTCAGAGCACGGTGAGAAATAGCCTTCCAGCACGTATCAGCTACAGCAACAGGAAACAATTGGCACATCATCTCACTCAGAATAACCGCTTTGGCAATAACAGTATTTATTCCAACCTCAGTAGTCAGAGAAATCAGCTCTTAAGAAATAGTAATCAGGCAAATCAAAGAAGTGTAGTTAATTGTGATCTGACTCGAAGCAACCTTGGTACTATAAACAGACACACAGGTTTACCATACAATAATACTAATCAGCAGTTTTCAAATGGTACAAATGAATCAGACAGTACTGTGAACTGTGACCTCACCATTTCAAATATTAGCTCATTGAGCAAGAATCAATGGCCAACCAGTAGTAATAGCACCTCTCATTCTGCACCATTAAGAAACTTTGGTTTTTCCACACGCCCAGTTAGTACAGTGAATTTTGATCTGACCACGTCTGATATTAATGTCCTGAAAAGGAATAGGAGATTGCGACAAGCTGGTCGGATGTTGGGTTCTGGCACTTCTACTGTTGGACAAGTGCCAAACACGTTGAATTGTGATCTCTCTGTTGTCAATCTAGCATCGATTGAAAAAAATCGGCATACTTTAAACAATGGTAACCGTTTTGGTCGGCTGAATCCAAATGTGATTGCAAACCAAAATTCACAACAGGTACAGAACACAGTCAACTGTGATTTGACTACCAACAACCTCAATGATTGGAACCGTCGCAATACTATATGCTACCGAGCTAACAATCAGTCTATTCTTGGACAAAACCGACAGACAGCACGTACTGTAAACTGTAACCCAGCTAATGTTAACCTAAGTTCCCTAAACCAACGAGCCATTAACAACATTGTTGGGGGACAATCAAACCCATATCAAGTTCGCCCTGTGCAAATTTATGCAAACACTAGCCATCCTGCAGCTCTCCAGAGACAGAAAAATGCAGCTGCTTTAAATAATAGTAGTAACAACTTTGGAGTTCAGGGTTCCAATAATGTCCTCAGAACCAGAACCCTTCCAAGACGTACAGCAGGTATTGGCCCATCTGTCTCTGCTATGAATAGTTTCAATCGTTCCCGAATGTCAAGAATGTTCCGACAGAGGAAGACACTGGCCCCAAGCAATATTCCTATGATAGATCTTGATCCTGATGATGATGTGTCTGTGGTGTCCAAAAACACTACTCTGCCAACAAACTCCACAAATATTGTCCAATTTGATCTAACTGGCCCTGATGTGAATGTAACTACCTATGAAAATGGTCGTAGCTCTTTTTCCAACAAGCAGTCTTCTGTTAACCTTGTTGATATTGTTGAGCTGGACACTAGCAATAATTCTACATCTCAGCCAGTTTCTAATAATGCCACATCAGTTGTTGAATTTGACCTGTCAAACACCAGCATTCAGGCTTTCAGTACAGGCCAAAATGAACCAGCAAGTACATGTACCATCAACCTTGACGGTGAGGATTGGGCATCTAACACTACAAACAATAACACATCGTCAGACATTACATTGTTAGAAGTTCGAACTTTGAGCAAGCCTGTTGAAGAAGCAAGCCAATCTGTACCTGATATTACACTAAGTAATGTCAGAAGTTTAAGCACACTACAATCCTCTACTCCTGAGGATGAAAGAACAGCAGTGTCAGGCATTACTCTTGTAGATATTCGATCTCTGAGTACTTCAGAAATTGATGTTAACTTCCAGAATGTAGAGAATGATTCTGAAAAATCTCAGACCAAAATATCTTCTGAAAAAGGCCAAAGTGTCCCTGACAATTCTTCTGTCGGTAGTTTATCTTCTCTGACTCCTGCAAATTCCAGAAGTACTGATGATGTATCAAACCCAACTTTGGTTTTGGATAATGTGACTGTTGACCTTTGCTCCATTGATGTTGACAATGCTGAAGCTAATGTCATCACTGAGTCTGCCAGTGCCTCTGGGAATGAAGCAACGGACAAAGTAGAACTCAAAGAAGATTATTTCACCTGTAAAATATGCCTTGAACAGATTCATCACCTGTGTAATTATATCAGTCATCTAAAATCTCATAGCAGTAAAGAATTCTGTAAGTGTTACTATTGTGACTCTGTTTTTGGCAACATTCAGGAACTGGTTGTTCATTCTGTGATGCATGTTGGTGATTTAAAGAAACAGTGTGTGTTTTGTAGAGAAGTTCTAGCATCTGGAGAGGATCCGATCACGCACATGACTGGCTGTGGAGAATTTCAGTGCATCATGTTTGAAAGTGGAACACGTGTAAAAATAGAAAAAACAGACCAAAAGGAATCTGAATCAGGTGATCAAGATGAAGAGACTGAAAGTGAGGCTCAAGAAAAAGTTGAAAAAAACAAAACAGAATGTGTATCTCAAAATAAAGTTGATCAGAATATAGAAATAGAAAATGGGACTCAAAATCAAGTTGATAATGACAAAGAGGATGAAAGTGTTACTAAGAGTCATATTGATCATGACACAGAAACTGAAAGCATGCCTAAGAGTAAGGTTGATAATGACAAAGAGGATGAAAGTGTTACTAAGAGTCATATTGATCATGACACAGAAACTGAAAGCATGCCTAAGAGTAAGGTTGATAATGACAGAGAGACTGAAAGCATGATTCAAAATCGGGTTGATCATGATGAAGAGAGCAAGAACATGGATCAGATTAAGGTTGATCATGACAAAGAGGCCAAGAACATGGATCAGATTAAGGTTGATCATGACAAAGAGGCCAAAAACATAGATCAGAATGAGGTTGATCATGACAAAGAGGCCAAAAACATGGATCAGAATCAGGTTGATCATGATGGAGAGACCAAAAACATGGATCAGAATCAGGTTGATCATGATGAAGAGACCAAAAACATGCAGGTTGATCATGATGAAGAAACCAAAAACATGCAGGTTGATCATGATGAAGAGGCCAAAAATGTGGCTCAGAATCAGGTTGATCATGACGAAGAGGCCAAAAATGTGGCTCAGAATCAGGTTGATCATGATGGAGAGACCAAAAACATGGATCAGAATCAGGTTGATCATGATGAAGAGACCAAAAACATGGATCAGAATCAGGTTGATCATGATGAAGAGACCAAAAACATGGATCAGAATCAGGTTGATCATGATGAAGAGACCAAAAACATGGATCAGAATCAGGTTGATCATGATGAAGAGGCCAAAAACATGGATCTGAATCAGGTTAATCATGATGAAGAGGCCAAAAACATGGATCAGAATCAGATTAATGCTGACGAAGAGGCCAAAAACGTGGATCAGAATCAGGTTGATCCTGACGAAGAGGCCAAAAACGTGGATCAGAATCAGGTTGATCCTGACGAAGAGGCCAAAAACATGGTTCAGAATCGGGTTGATCCTGACGAAGAGGCCAAAAACGTGGTTCAGAATCAGGTTGATCCTGACGAAGAGGCCAGAAACGTGGCTCAGAATCAGGTTGAACCTGACAAAGAAACCAAAAACGTGGCCCAGAATTGGGTTGAACCTGACAAAGAAACCAAAAATGTGGCCCAGAATCAGGTTGATCCTGATGAAGAGGCCAAAAACATTCATCAGAATCAGGTTGATCATGATGGAGAGACCAAAAACATGGATCAGGATCAGGTTGATCATGATGAAGTGGCCAAAAACATGGATCAGAATCAGGTTGATCATGATGAAGAGGCCAAAAACATGGATCAGGATCAGGTTGATCATGATGAAGAGACCAAAAACATGGATCAGAATCAGGTTGATCATGATGAAGAGGCCAAAAATGTGGCTCAGAATCATGTTCATGACAAAGAGGTTGAAAGCATAGTTCAGAATCTGGTTGATCATGATGAAGATCCCATAAGTGTGGCTCATGACAAAGAAGTTGAGAGCATGAAACTGACTCTGATTGATCATGAAAAGGCTGAAAGCATGGTTCAGAGTCAGATTGATCAGGACAAAGATGATAAAAATGTGACTCAAAATCAAACTGATCATTATGAAGAATCTAAAACTGTGGTTGAAAATCAAGTGGATCAGAATAAAGATACCAGTAATGTGGCTCAAAATCAAATTGAGCAGAAAGGGTTGGAAGAATGGGACCAAAGTGATGTTACACAGGAAGGAATGGAAGAAAATATTTGTGTTGTAAAGGAAATAACTAAAGCAACAGTAGAGAAAGAAACAGTGGAAATTAAGGAGGAAATGACCAAAAACAATGGAGTACTGGATGATAATGAGGGGGGAAACATTGAAGGAGAAGAAACCAAAGAATATGAAATGGCCATTGAAGATGATAAAAGTCTGGCCCAAAAGGCTGAAATCCCAAATTTAGAAGAGGCTGAAATGTTAACTGAAATACCAGACAGGGAGTTGACTGAAAACTCTGACAAAAAAAGAACTGAACTATCAGACAAGGTAGAAGTTGAAAAATCAGTGATAGAAAACTTTGACAAGGAAGAGACTGTAAAACCGGAGAAAGAAGAGGCTGAAATGGGTTATGAAGAAAAAGTGGAGGAGATTACCAAGATAAAAGAGAAAATGGATATAGAATATGAAAGTACTTTCAATGTTTATGACCAGTCAGTTAATCAAATTAATCTGAAAATTGATGATAGAAATGAAAAAGAAGTGTCAGATGAGTATAATATTGAAATTAAAAAAGAACAAATTACCGAAAATATGGAACAAGAAAATGCTGAAATGTTGATAGAACAACTCTTAGAACCAATGGATCAGGAAAATTCAGAAAATATTAACCTGGACTCTTCTAGGTTGACAGAAGAAAAAGTTAATGCAATGGATACGAGTGAGCCTGAACAGATGCCAGAGAAGATGGAAGAGAGTGACAAGAAAGACGATTGCTCTACTGTTTGTAAATGGGAGGAAAATGTTGTCATAAAATCTGAGCCTGAAGACAGTATTGTGACAAAAATAAAGGTGGAGATTGAAACTGAGATGGAAGATGAGTGTCAAAAAGAGATTGAATTTGAAGTGGACATAAATGAAATTAAAAAAGAGATAAATGATTCCAAGGAAACATTAGAAGAAAGTAAACAATTAGTATAAAATAATTTTAAAAAAATATTTTTTCTTTCTTTTAAGGGAACAGGTTTAAAAGGCCGAGAAGTAAAAAGAATAAGTTGAATATATAAATAATGCAAATAAAAAAAAATGTCTCAAGTCTTTAAAAAAAATAAAAAATCCCAAAAATGTTAATGTGGATTTGGTGCTGGTGGTTACCTTAGACATATACATTATATATATATATATATATATATATATATATATATATATATAAAAGCCTAGCCGGTGGGTAATTAAGTGCATAATCACCTGGAAGAATTCACTGTGTCATTATCATCATCAGTCTTACCTGTTTTTTAAAAGCAACAATCATGTTGCTCTATGTATATAACATCTTCAGATTTGCTGACTCATTGTTTTTGTTGTTTGTTTGTTTGTTTGTTGTTTATATTTTTCACCTTTTTCTTTTTCACTTTTTCTTTTTTTTTTTTTTAAACAAAAAACAAACAAAAAGCATAACAAACACAAAAATTGTAAATTTACTATTTTAAAGAAAGAAAAAAAATTGCAACAATTGTCTCTCACTCTCTCTGTTTCTGGGGACCCAAAATGAATGGCTTACGTTTCTCTGTGATCATTAAATTATTCCTTCAACCTGCTCATTTTTTTAAAAAATGTTACATTTGTATCATTGTGGAACAATAACAGTGAGTCTAATTTCTCAAGTACCAGTTGATGTATCATTTGGTGATCTCTTTCACATCATTTGAAACATTGCACAAACTAATTTTATTATTCTATATGAGAAATTATGGTAGGAAGAAACCTTTGAGTTATGGCTAACAAAGACATTAACCCATCTTACTGAAGCTGCACTTTAAGAAGGAAGATTTGTTAAATTTTAAGATTGTGAGCTATTCTACTGAAATTCATACTGGTTTCATATAATTTACTTTCCCTGAAACTTTTATTATTATTTTATATTATTTGATTATTCGTTATCATTTTATTTAAATAGCCAGATATAAGAAAAAACAAAAACAATTACCTTTGATTTTACATAAAACCAGAAATTCTTTGGTGCAAAAGATTAACATAGTAGGACTTTGGAGAAAAGAGTTTGGTTAGTTTATTCTCATTTTAATCTGTCTACTTGTGAAATGCAATCAAAATATATGCACAAAAGAAAAGAATCTAGGCATCCTGGTTCAGCTGGGATTTCATTTTTACATTATGATATTAATGTAGCATTTGTGACTTAAATCTATCAACTAAGTTCAGACTGATTATCTAAAGTTCTCATGACATAACTTTGTGATTAGTCTTTTTTTTTTGTATACTTGATATGATATATAATTCTGGAAATAATGCAGAAAACAAAGTGTGTAGCTCACCTGATAAAAGACATATTTTAAAGAGATAAGCTCATTTTACTTTTGAGTGTTAATAGAAAATGACTAGAAGCAATTCGGTTTACATTTTACTTCTTTTTTTTCCTCACAAATATTTCTGTTTTGTTTTACCATTTTTCTTTTCTCTCATTTCTTCTCTTTCCAACTCCAAATTTTTTCTTTCCTTCCATTTCATCCACTCTGAGTTTTTTTTCATTTTTAACAAAGTTTAATACATAAATAACAACATAATAAATAGTTATCATTTTGTCAAGCTACACTCTTCAGTATCTTTTTTTTCCTTATTTCTTCCTTCTTTCTATCTTGTTTTATTATTTCTGGTTTGTGCTTGTTTGTTGTACATATAGGCATACAGTGAGAACATATTTATACATGCTCAATATTATAATATTTTTTATAAAAGGAAATGCAACATAAATTTGCAACAAAATTGATGTACAAGTTATTAATGCTTGTGGATCAGCCAGAGATCTGCAATGACTTATCAACAATATTAACAGTTTTTAAAAGTAATTTCATGTTTTGGATATATCTGACCATCATTCATATAATAGAGAAATTTTTTTATAGTTTCATTTAATAATGACTTTTCTGTTTTTGCTTGCTTGTTTGTTTGTTTTTTTAAGGTTTTTCCAAAATGATCAATTTTAATGTATTTTTTCATTTTTCTTTTTTATTAGTGCATCTTACTGTTTAGATTTGCCAGTTAATATAAAATAATAGAAAACTTTTACTACTTCACAGCATATCTTATATATCAATTGTTTATTTTCAATGGAGCTACAGAATTTGATAGATGAATAAGAGTTATTGAATATATTTTCATGATTTGATACTTATCCAAATCCTTCAAATTCTTTATCATGAAAGAAAAATACATTTTCTATTAGCATTCTTCAACAGCAGAATAGTAATTAAAATTTGTTATAGTGCAAACTATCAAAACAGTCATTAATGCTTTAAAAAATTCTTTTAAATACATAACCAGAGTACAGTATCATATCCAGTCTTAAATATTAACGTGCTATTGAAAAAAATGAACAGAATTTGCTTGTTCTTGCAACTATGATTACTATGTAATTACAAAGTTTCAAATATCTTTGATAGCGCCAATCATCCTGGCAAAACTTTTTATTCTATAAATCTCTGTTTTGTTGAAAGATCCGAGGAATGATAACAAAACACTAACATGTAAAATTTTCTTTTTTTTCTCTTAATAAAAATTATATTTAGAACAGTCTTACAGTATATCAAACCATGACACAAGGTTACATATGTTGAATACCCAATGAGGAATAAAATACATTATCATTAGCTCATCCTTGCATTACTATAAATATTCTATATGTTTAGTTTTTAATAAATTTATTGCTGTTTCTAATTTTTATTGTTAAAATACCTTTTAGAATATTATGTTTAAAACTTCTTTTTTTTTTTTTTAAATGCTCTTTAATTACTCTTAGGATGCATTTTATTTGTGCCTATGTTTATACACACATGCACACAAGTGTAATATGTATATATTTTTCAGGTTAAAAAGCCATTGATATCATTTTGAAATGTAGTTGAATTTATTTGGTTTGTTTCACATTTAATAAAGCAAACATGAAATAGGGAGGAATAGAAATAGAAAGAGAAGAAAACCATGTTTGTTTGTGTGTTTTTTTTTTACTTAGTCACCTAAACTCTACAGCTATTCTTTCTTGATTTTTTTTTTTTTTTTTACTTTTGATTATCTAAAACTTGGGTGTCCTATCTTTTCTTTTGGTGGTGTAAAATGAAAGACATTTATTTTCATCTGGCTCTAACAACTGTTATGCTTAATATCTATTAAAAATCCAAATAAAAGTGGGGGGAGTTTCTTTTTTAATATGTCAATTAGTCTACTTGTCAAATGTTCTAAAAAATAATTGAATAGCTTTAGTAAAACTTGGATAATATACAGAAATGTTTTATTTATTTTATGGATGTCACCTTTTAAATGACTTAATCACATCTTTTAACATTAAATATCAACCTCCATTTGTATTTACTAAGGTTGGCTGAGTTTGGCACAAGGCCATGATAGGGTATCCATCAAAGCTTAAACTAGAGAATGGCCTTTAAAACTACCCAGTTATTGCTCTTCAGCTGACACTGAGAAAGATAGAATTAATGAAGAAGCAGGAATATGTTTCTAGCTAACATGTTACTGGTGCTATACAAAATCTTTCAATACCTTTTGGTTAGAATCAACCTTATCATCTGTTATTGTTCTATTCAAAGACTCTAAAAGTGCTGATTCCAGGTCTTAAAATTAGAGTAAGCATTTACAAGTTTTTGAGAATGTATATTGCTTTCTGAACTAATGATCATACTTTTTTCCAATTTTGAAATGAACTTATTAAATACCTACATATAAGTGGGAGATTAAATTCTCACCACTTTAAATATTATAAAGAGGAAAGCAAATATTAAATCCTACTTGTCCAACAATAACCTGAAAGTGTGCAAAAGAGGCTGTTTGATATTTGCCTTTTATAACTTCATTCAACTGTGTGTTGTGAGTTGAGTGAGGTGATATTTTTTTAAGTTGTAAAATTTTAATACATTCCTTGTAATAAACTGAAAATATTTAGTTGCTCAATGATACACTTCTAAATTAAAATATAAACCATTTTTCTATTCCTTTTTTTACTGGAATTCTTGAAAACTGTCTTTTGTCTCTTGCATCTGGTTTTCCAAAATAGGCATTCTGAGTATTGTCCATATTTGGCATTGTTTTTGGAGTTTCTACAAGATCCAGGAATTTCCAACATATGGTCATAAACTTCACACAATGCTTTTTCCAATTAAAAAAAAATAGTTGATTCAAATTAAAATCTAAAAGCAAGCAAATATTTAACACCAACATTTATTACCATCTATCTTCATAATAATGTTAGCTGTTATAAAGTGGTTAAAATTACTAATTTTGGTTTTTATCCTAGTTTAGGTTCAATCATTCCTTTAAAAAACGGGGGGGGATTTCTTGCACTGTTAATTTAAATATTTATTAAACTTTAGCTAATGCATTCACTTTAGATCTTATGCTTTTAACAGGCCAAGAGGTAATTTTTAAAAAGAAAATACTTGTCTCAAGGGAGGTAACTGATTATTATTATTATATCGAACATGCAATCTGTTGTACCACAGTTTATGCTGTACAATGATTTCACAAGCCCTTGAAAGTGACTCGATCCTCCTTGCAGTGCACTCCATAAAGATAGCATTTACCAGGTTTGGGTTATTCCAGGTAAATAAATAAAACTCTTGTTTTGGAAATATTCCAAATTATATATAAAAAAGTGTAACGGATAAAATTGTTTTAAGTATCTATATCCTATATATATATATATATATATATATATATATATATATATATATATATAAATTTGGAAAACAAATACTCATCAATTTGAGTTCCAAAATCACAGGTCTTCTGACTTAGTATGTTTACCAAGAATAGTGGCCATTGATTTGACATTGACTTGTTTTTTTATGGCTTATCAACCCTTATATTAGATTTTTTTTTAAGTGAATATTGTGCATAAACAACTTTGTTGAGATAACAATGATTTTTCCAGATACAAGTACTACTGTTAAATACGTAACTGGGGCGGGAGATGGATTCATATCTTCCTGAAGGTATTTGCACATAAGTGAATGAACACAACTGGGATACAAACTCGGCTTTGACTGATTTCTTAATCTAAGACACTATCCATTATTCCACTGTCTGACATTCATAACAAAAAAAAAATATCATTTTGTGTGGGCAATAACTTTGGTTATTAGGGATTATTTAGAATATTGGGATATTTTATATTTAGTTAATGCTTTTGATATAGCCAAAACCAATTTGCATATTTTTATAATTTCCTTTCTACAAATCAAGTATTTCTCAGAAAGTATTTTAAAATTGACCAATTTGTGAGTGCAAGGTTCACACTTTTTCACTACTTAATTTCTTTAAGAAAAAAAATGATGTGCAAAAAAGCAATTGCAAAAATAAGATTATATACAACTTAAACTCTGATTGCTTCTTTTTTATCAAGCTACCATTGAAATTTTTAATTTTCTCTCAATTAATACAGATCAACTTGAATTAACAGTACATGACTTGTAGCAAGTGAAAGAAAACATCCCTCCCCCTTTCCTATCATGTAAAATATATCTTACAAAGACATGTTTCAATAAGTTAGAAGCATTTAGTAAATAATTAAAATTAACATCTTAAGGATCTCAAAAATAAATCCTTATATCATTGTTTATTCTCTTAGTTATGGGTACTGTATGATTTTTTTTTTCCCCCTTTTTGCAACTGACAAAGTAAGTTTTAAAATTTGAATTTCCTTTAAAGTTTAAAATTAGCTGACAAGGGAATTTCATATGGCTATTCATCAGATTTCTTGTTTAAAGATAGAACTGTAATTTTGACTGTAGGCACATATAATGATGATGACAATATAAGCATCAAGGTTGTAACATTTTGTAAATAAAGAAGTGATGTGTTTTGTGAGGCATATGTAGAATTTAGTTATTTCCTTCAATGATACTCTTATGTGCTATTACTAAGTTTGACCAGGGCAAATGGCCAAGAGTGGACAAATGTTTCATACCTAGATGGTAAAAGTATGAAAAAATATTTCCTGATCAATTTATAAAATATAGCCTATCCTTAAAATTAAATGACTTTTTAGTGTTATAGAAAGAAAGAAAAAACTTCCTCTGAAGTTTATATCAGTTTTGTTGTGTTAGAAATCTGCATAATGGTGCATTAGATTAAAAGCTCCCATAAAGGAAATTTTAAACGATATTTGATTAACAAACAAGAAAGTTATTTTTCATTAATGTTTTAATGCTTATCATTCTCTGGGCAGAACTAGAATCAACTATAAATTGCTAATTTATATAAATACAAATAAAGCTAAAATACAAGGAAATTAAAGTGGAACAATAGTTGACATTTTATAATTTGAAAAAGAATTTCTTAAGTCGGTGAAGTCTAATGATAGTCTCCCCTGGTTTGTCCTATAAAAAAATAATTGCAATGCAATTTAGATTGGAAATATTTGATGGGATCAGATTATCATAATTTGGATTATTTACATAAGTTTGTTAGAAAAATTAAATGGGAAAATTCCTTGCTTATAGTTTTGGTATTCTCTGTATTAGTGTATCATGTCTTGAGCTGTGTTTCAAGGTGGTTAGAACTTCTTTTTTTTTAATAAAGATTGCCTCTTTCCTAAATATCTTAGTTAATCTTGGTTAATTCATATGATCATACATTAAATTTGATAATTTATGGAGAATATCCGACAGGAATTAATATTTTTGAAGATTGGTAACTTAAATGCATAATCTGTTCAAGAAGACAGTAAAACAGGATTTTAGAAATGTTTATTTCTCTAGCACAAATATTACTAGAGTTTTTGAAATCTTTAAAAACCTAGTCTACTTATTATCACTTCATTAAATTCTTTGCGATAAGTGTGCTTCTGGAATTCAGATAAAATGAGTTATTTTTACAATAGTTCTTGATGAATATTAAGGCATATACAGAATTGTTAGCCACTGATCTGCATCTACAATTTAATAATATAAATATATAATTTTCATATGAATCCATAATTTTGAGAGTAACCCAACTTACAATAAAATAAGAATAACATTTACCTGTTTAATAGGAAACATGCTGGGCTTAAATACTCCATTCTTTATGAAAGTTTTAGCACAACCAATTCATTTTACTAGTTTATTTCTTCTGTTCTGATAAATTTTCATATGAGGACCTTTTTTTTCTGTTTAAACCTGTGTTTTCAGAGTGCTTCTAAACTACATTAAGTGCTTTTAGGGTTATTTAAAATCTCATAGTTTTGTTTAATTTACTTCTGCATGTTTTATATTTTAGGTAGGTCCAGGAGGTCATTTTTATAAGGTCAATTTTGTTTTTTATAATAGCTTAAAACAAGGGGTGAAAAAAATCATTAAAACTGCTGATTGATTCACTCAGATATGTACTTTTTTTGTTTGTGTTCTATATGTTATATGATCTAGCATTGAACTCAAGTCCTAGATATAGCACATACCTCTGCCCCACCTCCACCGTGCAGTCTCACTATAAAAAGTGCATACATGAAATGTATTTCATATAATTGTGTAATTTCTTTATTTTGGCAAGGCTATACTTGGCCCTTAATTCATCTTCACTTGTACAGAACTTTCAAAATTTTATATATATATATGATATATATATATATATATATATATATATATACACAACAGCATAGCAAGGGAAATGATTCTCCAATTTATTATTTCTCTTCACTAGGTCACCAATCAATACAAGTTGGTTCACATTTGTATTCATGTATCCTATATGGAAGACTGATTGCAGACAAACATTGTTCTCTATAGCTTTGTGCTATAAATTTTGTGTTATCAAATAGAACTTTAAGTTCTTTTTAAATTACTGACACAGGAGAAACCAGCCATTTTTATGTAAAAAGAAAATTGACTTATATTTAAAACCTTCACTTTGATATTTTGGCATTGGATTGTTTAAAGAAAACACCTACAGCATATATATTTTGAGCTCTAGGTTATAATGCTATGGTAATAACAAATTATATCAGTGAATGAATGTGAATTTCTATTTTTTTTTAATCTTACCATTTTTATCCGTTTATTCTAAATGTGTTGGATTTCAGTGCAGATATCCAAGTTGGATACATTTTCCCCCCTTTCTGCCTGGGTTACAGTACACAAATGATTTCCCAGTCTCATTCAATACAAATGAGATAATGTAAATAAATAAAATGTTGATAACAAAAACTAACAAAAATTGTGTCATTGAATTTTGATTCTTAAACCAGGTGAGAGATGTTTGCTAAATTGCTTGCTTTTGAAATGTTTTTATTTTATTTTTTCCTTCAAGCCGAGGAAATATGTTGATGGATACAATAATACATGTATAAGATTGATCATAATGAAATTACAAATTGAAGCAAAATAAATTTTTAAAAAAAAAGTTTCGGTCAAAATATTCTTCCTCGGTGTCTATACATTTATTCCACCTTACCAGAAAGTTGTCAATCCTTTAAGAATTCTTCATTCACGAAACTGATTAAATTATTGAAAACTCCTTCTTGTTGATTCTGAGTGGAAAAGTTCTTGCCTGTAAGGAAGTGATCTAAATTCTTGAAAAAAAAAAAAGAAGATATGCTGTAGAAAAGAAGTTGTGTGAGTAGGTAAGGTGCAATAAATTTTCCTCCCCACTTTTTTTCCATTTTTTATTTTTTTAATTTTTTTTGTTCAATTTTAATAACATTTTTGCAATAGACATTCTCACAGAGTGGAATGAGCACTGACTTTTTTTTTTTTTTTTTGGTGCACTTTTTCAGCCTGGTCTCTATGGATTAATTGGTCATTTTGAAAGAAGTTCTTATCTAACAAATTATTCCTATTTCACCGAATACTTACCTTAACCTAAGGGTGATAGCGCAGCTTGTTACTGCTTCTTCCTCACATTCAATCATTATGTACATCTTTGGTTATTGATACATAATCTATTTTTTTACAGAAGACAAATGGTTCAATTTCCAACCACACATGATTAATGCAAGTTTTCTATCTATCTGATTTTTATGCTCATCCAATTCAAATGGAAATTGCCTCATTAAGTTTTTTCTTTTTTCCTTGTCAATCATTCTGAAATGGTTTCAATTAATATAGTAATGTACGTCTAAATTTTCAAAAATCTTTTCAAGACTTTATAATTGACTTATGGTTTTAACTGACTTCTCTATTGATTCTCAAATCCAAAATCTTACTTTTATTCACTGACTGCATTATTCCCAAATGCAAAACCTGATTTAATGCTTCAGTTCCATTATAGTCCAGCTAGAAGATATATTAAACCTGAGCCACAAATTGAAAGTCTTTTCACATTTGGCTAAGTAATCTACAAAAATTACTTAAAACCAAATTATTGATTTAAATTCAGTATTGAAGTTTAGAGATTATTTTAAACCAAACTGTCAATGAAAATAGTAAAACTTAAGCACAATATAAACAATTTCATCTCGATCAATGTGTGTATGTTTCTGTGTATATATGTAAAACCTATATAGATTTTTTTCTGTCTGTCTCTCTCTTATATATATATATATATATATATATGTGGGAGAGAGATAGAAGATGATGTAAATTTTTATATACCAGAACAATGTTCCAAAAATGAATGACAAACTGGAAAATTTTTTTGTTTGTTTTTTTTTTTTGTGGGTCTCATTTCATCCCATTCTTTAGTACTTCATCAGACTAAAGTTATGTTTACATTGATGTAACTGTATATGTAAACAAAGAGGAGGGAACACTGAAATTTTAATTCTTTTTTTTTTTTGTAAAGATGTATTAATTTTGTTTAGCACTTGTTTTTTTTTTATCATTTTGTTTAATGATAGAAGTGATGAAAACAAAGAGATTGGTGAGACTACCCAAATACATCTTTTTAAAAAACAAAAAACATTCAAGTTTAAAACTTCAGCAGCATCTCCCATTCATGCACATATATAGTAGTGGTCTGTTGGGTTGAGACAGACATCTATATGCAAAGGTAAACTTGAAGGTGTCTGTAGAGTCCAATGCAGGAACAATAAAGAAACTAGCCTGGAGGTTTGGGTGCTTCTACTATTGCATTCCTTTTTGCATGGGTCTCATTGATGCTCTCACATTGTTTTGCCTCAAATGTCTCTGTTGCTTCGCACATCAGGGCATACCAACCAGTTTGATCTTGTGCACACTCTTCAAGCTGCTTGCGGGCTATCCCAGTATGAGCAATGTTGGCTTTGATGCAGTCTTTGAAATATTTCAATGGCCTGTCATGCTTTCTCTTTTCCTTAAAGAGCTCACCATAGAGAAGTTGCTTTGTGATTCTGTCATTGTCTATCCAGATGACATGCCCCATCCATCTGAGTTAGGCTTTTCAAATCATGGCTTCAACATTGAAACATGTTGTTACATCAATGGAAATATCACTTTAGATCAATTAAGTCCTAAAGGATGAAACATCTTACAAAGAAATGATATCCAATTTGTTCATTACCATTTGCGCAACACATGTAAAAATTATATCTGAATATCCTGTCATTGTTAAATGGAACACTTCTCAGTTAATTCATTACTACACACATCAAATGTTGAAGGCAGATTATCCACAAATGGTAACACAGTGCCATCTACTGTAAACTTTCTTTAAACTCAAAAATGAAGGATTTACGAACATATGTTTATATGGACTTTTGTTTTAGTGTGAAGAACCATAAAGTTTATAAAAGTATTTTTGATACTCTGTGTGTGTGTGTGTGTGTGTGTGTATATATATACACATACATATATATATATATATATATATATATATATAGGCACACACTACCAATTCGCTCTCTTTAGTGTAATGAGGGAGGTATTGTTGTGGGCAGCTGTTCCCTGAGACTGGGGACCTCTCAATAATATTTTCAGTTACACTCTGCCCAAAGACAAACACAAGTGAGAGATAAAATGTAGTTTTTCTGCCTAAAGGCAAAATACTACATGATTTGATCTTCAACCCAGTAAAAACATTTTGATATTCAATAAGTTTTAACAGTAGAGAACAGATAATACACTTTGATATAAATGTTTAGTGTCATTTCTGAACAAAAACAAAAATAATAATTTCATAGAAATTCAAATATAATGTATATGAATATTTTCATGGGTAATAGCAAACAGTTATGATACAACCTAAGTTGTATCCTGGTTAGTGTGTGTGTGTGTATATATATATATATATATACACACACACAGACACAACATGCATAAAGGATCCAGCCATGTCCAGTATCTTGTTATTTTACCTGATATATAATGTTGAATCACAAATTTCCCATCATGCTATGAGGAGTATTTTAACCAGAACAGGAAATCTACAGAACCATTTATTTTAGTTGATACATTAGGGACAAAAAGAAATCTCACCAGTGTCTCAGGGAGAAAAAATATTTATTTGTGAGATGTAGCTAGAATGTGTTCTAAAAGTCGATTTTTAAACATTTTGTATGCATCTCTTTTAAACTATGCATAAATATTTTATGAAAGTGGAACTAATTACTTTATTTAATAGATAGAAATTTACCTTTTATATATTTTTCTCATCTTAATCCCATCAGATGAGTTTTATGTATATAAAAACATTTATGTATATGTTGTTAATGGAAGAGATTATGGAATTGAATGCTTCTGTTTGTGTTTTTCAAAATTTCCAATTTGCCAAGCTTTCATTTTTCTGCTGCCATACAGATACTCTCCACCTATTAAAAACATGTGGATTTCTGTTCATACATGCATAGTAAGGTTCTCTCTGTTATGTTACATCAAATCCATGCAACTACTACTTAAGATATTCAAAAATGGCCAGATATATTCTGGATAGATCTTATATGCCAGTAGTTGATGGTGAAATAAATAAAAGTTTATGCATGCAGTGGAAAAATTTGTCATCATTGCATTGGAACCAAACAAGGAATCTGATGTGGTTTATACTTAGTTTTTATCTGAAGTATCTGTATGTTATCATCCATTTTTATACCACCACATTGAATAAGTGACAATCTTTAACCTTTGTGCCTGCAAAAAGTGGTGCCAAAAGGATTGTTTTTCCCTTGAGACCACTATTATTTTAACTACTTTCACTCCTTTTGGTTAAAGATTATAAAAAAAAACATCTGTCAATAACAGAAAATATGAGGCTAAAAGATGTTAGTGCAAGTAAACAACTTTGCTTGATGTTGATTTTACTTTGTGTAAATCTGTATTTGGTTAGTCTAGTACTTTGCTATCAAAACGCCAGAGTGTTTTCAAACTGTCCTTGGCTTAAAGTATGCTGATATTCTTGTTTCTACTTTTAATTGTTCAAGTAAGGTCCTTTGCAACTGTAGTAAGCTGGCTAGAATAGAAAGGAGGAGGTAGTATTTAGGGCGCTTTTTCTAATCCCTAATTCATGCAGTGCACAAATTTATTTATAGGTTTACCATTTGCCCATGCATTGAATATTGCTGTCACATCTGGTTTGGAGCATTGTATTTAGAGATTCTTGATAAAATCTAAAGAAGAATCTGCAATGTTATCAGTCCTGATCTGATATATTGGCTTCAATTACTTTCCTACCTCTCTAATGTAAATTCTCTGTGCCTTTTCTATAAATATTTTCATGATAATTGTTCTGATGAGCTTTCCTTTTTGGTACCTCAACTTCATGAATTTAAGCACAGTACTAGATTGGCAGTTAGGTTTCATCATTTTACAGTTGAAATGGCTAAATGAAACCATACGTTCTATGCTGACTGTATCTTCTTTTGCACTTCTCACATCCAGAACACTCCTCCAGCCTCTTGCTTTCCAGTTAACTTTGACATTGCATTTAAATTTTCAAAGAGCAATCGTTATCTTCTGTCTTCTTAATTCTTATTCTTTTATTGTTCTCTCTCCTTAATAATATTTTTCTTTTTCTCATATTCTTTTACACTCAGTAACTCCCATTACGTCTTAGTGGTTTTATTGCCTTGCTTGGGGTGAAATGATTAAAAAAAACAAAAATGCCTCAACAAGAGTAGGTTGAGCAGCAACAGTGTTTGGTATTGATGTTAATAAAGAATGAGTTAAGCTGTGAGAAAGTATTTCTGGTTATGATTGCCAGTAAACCTGTACTTGTCACTTTATTGTTTGCCTTTTACAGCATCAGGAACTGCATATAGCTTAAATATCATTTGTTGTTAAGATTATACCCACTGATCATAAATCCTGTGAGGAATTCTAGTTCTTAAGCCGTGGCAGATCTACTATGAAACTAATAAAGCTTAAGTTTCACTGTCCCTAATCCCAGAGGGTCTTCCAAAGCAACTTTTTTAATGAGTGAAATTTTCAACAAAAATCAGTGTTTTTTTTTTTTTAAAAAGTGGTTGTCATTGAAATAAGACCATTTTAGTGATAGAATCAAAAGCCAATGGGTTGAAGTAACTAATGGTCACCTTAGAATATGCTCTTGTACCTATTTCATATGGCCTCAAACTTTTCCCCATAATTGGTCAAATTTCAACATTTTCTTGGGGGTTTGCAGCGCCCTCTCCCAGCTCTATGGGCTTGTTGAGCTCACCAGAACCTATTCATAGCCTATATTTTGGCATTTGAATCTTCAAATCTATTGCTGCTGGTTGCAAAGGGTTCCCCATATCTGTTCAGGGTCCAAAAATGTAGATCCACCACTGTTCTTAGGATTGCCTTGCAGTAAAGGTTAAATAAATCTGGTGAGGAGACACATCTTTGTCTTATGTCCCCTTTCTATTTTTGTGTATTTACTCAATATAACTTCTATCTACATACAGGCAGTTAGTTCCCAGTATATATTCTGAATTATTCTATTATCATTCCCAAATAAATCAAGTTTAGAACCACTTGAAGGTATTCCAATCTCTTTGTAGATCATAGCAAAAATAACAGCTTTGGTGGCTAAAAGTTTTCTGGATCTCAGCTAGGGTTGGAAGTTTATTGTGAGTTTTGCTTTGTTTGGGTGATAATATATCACTATCATTTATAGATATAGTGCAGTACAAAACTTTGTTGACGTGTTCAGTATATTCCTTGAGAATTCTCATTGTCAGAGATCAGTGTTCCTATCTTTACCAAGAAGGAATATTTCTCATAAAATAAGACCATGATTTTTTTTTTTTTTTCAGGATAGTAAACAAAATATTAATGCTGTGCTTGACAACATATTCAGCACTACATACATAGACTGGTTCCCCTGTGGAAAATTAGAGGGAATAATTTTGTAGATAGGCATTGATTAGAATGTCAGAATTGAAAAATATTGAATTTTATCATTTTAGAAGTTGGGGAAGAGATCTTGTTCATAATATAAACACAGTGTCAAATCGATCACTGACTTAGAGTTATCTGTACTTTTTTTTTTGTTTACAAATGTAATCTTTAAAAGTATGCTTATGTCTATGATAACTGCATATTACTGATGTCCTTTTCCCAATTTGTAATAGTATGCAGTTATCACTGTTGCAAAGACTTTATTTACATCTATTAAAAACTGATTAGAAAGAAAATTATAATAATTAAATACAATGTAATAGCAAACATGTCTTTGAACAGTTAGGTGGTTTGTAGAGAAGTGAGTGTAGATTTACATAATCTTAGTTATATATAATTATATATGTTTGAAATTATACTTGTAATGATATGTAAGTTTATAATGAGAAAAATTATAAACCTAGCTTGAATTAAATTACTGCTGGTTGTATCTCATGCAAGGAATCACATTTGAAAAGACAAATAGTTTTTTGCACAATTTTTGTTTTCAAATAAATTAGACTAGATGTGCAGATAGTATAACTTATCTGTGTGAACAGTGAAATCAGTGTGCCATGTTCAGATTCTGACCCAGTTTATTTCATTCACTTTGCACTAATGACATTTGAAAAGGTACAAATACATCTTCCTCCAGCTATGGGTTAAATAGTAGAATAGACTGCGTTCTCTTATTTTGGGTAGCAGCTAGTCTGGGGAGAAAATAGAAGGAAAGCTACTCTGAATTTATAACTAGCTTGAAGAAAGATCAGCTCTGTCAGGTTATATTGCTATGCACACACCATTGCTACTACTGTTACAGTACACCACCACTCAAATGAATTGCAAAACTTGAGATTGTGATGAGACTAAACTAGAAAATTCTTATTGAAAACATGTTTTGTTCAGTATTTCCTCTGGTGATTATTTAAAATTGAGTAGCTGGGTTTTTAAAATGGTTTCTAACATCGGATTACTGAAGAATGTTTTACAGAGTATTGATAAGATGTTCATTTCTGCAGCTGATTAGTCTTTTTGTTGAATAGAGATACTGAGAGAATTAGCTTTTAGTTGTTTTAGTTTTTTTTTTTTTTACTAAATATTCACCCAGTTCAAAATTCAAGAGCCTCTCAAGGTAGAGGTTTTTTTTTAATCATTTCACCCCAAGCAAGTCAATAAAGCCACTAAGACACAAGGTTAACACCTGAGAGTGAAAGAATCTGTGAAATAACTTTATTGAGAATAAAAGAACAAGATTAAAGGAGACAGAAGATGACAATTGATGTTGCATTTAAGTTATCGAAGATCATAGTCAACAGCAAAGCAAGAAGAGAGTTCCACAAGTGTGAAATGCAGAAAACTGTCAGTATAGAACTTATAGTTACATCTAGCAATTTCAACTGTAAAATGATAAGATCTGGCTGCCAATCTAGTACTGCATCTAAATTCATAAAATCTAGCTATCAAAGAGGAAAGGCCATCAGAACAATTACCTTAAAAATATTTATAAAAAAGGCACAGGGAAGCTACATTGTGGTGGTGGGAATGTGTCTGAAGCTGAAATGCCAGGTCAGGATCAGTAACATTGCAGATTCTTCTTTGGATTTTATCAAGAATCTCTAAATACACCACCGAAGCATCAGACACTATATATCAGCAATACTCAATGCATGAAAGAATGGTAGACTTATAAAAGTGTAAGATAGATTCTGATGATAAAAATTATCTAGAGCAACACAATGAACCTTCCTAGCAGCTGACCTAGCACTTGATTCAATTGTTTCACTTGATATCAGTGGAAAACTGAGAAAATGCAATGAGTTGCTCTCCTGGAAGTTTGCATCAGCCAGGCTGATAAAAGGCAAAAAAGGTTCTCTAAGGTGAATGCAGTTTCATTTTGGAGGCATTAAATTAACAAGTTATTTCTTGGTTCAGTGTTACTGAATGAGGTTGTATGGGCTTGGGGACAAAGTAATTATGAGGATATGTGGGATAGATAACAGTTGATCCTGGACTTGAAGAAGTTAGGATTGTAGTAATCAAGAAAACATCCTTTTGAGAATCTATTCCACAGAATTGTGGTTCTCAGGAAGAAGCTGTCTGGAACTTCTTTCTTACTTTCTTGAATATAAAGGGAATGAGGATGATTCAACACTATGCATGTGGCAAGGTGGTTCCTAACTAAAGGTCTGAACTGGTGGAATGAAGGAATGTAACTCGTTTGAACATTTGCTATGAAAATAGCAATAGAGTAGTGATAGTTTTTTTAACATTTTGTCTGTTGGAAAGGGGCTGTCTGTAGTGATGAAAATAATTCATAGCCCACAAGGCAGTGTAAATACTTTTGAACTCTGTCAAGGCAGGAAAATAACGATTGGGTAGTTCCAGCCTGATATGGCAGCAATATTCCATTTTTGGTTTGATCCGACTCTTGTAAAGAGAGCACAATAATCAGTTATTTTTGGGTGGTACAAAGAACCAAACATTTTTCCATCATCTTCTAATTCGTGGAGCTTGGCTCATAATTAAGTAATTCAATCATAGTCTTTCAACTTAGAAATGATTTCCTAAAAATTGAAGTTTTCTGTTCATAGGATGGCCTCAAAGAAGAAAATACTGTACTTTGATTGGCATGACATCTCTTTTGATTGATCAGAAAAAATTATTGGTGATATTTTAATATTCTATGCCTTTACCCACTATTTGCAATTTAAAACAACTGTATAGCAAGATAAAACTGTTGTTATTAGCTTTGTTGACATCTTGATAGAGTTACTAACTTGATCTGTTTCAAAGAGTGAACATGGTCACTGTTGTAAATATACAAAGCGACCCATCGCCCAAGGATTTGTCCCACACTCAATTACGTCAGTGTGCACTGAAGGTAGAAAAGGACCTGTCGTATATTCACTAGGTAACAAAATGTTAAATGCTGCATCAAGAAATAAGAACATGAATCCTGTTTCCATTATTATATGCCTGGATGGATAGATAGGTGACACTTGGAACAACTTCTGCCATGCCAATATCATGAATCAGTTCTTTTCTCTACTAACTCTAGTAATGTAGCTTCCCTGCACCTTTTTTATAAATACTTTGATGGCAACTGTCCTGATGAACTTTCCTCTATGGTACGTAGACTTTATGAATTCAAACACAGTACTGTTAATATAGAGCGAAATCTGGAAATAATCAATGTCCAATTTGTTACCACTGCTTAGAAGACCAGACTTCATAAAGAAGCATCAGCTGACCATAAAACAGAAACACTTGTGATCGAGATAAAATCACATCTCTCTCTTCTATGTGGATGTTCATAGTGTCACACCATCACCTTCAGACTACCATCTGTTTTACTTCCTGCAACACTCCTCATTAGGTCAGTGGTCCCAGCAAGCTCAACATATTGAAAAATTCTTTTGTAATGAACCACCGTTATTTCATAATCCCAAGCCTAAATGATGAGAAGAGATTTTATCATTTCAAGGCAATCCAAACAGCTCCTCTCATTACTATTGATAATTGGTGCTAAAAATGAAGTCACATTTTTGGACCAATCAAAAAAAGCTAAAAAGACACTTCAAACATGTTCCACAAGAGCCTACCCAAAAAGTAAACATACTGAAATTTGGGACATATTAGTGGTGATTTCAACTATGAGAAATTTTATTAGTCTTTCAAACATATATCTTTCAACTTTAGCATGAAACATTCTTCTAATCAGCAGTACATTCATGCTCAGGTTACGTTACATGACATAGCTGTTTACAACACCGAGCTACACTAATGACAAACTTGTTGAATTTTAAAAAACTAGATGTGAATAAGTTTCCCACCACCATAATGTAGTTTTGCTGTGCCTTTTCTATAAATACTTTGATGGTAATTGTTTTGATGAACTTTCCTCTATCATACATAGACTTTATGAATTTAAATACAGTACTATATTGGTGGCAAGATCTCATTACTTCACAGTTGGAACTGTTAGATATAACTGTAAATTCTAGGCTAACAGTTTCTTCTCTTGCACTTATCACTTGTGGAACTCTCTTTTGGCTCCTTGCTTTCCAGTCAACTTTGATCTTCAAAAATTTAAATGCAATGTCAGTCATTATTGTCTGTCTTAATTCTTGTTCTTTTATTGTTCTCTCAATAAGGATTTTGTTCTAATATTCTTTTACACTTAGTAACCCCTTGACACTTAGTGGGTTTATTGCTTTGCTTGAAGTGAAATGATTAAAAAAAAGTAGCATTACAAAACTTAATTATGTAAACTGACACTGCTATAACTTTTGTACATGTCAAAGAGTAAGAAATGCATCATGTGATAGTCTGGCTATAGGCATGAAATGTAAGTTACCTTACCAATTAGGTTATTTTTTCATAAAAGTGACATTATACCTATTCCAGAGTTCCATTTTCTTTTGCTTTTTATGGCCTAGCCACATTACTGATGCAATGTACATACAAATCAACTATCAAGTAAGACCTTAATTTACTTCTCTTTTCTGTATCTGTTAATGTGTTTTTAATTTGCTACTTGAACAAACTACTGTCACATTTATGTTCTGTATATATAGCTAATTTTTTTCTCTGCACTATTATACTACATGTATCCTTGTTTTTATTCACCAATGTACATACGTGTCACTATATAGTGCATAATGCTACTATATTAGGTTGGTAAGATCCCCACTAGCCATTCCAATGAAGTCTTCATTCATAAACAATTATAAACTCATACTAACATAACTCAACAAACTCTATGAAAATATTAACAAATCAATAAAGGAACACTGATTTCCTAACTCTAATATAAAATATTCATTTGTTCATCTTCATTCATTCATTACCATACATCAATAACTTTTACAAATCATATAATTACATTTCTTCTGGTTATTGTTCATACATACTTTGTTCTTTCAGTATGCAACAGTTACCTTTATTCAATTCATATATACCTGTCAACAGATTTCTCCAGAGCTAATTAACTATTTGTCATAGCAAATAGTTTACACTACTAGAAGGACAGTAGTAGGAAAGTAATGTCAACAAGTACATTAATTCCCATTCATTCAAAATCACTTTTATTACGCATTAAATGGCTGAGCCCTAGACTTTTGCCTTACTCATGTTTAATTTTAAAAAATAAAAATTGTAGTAGAATTGATTTTGTTATATTGAATATTCTAAATGAATTTCTAATCTCGTCATGATTAATGACCCTTTTTAATTTTTTTTCATCATGGCTAAAATAAAAATGAAACAGTTGATGGGCTGTAACATGTTGTCGCCAAGTGACTGCTGTGTGGAGCAGGTCATGTAATTGTGGCATGCTAATTAGATTTGGTTTAGAATTGTTAAGAAGGCTTTGGTGAAGGTTGCGTTTTTGGTTAGCACATCACATTTAAATTTGCAAAAGACACAAGGAAGAAATAACGAGATTATATAGTAATCAACAATAAAATGTATTGAAAATAGACGAGTACAACAATCGTGCTTGATGAAATAAAATTAAGAAAAAGGAAGTAGTTTCCCTTCTACTGATGCAAGATTGAAAATATGTATTAAAGAACTTTCTTGTTTAAATGTTCAGAGTTCAGTGATAAATGATAACTGAGTTCAAGTATGAAAAAGCTTGTACAAAAGGATAATAGAATTTTGAGTTTGTTACTTGGCTTTTGAACAGACAGTTCACAGTGTAGTGCAATTCTAGTTTTGTGTGTGTGTGTGTGTGTGTGAGTAGAAGAATGTAGGTACACGTACATAGTTGAGCTCTGTTGATTTATTTGTTACTACTAGATATTTATTTTGTAAAAAATACAAAATTGTGGCACAAGGCCGAAAAAGGGGTGGGGTTGAGGCTGGTCATCACTAACTATCTTCTACCTAGCTAATCGGATTCACAACCCTTTCATACATTACAATTTCCACATTCACCAAAAGAACTCGTCCGTCACCATTCAATCCTCTATACACCAAAATACCACATCCTCACAAGGGGGACCTACAAAACGTGCCCCAAGTCATAAAAATTTGATGATAATAATAAATACTTAAAATTCTATGGTGAAAAAATGAGAGGGAAGGGAGATGAACACAATAATCAACTAAAATATTAACATAATTCAAATTAAACATAACAGATGTTAGTAGGTCCCGTCCAACCCTCAAAACAGAGAGGCCGCTGTATTCTGCCCATGGGACAAAATCAAGAAGCTCTCTCGCTAAGGGAGTGGGAAAGGAGAAAATATAAATGGACATGGGAAATTTGAAAGCTGACCCAGTCGAGATGAAAAAGTGGGGCCAACAAACTGGGGAGGTTGGGAATCTTGACTTGGATCATAACAAAAGAGATAGCCAGGAACAACACTTACTCACATTAACTAGGTACACAAAAGCTTGTCTAACCTAACCAAGAGGAGGGCTCCACAGGAAACCACGCCGATGTGACATAGGTTGACCTAGAAGAGAAAACCAAGGCTAGTCCCGTTCAAACGAACCAAGCTCGCCTCAGTCACCCACCTTTCGCTGAAGACTGTCGAATGCAGATATTTTCTATCAGTTCTAATCTTCATCTTGAGCTGATGCTCAAAGAATCGGATTAGATCCTGATGAGAAAGATGGTTGCCTCGCAAGACTTCCTCCTGTCACGTCATCCAAATCACCATTCGGGCCATGGCTAGCAGCGTCAGAAACACCATTCGTTTCACCCCGGAATACGAGGGCGAAACATTGTCACACGCATATGCGCAATCAATGGGCACAAGCTTTTCTGGATCGAGATGAGCCGTCAGCTCACTGACATGGTCCCATAAGGGGTGGACCCGGGGGCAATGGTAGAAGGCGTGTGAAGCCGTTTCCTCTAAACCAAGGCCACACCGTTCACAGTCTGGCAAATCCACCAAGCCCCATATGAAGACCTTGTCATTGAGAGGCAGCCGATTCCGAGCCAATCACCAGGTAAGCGAAAACTCAGGGTTACTGAGGTAATCCGCTGCTGGCGCCCAAGACCAGTAAGAGCGAAACTCATCCTCCGACAAGCAGAGCGTATCATGTAGGGGATCCTTCGTGACCTCCTCCACTAAAAGATGATAGAAGACATTCCTAGGCCATGAAAGGTCACTTGACCGAGGAACAACCAACAAGGCCGACTGACATTCGCGAAGGAAATCCGATTGATCTCGGGGTTTACGATGGCGCTCAACCCACGAGATGGGGGGACTGATAGTAAGGAAAGGGAACGCGTCCCTAACAATCCCCGCCATAATCGAATCTCTTCCTGTCAACGTGCGGCTTAGGAAAGCCAACCTCAAGGAACGTTTGTGGCTCTCTAAGTGTGGCATTCCCATACCCCCATGATATGGACGTTGTGCACAGACTCCTCTGTCGACCTGATTCCTGCGTCCCCTCCACAAAATGGAGGATAGCGAGAGCTCTAGCGCCTTCCGATGGCTGTCACAGAGAGGAAGTACAGACAATCGATAAAGAACAAGAGGGAAAATGTATGTAGCACACACCTCCGCCCTGCCCTTCACAGACAACCTCCGTTGATGCCATTATTTGTTACTACTACTGTTCTATTGTTTTATTTTCGTGGTATTTATACTTTTTGAGTAGGCTCCAGAGAGGAGCGGGAAAAATATTGAAAGGAATGTTTAAATTATACGATTGGTCAAAAATCAACCAATCACAGATTTTTTACTAAACCAAGTTTGGCAAAGTCAATGGCAGAAAATTTGGTGTGGCTACTGCGATGGATAAATTGTCCTGTAGTAAATAGTACTTATTTTCTAGCCAATAATTATTAAGTAATTTGTGGGCATGGTGTATCGGAGTAGTCATTACATAATCAAGGAGTTATCTCTTTTTGGTCAGGTCAATCGAAAGGCACTGCAGTCTGAAACAGTGAATTCTTCTGTGATCCCGCTTAAGAACACAAATACTCCATATTCTAGATACGCCCAGCTCCTCTTGTGTTCCCTCCCACACGCATACTCGTTTCCTGACTGGCATACTCTTTTCTTTGTTAGGTCAGTCTTTCCTCTTCTACTCTCTCTTTCCTTGCCTCAACATACACGTGCGTGCAAAAAATAAACAGCTTGAGAGATGACCTGTACTCTGGTGGTTTAATTTTTGTGCAAAAATCAATTGCTTAATTTTTTTTTGTATCCTTGGGTCTATTATAGAAAAGACAGACATTTCAATGTGTAACTAAATTAGTAGAAATGGTAGAATTCTTGAATAAAGTAAAAATAACTTATTTTTAGAAAATCTTTCTTTTTGTTTAATTTTACGCTCTTTTTTTTTCTTTTATTGATTTGCTTTTAAAACGGAACTGGCATCAACTAAATTAGAGTTTGCTCTATTCAAACCAAACCAGGATTTCTCTTTCATAATGAAATTTACAATTTACCTGGAAAGAAGATCAAAAGTCAAGGAAAATACTTTGATGATAATAGAATAATGCCAATGCCGTTACGAATGTTTATTTTTTTAAATGAAAGATTTTGTCAAAATAATACTGTAGTGTAAAAATTTGACATCAACCTGATAACAAAAGTTTTAGGGATTCTTATTCTTTTTCTTATCCAATCTTATGTTGACTAACAAATAAGATAAGTTTTGTTTAAGATTTTTAATTTTTATAAATTAAACTCGGTAAGTAAAGTAAGCGATTTAGTGACAAAAATAAAATATAGAAACTTTTTGTTTGACTATGTCAAACAAACTTACACAATAATGGTCTGATAAATAGGCATGGGGCAATAAATATGGTATATTCTGTTCTACCAAACAGCAGGGGAGGATAAAGAAAGACTTAACGCTTGAGACGTCCCAAAGGGATATTGTGAAGGAGCTTACTTAACTTAAGCAATTGCGACTGTACGCGTTGAGGGCGGAGGAGCATGCCCTGAACCGACCCCGTGTCAAATTTGCTCTTGTGCAGAGGTAAATAAAAATAACACCATAACTTCTTAAAGATTTATTTAAGGCTTAGATTCAGATTAGCCTTCGCAGTCTCAAAATCATCCTTACAGTCTGTACAAATATAATTTGTAGAATAAAAAAAAACGATACCTTCACATTTACTTTTTTTTCTTTTCATTTATTTATTCACTGAGTGATAGTTAATAAAATTAAGAATCCTGGGTCATTTTGTTATCTACTGGAGGTTGTCTGCCCTTGCCCACTTCACGGCGCTGCGTGCAATACAGTTGTGTCTAGTTTTCTTTGTGGACATTGTTTCAATATTTGGGGGTGCTTAAAAAGATAATAGACAATTGAAAGTACGAAATCCACAATAACAAGATTTCAAAACAAACTAGCGCAGTGTCATTTCTCCCTATTTCCCATAAATCCTTGTACTGTAGACAGACATCGGATGAGCCAACAATTTATCAACAATCTTTCTGAGACAATATCTCGAGAGTACAACAATCACCAACACAACATTTGTGTTTGTTGAACGTTTTTGGAACAAACACTTTTTAAGTTAAACAGTTGCTTTAAATTTGAAGAGCGGAAAAATTAAATGTAATCTACTGACAAATAGAGGAGAACTTATTTGTGATTCATCTATTTTGCTAATTTAAAAAAAATTTAGATTGCAAAAAAAAAAAAAAAAAAAATAATAATAATACATCCACCCACATTTAAAACCTAGAGCTGATTTTATTATTATTATTACCCACCATCCTGTACTATACTGCTGTTTGTAGGATGCAATCTATTGAAAAGGTGAGTTGATGTTTATGATCATGTCTATTGTCTTAAAACACGTGAAGGAGTTGCATTTTGTTTTAAAGTCTGTATTTGTTTTCGTAAAAAAAAGTTTAAGAAAAACACGAAATAAAATAAACATTAAGAAAGGGTTTGTTTATATTTCTTTTTCGCCCATAAAACAAAAACAAAAAAAATATAGTTTCTCAGACACGAACAGTTCAAACCAGTATTTAGTTCGCCTTATATCGTGAACAAAACATCTTGAAAAATGACAGCATCAATAATATTGAGGAAAACAAACTGAAGAAATTAAATACCAAAAATCTGAGTTTTGTTTCGGACTTTTTCAAAAAGACGTAAGAAATTAAAACAGTTCTTACTCTGAAATCTGAATGATAGTTGGTTTACTTATTTGTAAATGTTTTTTTTTGTATTTGTATGTCTGTTATGGTAAAGAAAAAATATTGACAGTCTTTTTACTTGAATTTTAAAATTAGATATCTCGCATGTTTTCATGTGGTTTGTTTTGCACACCTTTTTGCCTTTTTACAGCAGTCACAAATTTCATTCATTAAAAAACAACTGTTTAAAACTATTTATTTAGTTAAATTAAATAACTAATTTAAACAAAACATTTACCGGTAGTTTGAGCTAATCTGCTATTTCAGCTTAAAACTATAAGATGAACATTGTTTCTTTTGTTTTAATTTAAAATGAATGATTTTTAAAGTGACATTGTTTTTTTAAAATTTGCTTCATATAAACTTTGACCACATTAAGTTTTGATAAAAAAAAAACACTACTAGAGAATAATAAAAATATCTTTTAAAAAAAGAAAAGAAAGTAGTATGCAAAATAAAAATAATTTATTTATTTTTCATTACTCACCTAAAAATGTTTGGAAGCACCTAGATTGGTCGAGCGGTATTATTGATTGAAATGTAAAACTAAAACATTTTTTGGGGTAATTTCTTTTTATTTGAATTAATTAAGAGTTCCATTTATTTATATTTTATGGAAGAGTTTCACGCAGGCGGGGGTTATTCTTGGCCTGAGAAGCACACTTTTAACTTTTTAAAACCAGTATGATGGCTCATCTTCCTCTAGAGACACTAATAATACTACTACTTCGGAAGGGAGTTTGGTGATCATTACTTTGGGTCCTCAAGCAAGTGGGTACTAGACAGTTTTTTGGGGATTCTGTGTGATGAACTTTTGTTCATGTTTCCTCTCTCAGTTTAAAAAAAAAAAAATCAGTAATTGTAACAAAAATCTTTAAACTCGGCCTTGTGTCACATTCCGTTTGAGTGGGCGTGCGGATAAAATACTAAAATTAATATCTGGTGTGGGTAATATTACGTTGAATTGGAAGATCTCTAAACAATTCTATGGTGTTCAAAGAAACGTGTTGTAATGAAAATATAATCAATTTAAAAATGATTAAACAGAAAACTTGTTATTTCAACGTAGCCGAAGGAGATTTTATAGCATGGAAACGTTAAGGAGGGGAAAAAACTCACAAAAAGTGACCAAAACAACAAAAACTAAAGTATCTGTCAACTAATTCCTCACTACACAAACTAACTCATCAACAAAGTCAAAGGTCAGATCAGTTTTCTCCATAAATACAGTAATAATTGTAAAGTTTTATGATACGGTGAATCATATTCTAAAAAAAATATTTTGGCCTATGAAAGATTAAGTAGTAGAATTTTTTTAAAATGACAAAGAAAATAACCAATTTTGTTTAAAAAAATACAAAACAAAACAATTAAGCCTTAATAGTCCGATGAATTGATTTTTATCTCAAAACAATCTAACTAAAGAGAAAGACGAATATGCATGTACGAAAAGCACGAGGTTCAGCAGACTCAGTCAGCCAAAATGACCAACAATTAAACACCCTCCTCATCTCATAATTTGGGCCTTGGGGTGTTTCAGGACAAGGTTCTGCCATCAAACGTGGCCGAGTTATACTTGGGTGTCTTGAGTCACATCTACTTATGCAGATATAACACAATTTTTTAAATGTATGCACTATGCTATACTGCTGCACATATTTGTTTCTCTAGGATTTACTTGAAATGGCCGTCCAATTCACCTAGTATCTGTAGTGTAGAATATTATGAAAGGACGATTGCATCATGAATGTTTTGGTGATATAACATTCATGGTGCAATCGTTTGGCAAAACAGATCATCTGAAAGAAGTAATAAAGAAAGACAATTTGGATATAAGAAATGAACTGTGAACTGAAAAAGCTTTTTGCAGCATCAATGTCTTCCAGAGGCAATGATCAAACATAAATATTTTCCTTGTAAATTTTTGCATAAGAATATGATATTTGGGGGGGGGGGAGGGGGATTTCCAAACTTTTGCAAGAAGTACTAAGCTAAGATACGTGGGAGCTGACGTGGGTTCTGATAATTAATCTGAGAACCTCATTATTTTTTTTTATCATTAAAACATTTTTGTGAACATTTTATTTTTAAGTCACTTAAAAAAATAATTATAATTTATAAAGAATATTTATCATAATTTTGTAAACAAAACACGAACTTTTTTTTTCTACATTCAAGTTAATTTTTCACAAAAAAATATTCAACATTTATTTTTAAAGTAAACAATTTACAACTTCATAAAAAAGTAACAATTTTCAATAAATAATCAAAACAAAATATTTAAAAAATACTAACAGAATCAAATATTTATTTACCTTGACTTCTCAAGAATTACTTTTCTTACACAGGATTGGAAAAAGTTTGTCATTTTTGGTGTAATTTTTTTCTTGATTGCTCTCTACGGACATTATTTATTTAATTTCATTCATTGATAATCCTAACAACATTGTCTTGATGACTTAGTAAGTAGCCAGGACAAGAATTAATAAAATCGAATTATTAAATAAAAATCTTTGAAGAGGTTTTGTTCAGATTTCCGCTCCTATTAATCAGTTTTCAAAGAAAATCAGTTCTTTGGTCTTTTTTTTTTCCTCAATTGAAATTTAGTGTAAGTGATTCTTTCTTTCTTTCTTTTTTTTTTTTTGGCTTCGACAACTACACTTTTTCGCTCTTATATTCGGATTTATCTGCATTGTTTTATTTAAATTTTATTTTAATTCATAAAGTGACTTTTTTGTTTAGGGGTGAAAAGTGACAACGTTTAAAATTTTCGAATGTTTTTATTTTTTTACACAAGCCAAAAACTTTTTTAAAAATTATTTTTGTATTTCATCAGTGTTTTAATGATTTGGTGTACTACTCACTGTTAAAATAAAAACCTGAGTGCTTGCGATTCATTTATGTTAAAAAATTTTCAAAACTCTAGAATACAACTACAATAGAACACAGATCTTGCAACTTGATCAAAGAACTTACTGAGCTGCTGACATGCGTCCCATATTCGTAATTGGTGTCATTAAAAAAAAATTCCTTCTAATTTTGACTATGGGCACAATTAGCTTGGTGTACAGAATAAAAACCCTTCAAAGTGCATAGTAGAACACCTCCCCTGTTTTTTAACCTTAAAAAAGGGCTTACGGAAGAAAATGTTTACCAGACCTGTTTTTTTTTTATACAGATCACACATTTTAAAAAATTTCTATCTATTAAACTTTTTCAAACAAGCTATTTTGTTATAAATAAAATAAAAAAACAAAGCAATTTTAATTCAATATATTTGCAAAAATGCTGTTTTAGTGTTTGTTCACATTTTCATTTCAAAATAAAACTAAAGTAAACTTGCCTTTGTTTTTAATTTTACATTATACAAGCTAAGCAATTAGCAATCACTGAATTACATTTTTTTTGAACACGCATTATTTATTTACTAAATAAGATCAATTTGGAGAAAAAAAATCAATACAACAATTTTTCAAAATCTAACAAGTCCAAAAATGCCATTGACTTCCTTATTGTGGATTATTTGAAAAAAATTACATAAAAATATTTTCTGTGCGAAGTTATTTATTTCTTAAATACTTGGTAATCAAAATAAACTGCTTGTTTAATTGCATAAAAAAGCCGTAAAAAACGGGAAATATGATGAGATCCAGGGATAGAAAATTTAAAAAAAAAGAAAGGGAATTGAGTAAAAAAAAAAAACAAATCAAACAAAAAACAACTCATTACCAACAAATAAAAAAACCCCTAAGAATTTGTAAATAAAAATGAATGAATAAATAAATAAAATTAAAAGATTATTTATTTATTTATTAGATAGAAAACAATGTATCATTCTGCTGTCATTTATTTATTTTTAACTTTCTTTATTGAAGGTCTAGGTCTTACGATCTCAGAACAAAACAAAACAATCATATTAAAAATGTTTGTGTAAAGTTGGATCAAAGGAATTTAATGAATGTAAGATTTTGTACTTTTTAGAGAATTCTTAAAGTTAACTTAAAACTGCAATCAATCAATAACCTACAAATAATAGAAATCCAGTGAGTCACTTAGTCTCTCTAGTCCTAACCACTAGGTAGTAAATTTTGTGTTCAAATCATTAGTTAAAAAAAAAAACTATATCTGCAAAAATAAATAAATAAATAACTATGCAGTAAGAACATTTTTGGAAAAAAGGATTACAGCACTCTGAACATTTTGGATATAAAAGTTACTTCTCTAAACAGATATTACAATTAATACATTTTATTTTAATCAATGTAGAAAATGAATGAGCCAAGAGAATGATTATGGTCAAGGAATTAATCATCTTGCATATAATCCAATATATAACTTTTAAGTTTAAGCCTACTAAAATATCTTTACTTTTTTTTTGTACCCTTTTTTTCTTAAATCCTGGTAGTTTTCCAATTTGTATTTTATTTAAGATTTCTGATAATTTTATTGAAATGCTTCATTTATGAAAGATCTAAAAAAAACTTATTAAAGTATTAAAAAAATAGCAAATAATAAATTGCTCTGTGTATACACACAATGACATAAAGCTATTGAGTATTAATATTTCTGACCTCAGCTAGCTAAATGTACTAAAAAGGTTAACATTTTGATATGTTTTTCTTATACAAAAGTTCAGCTAATACAAAGCTTGAGAACCACTCAAAGTAGAGATTTACAGTCAAGATAGTAAAGCTGAACAAGATGTGTCATGAATGGAAGAGAAGGTGGCAAGAAATGAAGATTATGTGGATAAGGAGACAAAATGACAATTGACTCTTAACTTGAAGAGATCAAGATTGAAGGCTTCATGGAAGCGACCATGTCTTTGTCTGTACCAAAAAGTGGCAGTTCTTGGGAAACATCTGAGTGGAACTTTCTTCTTATATTTGGAACATGGCTTTTTGGAACTGGCAAAGCAAGTCCTAGTTGTGAAGGTCTGTGCAGGTAGAACTAAAGAATGGTGCTCATCTGAACAATTGCTATGGAAGTATAGACCGAGGACAGATAGACTTGTGATGCTGTGCCCATGGGGAAAGAGGCTGCTGAGTGAAACAAGTATATTCACACAAGATCATATAAATGATTTTGAACTCTTTCAAGGCTGGAAATAATTTCTATGAATAAAAAGTTTTATATAAAAATAAAATGAATAAATAAAAATAAATACTGGAAACTTTTGCATCAACCTGATAAATTTTGATAACCTTTACAGCAAGACAAGTCCTAGCTGTAAAGGTCTGAACTATTCTAATGTATTATAAGTGAACCAGATAAATTAGCACCTATTTTGATCTACTCAGTATATAAATCTGGATGTTTCAAACTCAGATGGAGAGAAATGCTTCAAGAATCTGACCTCAAGATATAGAACTATCTATTAAGAATCATATCCTATTTGATGAATTATACATATGAGAAAGGCTGTAGAGCATATTGGCTGAAACTGGTAAAAAGGACATAAGGTATGTGTATAAATCCTGTAGATTATTCTATGGAATATTGGTCCACAGCCTTACCATGCTAGACATTGCAGTTTCTGTTTGCAATGAGGTTTTATGAGATGGAATAAAGATTTTTTTTTAAAATTCAGAGTTGTCCTTTTCATAGACTGGTTGATAGCCAAGGCTAGAGAGCCCAGTTTGTTATTAAACCCAAGCTGAGAGGAGAAGAAATGGATTCATATCTTTCCAAGGGTATTTGTGTGAAAGCAATCTTGGTTGCTGGCATACCAGTATAACTTTCTGTGCACCACTACAATATGTGCACATCTAAATGATATAATGTGTGTGTAAAAGTTTCCAGCATTTTATATATATATATATATATATATATATATATAAAATTTTATTTTATTTTTTTAAAAAGAGGGTTCTGGGAATTTTTACATACACCTAATACATTATATCCAGTATTTTTCTATTCTCGAACCCTGACTATAAAGAAAGAGACATTCTCTTTTGATATGATACATAATTTTAATAAAATATGAAATCCTTTCTATTTTTTATCTTTGAACAGATAATTATAAAAATAAATTTTTATTTCATCTTATTGTCTTCAAATGTTCATTTTAAATAATTTACTCTGTCGTTTTTTTTTGTTTGTGGAATGTATCAATTAAAAAAAGGCAAATTAAATTTAGTCAAACTTAAAGAAAGTGGCAGCTTTAACTTGTCGACTGGGGTAGTGTTGAGGAAATATGATATCAGTTAACTATTCCTATCTCTACTATCAATGACTTGATAACCAGGCTATAAAATAATTAAAAAAATGTAAAGAGAGCAATAAACAGACAAACACATCAAAGACTTTGTCCTCACTCTTTTTTCTTAGATGTCGAAAAAAGATTTTAAAATAAATGTTTATTTTTATAGAATTATTACAATTGATATTAAAATATCAAAATGTGTTTTTTTTTAATTTCATGCACAGATTTTTAAAAATTATATATTTTAATTAGAGTAAAGGAATCATTTTAACATCTAAGTTATACAAATAGTATATTTTGTTAAAGACTAATGAGCCTGACAAACATTGATGACCTAGAGTCAACACTGAGATAGATTATATATATATATATATATATATATATATATATATATATATATACACACACACACACAAATGTAATGAGAATGAAAATAATATATAAATTCTAACGTTCACAGCATCAATTCAAAAGAAGGCTCAATACCAATAGTAGAGCAATAATTATAATTTTTCATGTAGACAAAAAACAATTTTTGTCTGTATGAAAAGTTATAATAAATAAATATATGTGTATGGTGTGCCAAAGTTATACACTTTTTTTATTTATTAACTTTTATTGAACAAAAACTACAGTAGTTTAAAAAAATTTATAAATTTTGCCACATCAAAACATGAGTTATTATGAGTAACAAACTATTTAATATGTTCAAAATGCTCCCCTTCATGTTTAATACAACCCTGTCAGCAACACTTCTACAAGCCATTTGATATATTTCTACATTAATTTCAAAAGATTTATCAGAAATTGTTTGTTTTAATTCAGGAATTGTTTTTGGTTTGAGCCTGTAAACAAGATCTTTCAGTACACCCCACAAGAAAAAAATCTGGTGTTACGTCTGGTGATTGTGATGGCTATTCAATTGCTCTACATCAACTCAAAATTAATATTTAAGCTATAGCTAATTTAAAGTCATCTTAAACTACTGTAATTTATTTTTGTTCAATAAAAGTTAATAAATAAAAAAGGGTGTTACTTTTCCCACATCCTTTGTGTGTGTGTGTGTGTGTGTGTGTGTGTGTGTGTGTGTGTGTGTGTGTGTGTATATGATGTATATATAATATCAATTGATAATTAGTAGGGATAATTCCAAGGTGTCTATTAATCCAAAGATAGCTCAATGTAAGAACAGAGCAATAATAATTACAGATGATACTTAAAAATCCATTCAATTATAATTTATTTCGTGAATATACAAAAATATTTTCATCTCTTCAGACTGATGTCTAATAAATGGAGCCAATTTATCCAGAGAAAAGGAATTTTTTTTTAAAACCTTACATTGAAATTTTTCTTTTTCTTTCTTTCTCTTTTAATATTAAAATTTTTCCTGTTCTTTTTTCCTCTCCCTTTTCATTTTGGCTGGATAAATTGACTCCATTTATTAAGAAAACGTCAGTCTGAAGAGATGAATATATTTTTGTATATTCATGAAATAAATTATAACCAAATGGATTTTTAGGGATCGTCTGTAATCATTATATATATATATATATATATATATATATATATTGGTAGTAACCCTTCTACAAACTGACACCTTAAAATGTTTGAAAAATCTTGTGAATTTAAAATTTAAAATTTGCAGGTGAAAATGATCATTAAATAATGGTATCTCAATTCCAATTGTACAAAATATATCTATATATGTGTGTGTGTCTTACGTATGTATGTGTGTGTGTGTATATATATATATGTATATATATAATTTCTTTATATATTATATATGCACGGTACTTATTGGAAAGTGCTCAATATCAGTAATAGAAACACAAACTAACATAGATTCAAATTTTAAAAAATAAATTAGTTTGCTTGATGATTGCAAAAGCGTGAAACCCAAGGTTACAAACTCATATCCATACAACTGAATATATATATATATGTGTGTGTGTGTGTGTGTGTGTGTGCATTAAGGTCAGAGGAGTGAAGCAGTGTTTCAGTCAAGTCATGACTTGACAGTTTTGGATCAATTGCTGGAAAGTTTGGGGAAATAGATAACTGGAAAAGATTATAATTTCTGGAGTATAGTTAATATCGCACATATTGCTCCAGGAAGTATGGCTCCTGCTATGCTTTATCTTTACAAGAATCAGATTAGACCAGAAATGGAATATTGCTGTCATGTCTGGGCTGTGGGTGGTCAGTTCTCATCTTCTAGCCCTGATAAATGATAGTGTTCAAAATCATTTACACTCTCTTGGGGGAAGATTTATTTTCCACTCTGCAACCTCTTTCCCCACAGACACAACGTTGAAAGCCTCTTGATACTCTATTGCTATTTCCATGATAAGTTTTCAGATAAACTTCATTCTTTAGTTTCACCAGCTCAAACCATTATAACTAAGACATGCCATGCTACTTCCATGGAGTTGAATCAGTTTCATTTCCTCTGTATTACAAGTGTAAGAAGAAAGTTCTATCCAAACAACATTTTCCCAAGAATTTTTCTTATTTTTTAAAATTTTTTATTACAAACAAGAATACCTTTCTTATAGTTAGTATTAAATCATATCCCTAATGTTGTATGAATATAAATAATTTCATTTTTTGTTTTGCATGCATCTTTTGGCATTAATTTTTATGCTTTTCCCCCCAAATTATCACAATTTGGAAGAGACTCCCACGTTGTTGCTTCACTAAACAGTACAATCTTAACTTCTTCAAGTAAGGATCAATTGTTATCTATCCTCCTTATCCTCATAATCTTCACTTCTAGCTGCTGTCTCTTTCATTCATATCATGGACTTCATTCATTATTATCATTTTGAGCATTGTATTGGGTGAAATTTAGTAAAATAATATAAAAAATATAATACAAATATTAAACTCGCTTAGTATTATTATGAGAAGGATTGATCAATACACTTCCTCAGTATTTATTCTGATGCTTGAAAGACCATTAGTTTTGGTGACCAATTGTTCCACTAATGCAGTTTAAGCCATTGTGCATGTGGACAATTTATTTAAAGTAGAATCTTTTAGCTTTGTGAAAGTATGTATGTTAATGTTCTTTCATCAGTTTTTTGTTTCTTTAAGATTTCAAATATTAATATCACCTATAATTTTTTTTTTATTTAAAAGTAATTTGCCATTGTTTATTTGGTTGTGATATATTTACAAGAGTAATGACTGTATTGGTATAGAATTTGCTGTGTATGTAATCTTCTGAGTAAGGCGAACTTTATTAACTTATATAAACTCATGAGTTTTTTAATATATGTTTCATTGAACAAGACTGACAAAGTACTTTTGTTTAGTGTTTATGTTATTTTTAGAAAAATACAAGTGTTTTCTTTTCTGGACTTAATATAAAAATTGTCCAAAAGTTTTTTGGCTCCCAAGTGCTTTCAGCTAAACTGTTAACCATTTTGTAGGATTACTTTTAGTTATGCTACTATACTAAATGAAATATGTGTGCTATTGTAGACAGTATAAAAACCAAGAAACCAACCTTTAATAACATTAATTATGAACATAGCCACAATGTACTGGCCATATTTGGAAATTAAGAATGTTTCCAACAGATTGCATTAATTTTCCTCAGGATTGTTTAATATTATCTAATATTATTGATGTGTGAGTTTGCCTTTTTAAAAAAGTAACCTATTTTTTTCAACGTTTTATTGCAAACCCTGACCTATATAGGAAGCATTGTTTATACCATTCAAAGGTTTTATATACATGAAAACTAATTGCTTCACATGTTCCTTGATCATATTACAAGGTTAACCAAACAATGCAATAAGATATTCTCTAATGTTGTATTACATATAATGGAGAAAGTATCAAAATCTTGCTAGACAAAATCATTTTTGTGATCAGCACATTGATATGGTATTTTAAGTGAAGTTTTGTAGATGGTTTTATTTTTTTATGCTTTTTGCATTAAAAAGCTTTTAGCAATACCAAGTGAAATTATGAATGCCAATGTCCAGTATGGGAATGCAAACACTTTGCCACTATCTTTAAATATGCAGAACTTTCTTTCAAAATTATTTTATCAGTTAATGATAGCCTTAAAGTTGTCAATAAATAATTGAAATATTTGACTATAATTTTATTAAATTTGCTATTTTCCTTATGAAAAAAATTAGCTTATTTTTTCTAAATAACACATATACATCAATAAAAGTAATTTAAAATGGATTTTATTGGTTAATTATGTAATTAAAATAATTTAATAAATTATTCACTATTAGGCTCATTGGAAGCACGTTTTTGATTCCCAAAATAGTTTAGCGAGAATCTAGTCTGTCTTCTCCAGAAGATTGAAAAATATGTTCTTAAATTATAGTGAACCTTAAATGATAGTTGTAGATAAAAAAGAAAAAGTTGTGTAACTCCAGTTATTATGGCAATTGTAACTAGCAGGTATATGTTAAAATAATTTTGTTCTTTTCATAACAATTGAAAATTATCTTGATATGCCTATCACACACTGGTGGTCAAAAAAGCATGAAAGTGCCAAATTTTAGTCTATCCAGTATGATTTGAACACATACAGTTTTTTTTTAAATTAATACAAATAAAAATGAAACCTATTGTCAGATACTAGAATTCTTTCCAGACTTCATTTATAATGTGAATAATATATATTTGTTTACTTTACAGATTTTGTTCAGTCTTCACAAGCAACTGCTGCTTTCATTTCTTACCAATTGTGGGATTCCATCTACATATTCCACAAAAAAGCCAACAGCTGAGAATTCCTCTTTCCTTACCCTGTCGTAGACATATTAATTGATGGAGTTATCAGCAACCATTCCCGAAACTCACCATGAATCTGAGTCCCCTCAGCAGCTGTGCTGTGTCCATAAGCCCAAACACGAACAAGCACACATGCAAAGAATGTGGAAATATGTCCAGTGATGAAAAGAGCTTGGAGCTACATAATCACATTCATGTGATGAGTAGGGACTTGGGACAATCATCGTCAAAATCTTCACCATTCCCCTCTTCTTTTTCCTCCTCATCTAATTTGTTTGTAAGCAGCATGGCTGCAACTGTTGGGACCGGTGGAGCATTCTCCAGAATGCCCATGACAACCAATGAATCAATGTGTGCTGAGGTTTTGGCCAACATTATTGATTTGCATGTGCGGAACAAAAACCAGACCCAGCAAGTTGGAATTCATGACGTGTCTTCACAGCAAGTCGGCCCTTCACAAAGTGTTTCAAACAACAGTGCCTCAACTGTGAATGTTTCTTCTGCCATGTTATTTAAGTGCTCTTCTTGTGATAAGAATTTTAACAATCAGGAAAGTTTAGACTCACATGTGAAAACCCATCAAATCCATGAAGCAAAGTGCGAAGAGGTTCTCGCTGATATTATTGATCTGCATGCTAAAAACAAAGCCAAAGAGGCCGAGAAGAATTCGACAGCTGCAAAGGTTCCCCACAACATCTGCAAATATGTCTTTTGTGGCAGCACCTTTACTGACAAATCCAGCCTGGACACACATACTAGAATACATCACCAACCACAGAAAAAAAACCAATCCTCGAAACAAGAATTTAAATGCACATTCTGCAAAGAGGAATTTCATAACATTGCTAGTCTGAAGGCACACACCAAAAATCACAGCAAAGAATTTAAATGCAATGAGGTTCTTGGATTTGTGAGTTTAAATTCCCCTTCTGAGAAAACTGTCATTAAAGGCACTAAGTCTTCAAAAGAAACAGTATCGTCTTCAACCAAGAAAGACTCTTTACTTTTTCCCACATCCAACAAAAATGTTTTGCCATCTGAGAAAGAGGAGAACACCTCTGGGGTGCAAGTGACCCTTGATGCTCGTGATGACACTGGTCAGACTAGACATGAGATTAAACGAACATCAAAGGAAGCTTTTGCTATCTCAATTGGATTGAACACTTCTTCAAAGCGGAGAAAATACAAGTGCACATCTTGTAAGGAAACATTTGAGGATGCAGACAGCTTAAAAACCCATTCGACTTCTCACCACTCCTCCACGCCTTCTGTTGACTCTGTTTCTCCAAACTCTCCTGACTCTTCTATGTTCAAGTGCACTTTTTGCAATAAGGATTTTATTAATCTTATTGCACTAGACACTCACACTCAACTGCATGCCGAATTCAGGAATTCATTCAAGTGTGGTTATTGTGGAGTCAGGTTTGCTAACTTTGATATGTTTAGTGAACATGTAAGGGTGCACATCAAGAAGGAAGACAGTGTGAATGCTGCTAAGGTTGGTGGACACTCCTCAGGCAAGAATAAAACAGGAAAAACTGTTGAACATAATACAAAAGATCAATCTAACTCAAAAGGAGGCACCAATTCTACAAAAATGGTGAAAGAGGTGAATGCAGATGCAGAAGCCTTGTCTGTTAAACGCACCCGCAAAGCTAGTGGGAATGCTGCAAATGAAAGTGAGCAATCTATAACAGCCGTGAAAGTGACAAGGAGACGAGTGGCAACATCAACAGCCGATGCAGCTACAGCATCAACAACTACTATGACAGCAACAACAGCTTCAGTGGCCGATTCCACTCCAGGTGGTAACGGTACTACCAAAGATAACAAAAACAGTTCAAACAGTAGCCAAAATGCTAATGCAAACGGTAACTTTACACCCAGAGTAAAGTTTGTTACTCCACGGACTTTGTTTAAATGCAGTTATTGCAACAAGGAGTTTCCCAAACCTGGTAAGCTAAAGCGACACATCAGGATCCACACAGGAGAGAAACCATATAAGTGCCCTCATTGTCAAAAGTGTTTCACACAATCTGGTAACTTAACTCACCACTTGCGAACACACAATGGTGACAAGCCATATGTGTGTAACGTCTGTAATAAATCATTCAGTCAGTCTAGCAGTCTGACCATCCATAAACGATCACACACTGGTGAGCGTCCATTTGCCTGTTCCTATTGTGACAAACGCTTCTCCCACTCTGGCCCTTTGAATCATCACATTCGCACACACACTGGAGAAAAACCTTTCAAGTGCCAGTTCTGTGAGAAAGCATTTCCCCAGTCATCCCAGCTCAGACAGCATGTTCGCACACACACAGGTGAAAAACCCTATAAATGCCCTCAATGTCTAAAGAACTTCACTCAGTCCAGCAGCCTTAACATTCACCTGCGTTCACATACAGGGGAGAGGCCTTTTGAGTGTCAGTATTGTGAAAAATCCTTTGCACAGTCTGGAAAACTACACCAGCACCTGAAGGTACACACAGCTGAGAAAAATGTCAACTGCCCATGGCCATCTTGTACCAAACAGGTTTTGTCTGGAAAGTTGACTCATCACTTATGGACACACATGGGGAAAACAGCAGATGGGAAGCAACCCTTAAAGTGTGACATCTGTGACAGGGTTTTCAAACAAGTGTCAAATCTGTCACAGCATCTACGGTTGCATACAGGGGAAAAAGTCTATGAGTGCAAGAAATGTGAGAAGGTGTTCACTCAGGCAAACAAGCTGAGCATTCATTTAAAGTCTGTACATGCTGGTGAGCGGCCTTACAAGTGCCGGTTCTGTGTGAAAACCTTTCCTCAGCCTGCTGATTTGACTCTTCACGAGCGTACACATACTGGGGAGAAGCCATACAGATGTGATATATGTCAGCGTGGTTTTTCTCAGACTGGTAGTCTCAGTCGTCACCGTCGAATACACACAGGAGAGAAACCATTTCGGTGTGAGATGTGCGAAAAAGCATTTTCACAGTCAAGTGGGCTGGCCCAGCACATGAAGACCCATACACAAGAGAAGCCCTATAGTTGCAAGTATTGCAGTAAGGCTTTTTCATTTTCTTCAAAGCTTAAGGAACATTTAACTATACACACCAATGAGAAACCATTTCGGTGCAAGATCTGCAGTAAGCAGTTTCGTTCCTCAAGTAACCTGAGCAACCACAAGAAGCATTGTTCAGAGGCTGGGAATACTGCAAGTAAAACTGGAAATTCACTCACAACTGTCTCCTGCACAACTAATAAGAAATCACTACCTGTATCAAAAGTACAGGTATCACAAGTGCCCTCTATAACTGAAACTCAGGTTGTATCACAGATAGAAACTGTTACGTCAACACTTTCAACAGAAAATGCCCAACAAAATTCTCTTGGTGGCAAAAGTCCTAAAGTCACAAAACTAAAACCCAATTCTTCTGGTTTTCAGGCTCAGTCACATTCTCTTGGAGAAAGATCTCTTGAAGAAGACATTGAACTTAAACCAAACCTTTCTAGTTTTACAGACAGTGAGCTTGCACATATCTACACGTTCACAGTCAGCGTTATTGGGGACAAAAATGATGTTGTAGCATCAGCACCAACGATAGAATCCTCTTTACATAACCCTTCGCAGGTTCCAATTGAGAGTGGCACCAGCATAAACACAATTGTTACCAATATAGACTCACATTTGCCATCTGCCGAAACATTGTCAACTGAATTAGCCACTACAACGACTGCTTCATCGCAAGTTGATATATTTGTTAGTGGCAATGAAGAAGTTAGTGAAACAGGTAGCATCCAAATAGCCATTCCACAATCTTCAGAAAATGTTGATGGATTGACTCTCCTGGAACAAGAAGTGAACTGCTTCCCAAAAGACCAAGTTACACCTACAAATATTGACAGGGGAACTATCTTGGACAGCTGTGCCTATGTTATTCAAACTACCTTACCAACAGTTGTTGATCAAAATCCCATTGCCTGCTCTGAAGAATCTGATGCAAAGTCCACTCTTCAGACAACAGTGCCTTCAAGCCAATCCTCAATAGACATTCAAGGCAGTCCTATGTCCAATTTGGATCTTGCAGTCTCTGTGCTGGAAACAAAATCTAGTACCAATGATGAAACTTACCCAAATAATCACATGTCCCATTCTAACAATGAAAGTGTTCTTGAAATGCAGACTTTTATGTCAAATTCTTGCAAGGACCCAGCTGATTCATATCAAACTCCACATAAATTACTGCAAACAATCAGGCAGCAAGAAATAGCTTCTGATTCCAATATCTATTCTGATTCATCTGTAATATTACAAAATTCTGTTCCTTTGAGAAGCATTCACTTGATAGAAAACACCAACACTATTTCTACAGTTCACCTCCCAACAGTCTACAAAGTGAGCTACTCTCTTGCTCCACAAGTGGAGAAAAGCCAGAATCTTAATTCTTCAACTTGTGACCTTACAAATACTACTACCACTGCCATTACTATTAACAGCAACAACAAAAATGATGATGAAGATATCATAAGCAGTAGCAGTAATAATACTAAAAGTTTACTTTCAGTGCCGTGTCCCACGTCCTCTCACAAATCTGTCCCTGAAACAATAGTTGCAGACACGGTGGATTCATCCGGCACATGTAAGGATTTCCTCAAACAGTCACTAACTGAAGAGACAGTAACTGGCAGCCATGATGTTATTTCTGCTAATGTGCCTCAGCATTTGGTAGACTTTCCCGGTGAAAGTGATGTAAGAGTTACCTCCACTTATCATTAACCCTTGGAGTTAAAATTGGGCATGCATATATATATATATATATATATATATATATATATATATATATGAATAAAGACAAAAGAAAAACTTATTTTAGCTGATGCTTTTTTTTGTCCTCTATGGGATTTCAGCAAGGTAAATGGTAGGATTTTATTTTGTAACAAGTATTTATATACAAGAGCAAATGTTACTGGTTTTTCAAAATTTTTAAATTTAAGAATGTTCATAAATATTCCTCAAGTTAGCTATGATGCAGACTATGCAGGACACAAAAAACAAAAACAAAAGTGAGTAAATTTTAAAATTTTGAAACACCAATAACATTTTTGCTCTTTTATATAAATACTTGTTACAAAATAAAATCCTTGCATTTGCCTTGATAAGAACTCAAAGGATGAAATGCATCAGCTAAAATAAGTTTTCCTTTATTCATATTGTCCTTTTACAGATTAACTCTATCTGGAATTATATATATATATATATATATATATATATATATAAGGAATTAATGGATTCATTATCAAACATTATTTCCAACTAATACTCAACATTTTTTGTGTATACCCATATTCAAGTAGACAACTTTTTTTTTTTTAAACAGTATGAATTATATCTACTGGTCTGCGCAACTGAAAGACTTAAAGAAAATGAGGTGGAGAACACATTTTCTTTACTAAGTCTCTCAAGCTGGTAGACATAATTCACACTGTTTAAAAAAAAACAAAAGACAAGGTGTGTCTACTCAAACATGGGTATCCACAAAATAGTAAATATATAATGTGTGTTTAAACAGTGGAACTAATATCAAGTCTCATTAAAGACTTTTGGCATCTAAACATTAGTTTCTCACACACACATCTTTTTATTAATTCAAATGACATTTTTTAGTGGATCCCTGTATTTGAATAGATACCTGTGTTTTTAAACAGGGTATATTATGTCTACCAGTAATTATTTGATAAAATTTAATAAAAACATGCTCTTATACAGGGTTTAAAACCTGCATTCATATTTGTAGGAGAAACTATCATCTGATCCAGTGTGCTTAAAACCGCTCGGTCACAGCCTAGCAGTCTAAAACATGCTGGATCAGACAGTTGTTTGTGCTGCAAAAGGGGATGCAGATTTGAATCCTGCCGGAAAGCACATTTTCTTTTAAGATTTATAAGTGTACAGGCCGGTAGGCATAATAAACCCTATTTAAAAAAAACAGGGCATTTACTCAAATACAGTCATACACTAAAAAATAACATTTGAAGTAATAAAAATGTTGGACCAAAAGTAAAATCCATTAATTCTTTAGAATATATAAGATCAAGATCAGAAAAGGGTATTGATAAGAATATAGCTTATAATGAGTATTTACTTTCTTTTTTTTTCCCTTAAAGTCGTTATTACTATTATAACTTATTGTTATACAATAATGAGGATTATGTAATTATTTTTGTCATTACCATTATCATCTTCCTCCATCTCACTTAAAATTAATCACTTTACCTGGGACCAGATAACCTATTGAATCTAAAAATATAAATCTGAACTTTTTGGTCGCCAGCTGGTAAAACCTTTTTAGCAGATGTTATTTTAATTTGAAATTTTATTTATTTTTAAATCTTTGTTTCAAAATCTACCTAATATTTAATAACTTTTTACATGCCAAATACACTTGATTACGCAGCTCAGTGGTTAGCACATCAAGCCATAAGCCTTGGATGCTGTTCGTAAACCAAAACTCACAAGAGAGAATCTAATTTTTAATTTAGGCTAAGGATAAAATAAGTTTCTAGGAAAAGAATAAGTGTGAAAATGATCTTAATGGTCATTTGCTACATTTACAAAGAAAAGTGTTGTAATATAACAAAGAAGTCATAAGATAGCAAGTGATATTCTGTCTGGTGGTTAGGAATTGTAGAAAATATGACATGTCTAGTTGTGGTTGAGAGAATTTTTTTTTTTCATTTGGATGCAGGCTGGAGAAAGTGAAATCAAACTTATTTTAATAATCTGAATTGAATAAAGGACAGATTTTCTTTATTTCAAATTGTTTGACTACTTCTGACTGCAAATAAATCCTTGAATGGGGAACAATGCTCTTTGAATGCTTGCCAGTTACTTCACTATCAAAGTCACATAATCATGACATATGACCAAGAAGCTTAAAAAAAAGATTCTGACATCTGGTCAGATCCTGGTAAGTAACTGAAATTAAGAACTTTTCAGCACCTCCTTGTACTTAAGTCATGTGACAAGTTTACATGTATTGTCCTCATTCAACTATGCATATTACATGTTTTTTGAACATGCCATCTGTTTGATTTCTCTTATGCCATTTTGCTGAATATATTACAATAAGCTAATAATCAATGGGTATTTAATTCATTCCTCTCTTGTACTCTCACTTCAGACAAACTTCTTTCACTAGATTGCGATTTTGTAGTTCATTTTAAATAATAGATAAATAGTTCCAAATTAAGTGGAGCTAACTTATTTCTTTATACCTGTGAAAGTCAAGTAATGAACTAAAAAAAGAAAAAATTAGTGCCACTAATAGAAGAAAAAAAAAATTAATAACTTGCTCAGTGATAAGCAATATGTAAGTGACACTAAATATTTTTCTGCTTTAGAGTGACAAATGTTCAGAAGTTAAATATTCTTCTCGTAACATGTCAAAATATCTTTTTTTTAAGTTCAAATTGAGCTAAGTCAATTAATCTGGGTTTTTTGGGGTTTTTTTTTAGCACAGATTTTTATTTTATTTTATTTTTTTTTTTTACATTTTGTATCTTTTGTAATTATGTATAAATAAAAATAATCTTTATTTTTATGAGGATGTTCTTGTTTCAATAATTATTATTATTTTATAGAATATCATTTTGAAACATAATTATTTGCACTGCTTGAGATTTTTAACATACTTCCATACTTCCAATCGGTTCACACTATTCATATGTCTATTCAAACTAAACAATAAATTCTATTTAATAATTATTCTCTGATTAGTTAGGGACAAAAGTTATTAAATGCAACACATTCTTGTTTGGGGCATTTTATCTTTAATCTTTGAAGGCCATCTGTATTATCTAATTGGTGTTAAGCTTTATTTCCTTCATTGTACACGATAAGATGGGATTGTAATAATTATAGTGAAAGTCTCCCTCAGAAGATTAGTCTTTTACTTAAGTTACAATAAAAAAATTTTTCTTATAAAATCTGATAGTCATCAACATTACATGATGCTCTCCAAGACTAAAGAACTATCATATCATACCATGTACAATAGATTTTACACATACTAGACTTCCTGGGAAGAGACATTATAAAATTAGAATTTCATTAATAAGAACAAGCATCTATCAGGTTGGATTCTTAGACATCTAAGCCACAGCTGCTTTTTGAAAAATATGGTCAAATCTGTGACTGCTCTTAGGATTTATGCAGATTTCCTTCTCTTATGTTAAAAGCATCCACATGCTTGGCACGGAATATTCTCAACCATTAGTCCACTATTCTAACCACTGAGCTGAAGCCACAAATTATATTCTGAAAAAAAAAAAAAAAAAAAAACTTGTATATAAGTGATAAAAATTGTATATAATGATTGACCATGTTGAAAAGAATCAATATAACAATTGTTATAGCTTTGAAACTTTGGGTAATTCTCCAAGTTCTTAGCTACTTCTAAAAGTTCTCGTTTTTGTTGTTATTTTCTTTTCAGTCCATGCCAGTCTTAGTTGCTCATCAAAAATAAACAAGGAAATAGATGATACTGTTGCTATTTGAATATTTTATAGACCCGTCTTCATGACATAGGGCAGCTTTTAAGTTAGTATGGAATGTATGCCGAGCTATCAGGTGGCATTTAAACTAGCTACTGTGGAGGGCTCTTGATTGGGCCTTCAGCTTGTTCAGGAGTTTGAGAGTCTCTAAGTCTTTGCATATTCTCACCACTGGAAGCTCTCCTGGCTGCCATTTGATTTGGATTTGCACAGGACTTTCTTTTCCTTGCAATCTGGTCCTCTGTTGGCAGAGATTTCTTTTTGTGAGGCATACTGCTGCCACATGCATTAGGCAACAATAAACTACAGAAGAACTCAAAATTGATCACTGCATTTAAGTATTGGATTAATATTTAAGCTTACCTTTTAAAAGTTTAATGATAATTCTTCTGCCACCACTTAATTAAAAGCCAGTTTGATTTATGTAGGTCCTTACTTTCCGTATAAGCAATTATTTTTATTTCATGGGTGACTCTCGCTGGATTTTACAATTAATTTCAATTTTTTCAAAATTCATTTCCAAGTTATAAAAATTATTGTACAAAAAAATTTGTCGAAAAAAAAAAAAAAAAAATCAACAAAATCATTCACAGTAATGAAAACTTGGGAATCTAAAATTTCAGGATTGCAGGTTCAGATCCAACACTTGGAATGTTTTTTATTTGCTCACAAAGTCAGCCTGATTCCCAAATGGTATATGTTGGGCTACGGCTTCTAGGAGTAAAGTTGAAAAAATGTGACACACTGACATTTGAATTTATTTATATAGATTTATATATAGTCTCTTACCAAAAGTGATTCTATATCAATGTATATATCTCACTGAAATATTCTGATATACAAGCAAAATATTTCCTTGCTTTCTATATTAAATATTGTCTGTATTTACACTGTCATGGCAAGGAATAAATTGTAGCTTATGATTTTGAATTTTTATATACATATATTTTTTACATTTTCTTGTCTTTTATCTAAAAACACTCACCTCATAGCTTATCAACTATTCTGAAGCAATAAACATATGTCTTTATTCAGAATTTAATAATCGGAAAAATATTTTCTTACTCCTTTTTTACGTCTGTGGCTTAGATCCACATATAGTATGTGTTTTCTTCAGTTAAAAGAAAGATTTTGCATTCATGATAAAAAAAAGAGATTGTGTACTAAGTCTAATGAATTATCCAACTTTTAATCTCAACTGGAACACTTTCATTCTGTTGTTGATGATGAGGAAATTAAACAATCATTGCTGTGTTTTAGTATTTGAAAACATTTCAACTTTTCTTGTTACTGTCCGTTGATTTTGTTGCAACTCCATCACTCCCTTGTCATTTTCTACAATTTCTATGTTATGTATTGAAAATTAAAGAAAAAGTGGTTGTTAGTGCTTACAGCTATTACTGACAGAAAAATATACAGAATTATAATTATTGGTAAAGCAATGTTTCTATTAGTAAATACTAAATAAATTTAGTGAGACATGAAAAATATACAAATGATGTGAATATTTTTCAAAAAAATTGCAACATAATTCCATCTGTAAGAAGTGATAAAAAAACAAGTAAAACAAAATATTGTTTATATTTAATACTTAAAAAATGTACATGTTAAATGTGGGATGTCAATAGAATAGCCATTTCTTAGTCCAATTTTATATATAGAAATAGATAATATTTAAAGGCTAAGAAAAATTGGTCATTTATCACAGCAGCAATCATTAGTGAAACAGATCAGCGCAGATCAGAACTGTTTCTACATCATTGCAGAGAGTCAATAAATTCCCAGAGAGTTAGTGGTTCACTTGCAGTTATTTCTTTTTATTGTCAGATAAGGGGCTGGGGGCAGGATAGAACAGTGAGGCTTATGTTCAGGGTTTAATAGGTATTACAAATTTTATAAGTACATGAATGGATGGTATCCAGAAGCAAAAGAAAATCATAAAAACTTATCCAAAGATGTCCAGCAGTATCTTGAAGGCATAGTGTTTATGTCAACATACCCACCTTTTGGAATAGTTTTGAGTAAACTTATTTTAATTCATTTTTTTAGCAAGGTTGAGGATGAATCACTTATTTGGTCAGTCATTGTTTAATAAACCTTATCTTAAATTATTTTCTTGCTGTCACAAATTTACTATCTGGAATTGTCATAACTGGAATTTTAAATTAAGGTTTATTTTGGGGAGAATAAAACAATTTTCTGAGCATATTCCAGAGTGCATTCATGACACAAAATGCCATCACATGAAGTGCTTTATACCTTTATGCCAACAGGTTAACACAACACAATCAAAAGGTGGAAAAGTTGATAAACAACAACAATGAAACTATTGATTTCAGGCTAATTATATGAGTTACCTCAGACTTATTTTTAAGACTATAAAATCCCAAAGATTCATTCTGACACAGTTACTAGCACAAGAAACCTGTTTTATATTTTGAAATACTTCTTTTCTGTTAGTGTGACATAATCTTCTTTACTTACTGACAGCTTGTACATTCAGGTATATGTACAAAAATATATATTTAACACTCAAACAATAATAAATAAGATTTGTGATTACAATCACTCAAATAATAGATTCACATTACCTTTGGATTAGGTGGAAATGGAATCACAGTGAATTATGATTAATGCTGGTGTTGAATTTTGTCACCTTGTGAGAGGCAAATAGATTAGTTCTTAATTACATAATTGTATTTTGTTAGAAGAATTCCTCTTAAGTAGATAACATTTTACCTCAATTGATATTTTTTTTTAAATGCTTTTAAACAAAAAAATCTAATCCAGAAAACTTTACAAGTTATTGTTAGTATTTAGTTGTGTTTTGTCAGCAAGATATTCTTTAAAGACGTCAAGTCATAATTGGTTGAAGGTTCATTTTGAGTGTCCCTGATAATACCGTGATTAATGAGATCGTTTTGTAAGCTAGTGGTAATGAGTTCAATCCTCAAAATGTGACATTGTCAAAGTAAATTATTAAATAATAACTGAAGTTTATTGAATTTATCATATAAATCTGCTTGTTCCTTAGTTATGTTACCCCCTGCCACTACCAATACCTAATGAATTATTTTGATTGAAAGGAAAGACATATCAGAGATGCTGTTTGATTTCAGTGATAGAAAAGATAAAGGAGCTAATAAAACTCGTGTTTAACATCTGCTTCAGTGAATTGGATAACATTGTCAATATTTAATCTTTTCATTTATATCCTCTTATTTCTTTAAATAATGACCTGCATTCATATTTATGATTGTTATTGTAATACTTTGTTAAAGTTGTTAAACTCAAATATTTAACAATGTAATAGGAAAATTTTGACAGGTATTTTATAGTTGTGGAATTATTCAATTCATTAAATTAAGATTAATGAAAAAATTAAAATAGGAAAACTGAAATTTTCATTAATCACAAAGTATAGAGCATATTTTTGTGATGTTTAAATTCTTTAAATTATTTCTTATATATTTAAATTGTTAATTTGTAAAATAGTACATCATTAGCAAAATGTCTGAAATATTTCAAATTATGTCATTAAGATAATATTGTGGCTGCAATAAAATAAATATTGCACTTGTTAATATGCAATTCCAGTAAATATGAAAATTTTTCTGATTAAGTTCTCCAGAATGGATCAATTTGAAACTTACAAGAGGCTGGTGTCTGCAGTTAAGAACGATTGTGTTTAGGATAGCAGCTTTGTAAATTGGTAAATGCACGAGGAATGAAGCAAGAGGAAATTAAAAAGATGACACTTGTGCTTGCCTTGAACCCAAAACAATTCCTGAGAAGACCATAAAATCTTTAATTCTGATTGCAACTCTTGAGATGTTTCTTAAGGTTGCTGGAATGAATAAATCCAACCTGGCACTTATCACACTTAAATGGTCGCTCACCTGTGTGCAGTCTCATATGAATGGAAAGGTTGCCTCGTTGAGTAAATGCATGGCCACACACATTGCACTCAAATGGTTTCTGCCCAGTGTGGGTGCGCAGATGCCTCTTCAGTGTGTTGTATAGGGCAAAAGCATGTGAGCAGTGGGGGCAGCTGTATGGTTTTTCTTTTGTGTGAGTGCGTGTGTGGCGAGTTAGCAATTCAGACCGTGCAAATCCCTTATCACAATATCCGCACTTGTAAGGCTTCTCACCTGTATGTATCCGTCTGTGCTTAGTCAAGTAGGCCCGCTGGGAGAATCCCATCTCACAATAATCACACACGTATGGCTTAAGAGATGTGTGGATCTTCATGTGTTGCTTTAGGTACAATTGTAATTGGAATGTCTTAGAACAAATATTGCAGGTGTATAATTGTGTTTGTCTTTCCAGGGAATTTTTGTTGCTTTTAGGCATTGGTTGATGATTATATTCATTGGTGCTACTTTTCTGGTTTGTAGGTTCTATAGAATGATCGGTTGTGATAGCGTCAGGCTGCTCGCTGTTCTCCTTTGATTGGTGAATCTTGTGGTGTTGCTTAAGATTAAAGGCCCGTCGGAAAAGTTTACCACATATTTCACAGACCAATGATGTTTTCCCAATGTGCAACTTTAGATGATCTTTGACATATTTCAGCTTCTTAAACATTTTCTTGCATATTCCACACTTGAAAGGCTTCTCTCCAGGTTTACATTCTATGCAGATCTCAAAAGAAGTTGAATCTAGGCTGGGAGTAGAAAGTATAGATGGTATTTTTTTTACATCAATGTTCTTGCTTGATCGAAAAGAAGAGTCTATTTTGCACAGATTTTTTGGTTTTATACTGAATAATTCTTCAGCCTGAACTGCTGTGGAGACTGTTCCCTGAGAGAAATTGTCTTTAGGCCCAAGCACACCATTATCTGAATCTTGAAAGAAGCCAACCATTAGGTTTCCAAGTTTGGTTGTCCCCTCAGTTGCTTTTAAATTGGATTTTTCAACAAAATCTTTATATTGATCTTTGGGTGAAGGGGATTGTGTTTTCTCACAGCTTTTGTTACCATTTTCAGTGTTTTGGATCTCCTGATGAGAAGATGTAAGGACATTTTGTAGATCACTAGACCTAGTTGATAAAGGGTTAGTATTGGCATTATCAACAGTCAAGAGCGTGAGAACATTTTGCTTTTGGTCATGTATCCCAAGCTTGAATGGGGAAACTGGGATCAACTCCTGGCCAAGTGGCAAATTAATATTATCAATTGTGGACACAGTAGTATTTTCAGGAGATGAATCATCTTGATTAAGATTCTTCATGTCTGGTAATTTCTTAGAATTGGCCAAGAGAGAACCACTTTCCAATTCTGTTTCAGTAGATGCAGAGGTCAATTCTAATTCTGAGAAGTGTTTGCAGATATGTTCAGCAAATATTCCAAGAGTTGATGAACTGAACAAGCAAAGAAGGCATGCAAATGTGTCACTCATGACGAGAGATGAAGATTGTTCAGGTTGGGTTTGAAACTCAATGAGTGTTACCATTGTAGCATTGGTCTTAGTACCCAGTTCAAGTTTGTCAGAGGGCTTCAATGTTTGTCGAATTGAGCTTAAGTGTAGTTTTGGTCCATTTCCAAAAAGCTGAAATTCCAAATCGCCTTTTACATAATCTGTCAGGTAATACATCAATTCGCTTAGGTGCTCCAGGGTCTCATGGGAAATTTCATCCTGTTCATCGGAAGTTGATTGACACACTAGCCTTTCTGGGGTTTCAGCAGGAAGATCTTCACAAACTGCTTTTTTCAATCCTACCCCCTTCAAGCTTTCTATATTGACTGTGCTCTCTAAAGAGTGTTTTCTTAAAGATTCCTCTATTTCCATTGCTTGATTCTCTACTTTTTCTTGGGTATGTGACAAGACATGGTTTCTCAGTATTTGGGTAGTGTCAAAAGTTTTATGACACAAAGGACATTGGAAGTCTCTCTCTAAACTGTCCAAGTCATCTACCTGGTCGTTCAATACTATCTGAGTGTCAGCCATTGTACTGGTGAGGTCTGATATGTTATCTTCCCTCATCTGACCACTAACAGAGTCCTCAGTGTAGATCTCTATCACATTCTCTACAGTAGCACAATCTGAGTAGCTATCAAGAACTGACCCAGACACAAGGACAGAGGAGGGATCAGCTGTTTCTTGTGAAAATGTCTTCATAAGTTGCTCAAAACCAACATTTTCTATTGAAGTGACTGTAAGAGGAGAAGGGATTTTGACTTTGTCATTAACCTTAGAAAGGGAGGAATAGCAAGTCAGTTTTGTTGCAATCTGTGATGACTCTGAAGGGAGATAACTATCTTTTGTTACCTTGCTGGTATCCATTGGTGATGAATCTGTTATCTCTGATCTCTCTTTTCGATTAATAACCTTCAGCTTTCTGTCATTTTTACCCTTGTTTCTAGCATTCTGCTCATTAGAATGGATGAGCAAGTGCTTGTTCAGATAATCTGAGCGCTTAAATACTTTGCTGCAAATGTGGCATTTGAAAGGTTTTTCATCACTATGAAGTCGTTCATGGTCTTTCAGATTGCTGGAATTACGAAAGGTACAGTGACAAATCTTACATTTAAATGGCCTCTCACCAGTGTGAATGCGACGGTGGGCTATCAAATTGCATCGCTGGGTAAAGGAGCGGCAACACACTTCACAGGAGTGAGGGCGTTCTCCTGTGTGTAGAAGCTGGTGAGCATGCAGCACAGATTTTAAAGAGAAAAACTTCCCACAACCTTCATAATGGCAGGCATAGGGTTTCTCCTTTGTGTGTGTGCGTAAGTGCATGCGTAGTTTTGCACGTTCAGCAAATCTCCTCTGGCAGTATTCACACTGGTGTGGTCGTTCGCCTGTGTGGGTCTGTCGGTGCCTCTTCAAGTGGCTTGAAAGGATAAACCCTTTGTCACAAAATTCACAACGCAATGGTCGCTCACCACTATGCATCATCAAATGCTGTTTCAAGTTTCCAGATTGTAAGAAGGTCTTTGGACAAATATTGCACTTGTATTCTGTGTCTGGATTTGGGTCATGGATACGCATGTGTATTTTGAGGTTGCGAACAACTTTCTGGCAAATACTGCATTTGTACGTGTAAGGTGAAGGCAAATGTTTTGATGGTGATACTTTCTGGTGTTGCACAAGAGCACTAGATGACTGGTAAAATTTGCTGCACACTCCACACTCATTGGAGTTGATATGTTCCTGCGCATGTCTGTTGTGTACATCATTCTGGGAAAATGACTTGTTACAGTGAGGGCATTTGTAAGGTCTGTCTCCAACATGTAAGTGACAATAGCTGTGTAATTTGTTAACATGTGTGAAACTTTTGCCACAGAATTCACACAGGTACATTTTTTCTCTATCATGCACCTGTAAATTTTGTTCTATGTTGTTCTGCAGAAATATTTTGTTGTACAATGAACTTTGGTTCTTCTCTATTGTTGTGATATCAGTAACTGGCTTTACCTGTACAGGTAAACTTATAACTGAATGGGAATTCAAGTGAGTCTTTAACTCCTCCATATTTGAAAGATTTTTCTCACAAATGCTGCAAATTAAACTTGAATGTAAATTAGAAGACAAATTGTCAGTAGTAGATTGATGATTTGAACCCTTGTTAACAGGAGTCGCTTTATTGTTGCTGTTTGTTGTGTTGTGAGAAGATAAATGATTAAGTACCTGTTCAGTGCTATTGCATAATTGCTTACAGAAAGGACATTGAAAAGATTTTAAATCACTGTGGCCAGTTTGGTAGTGCTGAACTAGTTGGAGTGCTTGATCAAAATAATCCCCACATGATTTGCATTCCCATTTTACAATAGTTGTCTCAGCTTCTGGATGGCCTAGTTGCTGACATGGGGTCAATTTGTTTTTTTCCGTAGAAGTTTTGGTACCATCTGGACTTGGCAACATGGTTAACTGAACAGAATCAGATGCTGTTGCCAACCCCAAAAAAGAATTCTTACTGCATTTCAAAGAATGATACTTTAAAGAATTTTTCAGGAAGAATCTGAGATTACACTGTCTACAAACAAAGAAGTTTGTCCTGTGAGATCTCTGGTGGACACTAAATCCACCAAGACTTTTAAAGGATTTATCACAATGGTGACATCTGTAAATATGATTATTGTGAGCAATTAGCCATTCTTTCCACTGAAAGAAGTATTTGTTTTGATTTTGGAGTTTAAATGTAATAAGTTTAGAGGTAGGATGTTGTTGGCTGTGGCACCAGAAAGTCAATTTGCTGGCAAATTTCTTTTTGCACAATTTGCAGAAGAAGGGAAACTTTTGAGATGCTTGGATTGATTTTGTCAGTTTTAACTTTGATACATAAAACCAAGATTTGTTATAGATCCGAGATTGTTTGTTTTCATTCATCTTGTTAATTTCTTTCTCTAAATTTTGTTTTGCCGTTAAAATCCCCAAGTCTTTTGATTTACTGTCAGTGGTTTGCTTTGTGTGTACACAGGCTGTGCATAAAATGCTTAATGGTGAACTGGAAACCATGTTCTCCTTGGAAAGATGATCAAGTTTCTTTTGACAAATGCAGCAAGCATTTTTATCTGGTATCAATGTTCTGTTTACTTCAGAGCTTTGAAGAAAGGCAGTGATTGCAGTGGAGTTATTAGGGGTTTCTCCCTGAGAAGACAAAACCTTAGTTGATGGCTTGGGTTGGTGAACCCTAATGCTATGGACTTGATTATTCTTTCGTTTACGTTTCACATGGATTTTCTGATGCTGCAACAAGTGACTCTCATTGATGCACAGTTTGCTACAAATATCACATGACCACTGTCGAGCAACCTTACGCACTGGGACAGAAGGATGGAATTTGTCAGGCCCTGCATTAAGAATTTGCTCTTTACTTTGAGCTACAACTTGAATCATACTGTCTGCTATCTCCATAGAAGACTTCTCTACTAATTTTTCACCAGGGACCAATAGCGATTTCTTATTGCTATTAGATTCAAGTGTTACTTGTGATTTGTTTATTAGATAATTTGCATGAGAAGCACTGTGTTTTCCTCTTGTGTGAATCTTTTCATTGTTAGTCACATGACAAAGTTGGGGAAAGCTTTGGGGAGTGAAATGATGCTGGCATTGTTTTGATGAAAGTACAATCTTCTCTGTGAATTCTCTATTAGAAATGGAGCTACCTGCTGGCACTGAGTTGGTCTGCAGGACCACTAGATTATTTATGGCATTCTTTACAGGTGCAGTGCTATAATGATCTTTCTGTTTTTTTTCAGCTTGAATGTCAACAGAATTTTGAGCCACTTCTTTGGTCAGGGCTTCAATGAGTTGCTCAAGTCGTCCTGATCGGACATGTGTGATCTCTGTTGCAGTAACACTATTATTATTATTGGTGATGGGTTTGTCATTTAAATCCAAATTTAATTTCATAACCACAGTTTCTGCATCTGTTGTAGAATGAGAAGAAGAATGGAGACTTAGGTTAGAATCAGAAAGTGGACAATTTTTTTTATATTGAATGCATTCTTGCTGCTGTTTACGAGTCCCACTGGTTTTTGAGTGAGTTGTAAGGTGTTCTTTCCAGGCTCCATGTTCAGAGAAAGAATACTGACAATAGTAACACTTGAAGGGCCGCTCACCTGTGTGCATGATGCGATGTTGTTGAAAGTTACCTGGGTTGCAAAAACTGTGGCCACAAAAGTCACACAATAAAGGGGTCGAGTCTGATAAGGCAATTTGAACATTTGGATGAATTGATAGTGACACTGGTGTCACCACCTTGAGGTTTTCTTTGGTTAGAACTGTTGTCAGTGCTAAAGATTTTGTAATATCAACGGTGTGTACTGACTGACTTCCAGAATCCTCTAGAATCATTCTAGTATTCATACTACTGCAAGAATCCTTCAGAGGTTGATCTGAAAATCTGTTTCCATTGTCACCAATGTTAGATGACTGTAAATGACTGTCACAAGGTTGTTCTCTGTTGGACGTTTCTAGTATTTTAGGTTCATTTATTACAGACTTATTTATAGCACCATTAACTTTCTTAGTGACTGCTACTCCAGTGTCCCTTGAGACTTTTGTCAACTGCGTACCTATATTTTCAGTCAATTCCATCTCTCTTTTTTGAGAACTGACGTTCTTTGCGGATGAATCCATTACCTTTGTACCACATGATTCCGGATCTGTATTTGAATGCACTGTCAAGTGCTTTCTTAGATTTTTGTCATAAGAAAAGGTACGGTTGCAAATGTTACATTTGAGATTTGATTGACGGCCACTGTATCGTGCCACAACGGAAGCAGGTAAGCTTTTTCCACGTGTTTTGATCCCCATGGTTCCCGTTGGTGTGTAGAATATGTTCCAAATGTGTAGAAATCTTTCTTTCTGTAGAACTGAGCTTGAACAAACTGGTATAGGCAGAGGATATGATCATATTCTGTCATAAAAACAAAAAATTATTTTAGGGATCACTAACATCATTTGATAAAAAAGGGGATTTTTAAAAAATCTCAACCTTAAATAAACAAATTTTTTAAATACATGAGATTCATATTATAATTGTACCATGTTATTATTCATTAAATTTTTGATATCATTTTTATTATATATCAAGTTTTAATTAACTTTACCAATTTAATATTTTCATTATAAAATTATATTAAAAATAATCAATTTCATTGAATTAAAAAGAAAATGCCACCTTCAAATCAATAATCAAATTTCTGAGCAATGAAAGTTGCAACACCAAACAGGCAAAGATCATGAAATCTGTATAATTAGAAAAAGAATTTTAAACAAATTGTATTTATACCCTAGGTTATACAAAAAATACATAACATTTTGCATAAAATAAATAAGGAAATCTAAATAAAAAAAAAACTATTAAATGACAAAAGTTTGCTTTAAAGTGGCTTAAAACTCAGGATCTTTTAATCATAAAGAAAACATTTAAAATATAAATTCTATCAACAATGCAAACTTCTAACAACTCGAGTTAAAATATTTTATAAAATTCAAACTTTCAGGAAAATAGCTGAAATCAATTAAAAAGAAAACAACTGTTAAGACTAAGGCATTAATGACATAAAAGGATGGGGCATAAAAAAAAGAATATTGGAAAGTGTTTATTTTCTCAGTTCCTTCTTGTTGTATCCTTAAAGAGGTTACAAACAGACAAAGGTGGTACTCGGGTGAAAGGAACAGCAACACAGGCATATATGAAAGAAAGAGAGGTTTATTGTAAAAGAGAATACACTACTGAAAGACAGGTAATCGGTTAGCAGGCTAGTAATTCCTGAAGCAAGTCCGCCAGGTATATCCTGTGCTTACTATATATATCTACTGATATAGTCAGTCCACATTAGGTGATAGGGAGTGTGGGGCATTCCATTACAACACCTCCTCCTGAGCTAATTTTCCCCATGAAATTTTGCTCAATACCTCTTCTATTTCGGGTCAGGACATAACTGTTTGACTTTTTAACTCTTCCTAGTACTTTTCTGTCTCACCACTTCTCAAAATGGTTTAATTATGCTTGTGAATTATACATTATTGTTTTCCAGATGAAGATATCCCAAGCAAAGGTTTAGCAACCATGCAACTTTCTGACTGGAGGTGTGTATTCTTCTTTTATGTGCTATGTCCGTCAAGATATGGATGATCATGGTATCAACAAACAAGTGTCTTTTATTGCTCTAAGTGCATGATAAGATTGCTGCACGTCCTTGTCAGTTCTCCTGTATGCATGTGAGTTATGGACTCTAAGAATAGGACTCCAAAAACGGATCCAAGCTGCAGAGATGAGATACTTCAGATCTTCGCTGGGTATTTCTTACACCAACTGAACATAGAATAGTGAGTCATTAGATAAATTACTATAAAAATGTGTTGACCACCAAAAAGAAATCCGAAGTGCTACATAACCAGATTACAAGGAATGGTACAAGGAGATGCCAATGGAGATGGTCAGATAACATTACTGAATGGACCGGCAAAGGTTTTGCTTAAACCCAGGCACACACCAACAAGCGGATCACAAGTGGAGGATTCTTGTTGAGCAAGGCACTAAATTATCCCTATGACCGGGTGAGTTATTAGGGCAGCTGGAGGACTGCTTTTTGGCCTTTTACCATCCCTCTTTGACCTGTTCTGCCATCCATTTGCACAAACATGTTAAGTAGATTACTTGCTGCTTCTCTTTGATTCTCCCAGCTTCCTTGGGAACATTTTCTGTCCTCTGTTACTACACTACCCAGATAGCTAAACTTCTGTACCTGCTTGATTTTGATGTCCCCAAAACATAACTTGGGCTGATTCTTTTGCATTCCATCTTCTTACAGTTAGTCCATTCTTCTTGCGTTTTATTAAAATCTTGTCTAGAATTTTTTTTGTATTTCCTTTGTCATCACTATTTGCCATCGACAGTCATTCATTTATTTTTAGATTAACTCATTGTATAGATTAAATAAATCTTGTGGGAAAATGCATCCTTGCCTTACTCCTCTTTCTATTTTTATGCATTCACTGAACTTATTCTATATCCACATGCAGGCTGCTGGTTCCTAGTAGAGGTTATGGATTACACAAATAATTTACCCATATAAATCAAGCTTTTCTAGCATTTCAAGTAGGTTTTGTGCTGTACCTGATGAAATATTTTGGTGCAATCTATGAAATGTATATGTCTCCTGATATTTCACCACTCATATAATTATTATTTCAGTAATCTTAACAAACCATCTGACAGCATCTCTATTACAATTCTATCTGGCTCCATTGTTTTGTTTTTGTTCATCTTGGCCAGTGCTGATCTTACCTAAGGCTTTAATACTTCAGGTTTTAATGTGTTTTGTCATGGAAGAGGTCTCCAATGTATTTGTCCATCTTTGTAATATCTTTTCTTTACTTATTAGTAGTCTCCCCTTTTTAAACTTTACCCATCCTGCCATTTCTTTTATCTCTTCACATATACCTGCTGTGCCATCTGTATTCCACAGTATTTCTATCTCTGCACACATTTTGTTGAGCCATTCTTTTGTCTGCATTTATTTTTAATGTCTTTGCTAAACATACAATATTCTCTGCCATTCCTCAGTATCACCTGCTGCCACATTTTCATTAATTTGAAAATTTCCTGTTATCCACTTCTTTTTTTCCCTTTTCTCTTTAAATGATGTCTTTTACCAATGTCACTAGTACTTCTCTTAAGATGTTCCACATTGGGATACAAACTTCTTCTATGAAGTTTAGATTTCTTTAATTTCCATAATTTTATTCTTCGTTTGCATAAGATTGAGGTGATCACTCCCACAGTTGGCACTTGGAACAGATATACAGGGTGTCCATAAAGTTCGTGTGCACTTTAAAAAATTTTAAACTTTATTTATATTTGCGATAGAAATAATCTGTAAAAAATGTTATAAAGTTTAATGTACCTAGTTTTAAGTATAGCTAAAATAACTAATGTGATTTCAGGCATTACTGTAAATCAGTTGGCAAATGTTTTCCGTGAACTGCAAAATCGTATTAACCTTTGTATTGCTAATGATGGAAGACATGTGGAAACTTAAATAAAATTTCAATAAAACCTTAAAAAAATATAGATTTACTTCTTTCTAATCCTTTTTACAAATTATTTCTATCGCAAATACAAATAAAGTTATAAATTTTTTAAAGTGCACACAAACTTTATGGACACCCTGTATTTTAGAATGTAGGATTGCATTTACAAATCATTTATTGATTGTTAAGTAGTTTATCTGGTTCTTTATGTCCTCTCCTTATAATCCTAAATTATTACTAACCTACAATTATTCAAAAAACAAATTAATAAGGGACTTGCTAATGATATCCAATTAATTAGATAATTAATTGTACCTAATATTAGGAATCAATTATTTCTTATTAATAAGAAAGCAGAGAAAATATAACTATATAAACCAATAAAGTGAATTCAACTTTTAGAACAAATATTCATTATTCATCAATGATACATAAAAATACTTTATGAAAATAAATAAATAAAAATAATAATGAGACTCAGAGAAAAAATATCCTAAAGTTTTATATTTTTATACTATAACTATTTAAAAAAAGCTTGTAATGGCTTACCTCTCACATACATTGTTTTTTATGGAATGGGAACACAATACTTTTGTTAGCATGTAAAAGTTTTAGCTTAAAATAAATTAAAAAAAAACTTCAAAATCTTTAGTGCTAGTTCTTTGCTTTAAGAGACTCAAAGAATAATTCTTGGAAAATATATTTAATCATTGTTCTCTTTTCATATTGAAATGATGTATTTCAGAAACTAATATTCATTAAAAATTTCTGCAAACAACATTAAACATGGTAGAACAGATAAACACCCACTGAACTGTGACATTAAGTTGACTTTTTTTAAATTCATAACCTATTTCTTATCCAGCACATAATAAAGTAAATTTAAAAATATATATCTGATTTTTTTTTCACTGCATTCCTGAATTGTCCATTTTCTAACAATTTTATTAAAAATTATTCTAGAGTTTTTATTTTTGAAAGAGCTTAAAACACTACAAAAATCTAATCATCCTGGTCAAATAACATTTTTACTCTCAAAATCATTATTAAACTAATAATACAAAATCCTGACCCTCAAGAAACTGTCAACAAAATTTTCATTAGGGTAGAGAACACAAAAAGACTTTTTGATTTAGAAGTCCAAAACTATAACATTGGGACCCAATTATATGGACCTCAATAGCCATCAATGAAAAAAGAGCAGCAAAATTTGGATCAATAACACATACACAAAATTAAAAACGATCATTATAAAACAGTATAAATAAGACTGTAACACAATTTTTGTACTTGTGTAGCAACTGTTATTTCCTATTTTAAAGTACGAAAAATGGCTAATATTTCCTTCAAACTTTGCTTATGTGACCAGAATATTTCTGGAATTTACCTATTCTCATTGGGAAAACTGGCAAATGTGAAAATTCTTGTTCATCCAAAGTAGGAACAAAATAACATATAATTCAAAAGTAGCATTTATTTATTCCAGGATTGCACAAGAGAGATCACAAAAAATTTAGAAGTGAGTAGTTTTTAGTGATTTACATTTATATTGTAAATTACTTTCACAAATCAGCCCTCAAATATAGTCTCCCACCATTTTTTTTTGTTATACAGTCCTTGCTAGTGGAGGAAGTGCTTACCTTGCTCCTCTGAGTACATCCCTATGTTCTCCTTGAATTTATCAAGATGTGCATCAAGAATATAGACTTTGAGAGAAATTCTGCAGCCCGTTTTGCTGTAGTTCTTCACCAGGGTCTCAAGCTTTTTGGCCTTGTTATTTTCCTAGGGAGCCCCGAACTACTGTGACAAAGCTCAACCATGCTGCATTTTCTGTCCTAGTGAACTTTTTGGGGAATTCCTTGCACTCTATAATCTTCTTTATTTGTAGTCTGATGAAGACACTGGCTTTGACAAATTGTTTCATAAGGCCCAATTTTAAGTGGAGGAAACAATACTTTCCAGGGGTCCAACAGTGGCTCCTACTTGACATTGTTCCTCCCTACACTGAACTCGGTCTGCTATGGGCAGTCCCGCCGCAGTGTCCCTACTATCCCAAAGGTAAAGATAACATGAAAACGTGGTAAAGCTATCTTAGAAACAAACCGAGAAGGCCACCATTTTGAAATCTCCAATAACCCCCCAACTCTATCCTTCATATTTCAAGGTATCTAACAAGATCTTGACACTGTTCTGCTTTAATCTGCACCAAGTGATCCAGGGGAAGAGGATACATGTTCCCATTATGAAGCAACATGGCTTTGAGGCTCCTAGATGAGTTGTTAATGAAGAGGCACCACTTGCTGGGGTTACAGGTGATACAAATTGCCTTAAATAGACTGGTTACATTGTGGCAGAAGCAAAACCCATCTTCACAGTTGAGAAAGCTAGAAAAACACTGGTGATGCTTTCTCTGACCTGTGACTTGCACACTACAAATTCCACTGCTTGAATTTCAATATCAAAAGCTCAGCATTGAACTTTGTGAAACCAAGATCTCTGACTAGGTCATTGAGGTATTTTTGATTGGGGTAATATGAATTTCTTTCCTCAGCTGCACCTCTGTAATCTAGATCAATGACTTCATCCTCTTCTGAATCACTGTTCTCTTCTAAAGATAGCTGCTTTCTCTTTGAAGGAGTAGGCATGGGAAGCTCAGGGCAGTGTGGCACTGGGGTGATGGCTGGCAGAAGGTCTGGATATATAGGATAGCAGGCACATTCTTGCCAGCTCAATATTTTGAAGAGTCCACCATGCAGAAGAAGCAATTGTTTGAGTGGTCAGTTGTTTCTCTCCAAATTCATGGGATTGCAAATTTCATGGCTTTATTTTCTCCTCTGTCCAGATCACAAAAGCAAAGTTTGAAGGAAATAATAGTAATTTCCTTTGCTTTTTAGACAGAAGCAATTAGGAAATAAAACTGACTAAAGACAAAAAAAGTCAAAATTTTGTTACACAGTGTAATTATTACAAAGTATTTTGGTGCTCTTATACTACTTTTTAACATCACCAAACACTGATGCAGTAATAAAATCTTATAGAAACTATATGGCAAATCAAAAATCAAAGCAAATTTATGAACCAACAAAATTGATATGATTACTACTTTGTTGCAGAGTTTATGTGGAATTGAAGATTCAAAATTTTATCCTTTTTTATTTTGAAGATCAAATCGCCACGGATTTCTTTCCTGTTTACTTATTAAATCTTGAATGTGTATTGCATTGGAAACATTTATTGATTATTTTCTAAATTGAAATCTCAATAGTTTCCAGCCGTTCAATTTAAAATGTCATAAAGCAAGTTTTAATGCAGGGAAAATAAATGTGGTGTTTTGAGGGATAAAACTTAATAGCACCCACCAATGTTTGACGTGCAAAATAAGTGTAAATAGCCCCGTAATTTTTAAATTGAGAAATCAGAAATGTATCAGTGAGCATCAAATGATAGCATTTTCGGTGGGTTAAAAAAAAAAGTGTTCTTTCTCAAACATTGTTTTGTTTTTTAATTATTTTACTTACAGTTTACACACAAAGTACTACTACATACAATACATTTTTTAAAAGTTTAATTTAAAAACTTCATAACATGACATAGAAATATATAGTGTTATAAAAGTGGAGTGGCTGGTAATAAAACACAGAAAAAGTCACGACTTGCTTTTTTTGCGAGTAACATGTTTGGTACAATGAATATTTGCTGCAAATTTATGGACCACGCTTATTAGATAATAATTTTCATGGCAGGAGTCGTACAAATTATTTTTCACTAAATCCACGACCGAGATTTCCACTATTTACGCTCTCTTCATGCTATTTAGGGTTTAAAAAAAAGTCTAAAAGTTATTTTTAAAAAAAAGATGCAGAAATAGCGCTAACATTGCCGTTTCTTTTTTTTACCTGTATTCTTTGTACAATAGGCACTGCGACCTGAAGTAATCATTTTTCTCAATATTTTTTCCTACTACTATTTCCTACACTAAGCACAAATATTCCCCAAATTCCTTTTATTAAAATGTTAATAGTTGGGTCCAGTTTGTTATGTAAAGAATAAAGAAAGATTCATTTAAAAAAATGACACCCCTAACATTAGCGAAAATAAAATATGCACATACAACGTGATTTCTTAAAATTAAAAAGAAAAAATTATTTAAATATTGTAATTTGAAGTGTTTAATCAATCGATAGTAAACAATTATGGAAAAAAATTATTATTTCTGTTCGCGGTGCATTGTAGAACTCATCCATCTTAATTTTTTTAATAAGCTTCTTAAATTTAAAATTAATTTTGAAAATTTAAATTACAATAAGCTGACATGTAACGGGATAAAAAAAAATCACTCTTACTTGAAAATTAGCAAGATAGAAACTGAACTGACTGGTAAGAAGAAGAAGATGATCTTAAAAAATAATCAACTCATATGTGAAGAATAAATAAAAAAATTTTCAGTGTTTGTTACTTTTAATTAAAATAAATTTCTCAAAGTGTTATGTTACTAAAAAAAATCTTTTACAATACAAGTTATGTACTTTACTAAGAATAAACATTTAAGCACTGATATAATTTACCTGAAAGTTTTCTGCAATAAACTAAAAAAGAATGTTTTGTTGGTGATACCCGGTATTCCACAGACGGCCATATTAGATAAGAACCGAAATGGCTGTATAGAAAACACGAAACTACGAAACCAAACAGAAATACAAAATAAACGAAAAGAATAATTTCTTTAATATTAAAATTAAAAATGCAACTTCCTGGTATCGATTAAGAATAAATTAAATAAATATTCATTTATCTAGTTATTATATAATTAAAATAAATCATGATTAGAAACTTTAACTATAAATGAAAATTATCATTAGAAAAAGCAATATTTCGGTGCAACTTCCGTCAACATTCCAACAGGTAACGTTAAAAATGAAATCTGTTAGCGTGAAATGGTCAGCAAGCTGGACATATAGATCTTTTGTAGTGAGTTTATCTCTCACTGGGTGCTCCATATTTGTGACCTTATCTCAAAATTAAGCTAAGCTTAGTAAATAACAACAGGTTGCCATGTAAAACTGCATCATCGTCCCACCACTGTCAATTCTAAATCTGTTGCGGCCTCTTTGAAACAGGACACTTCGACACGACCGGAACGTCTGCATCTCAACTTCCAACTGTCAACACGACCGGAACATCTGCATCTCAACTTCCAACCGTCGACCAGACCAGTCCGACCACCTTTCTATTACTAGACCAATCTAACCTAGGGCTTCTGCTTTGTAAATAAACTTAGCATTAATCATACATATACCCGTTCTGTTGTTTCATCTTGTCAGATTTTCACGTCTTTAATTCAAAAACGTTAGCGGGCCTCTTGTGACCTCATCTACGATACAGGGGCACTCGGTCCATTGTTTCATATCTACCCCTCTCCATGGGGTCCGCTACAAATCTTTGAAAATGCATACAGTACTACACACTCACGTGTGGGTGCTGAAAGGTTCATGATCAGATCCCCTTCCCAAAATCAAACATTCTGATTTTTGCTCATTGAACTATTAATTTTAGGAAGTAAGCTGGGTCAAAAAAGTTTCAATACTCACTCGTATTTACATATACACATCTATCTACACAACACACATGTTGAAGCAGATGGGTGTATAATATACTCAGAAACGAGCAGTGAGCTCTGTTTTAAAATAAGCTAAGTAAAAAGTTAAAAATACCTCGAAAGCTCAAAATTGAATAAAAACAGCAATACGACTTGAAAGATTATAGCAGACAAACTCTCTTTTAGGCGGAAGGATAAAGAAAGACTCAAATTCCTGCACGGTGTGTAACAATAAAAGAAGAAAATGTTTTTACTTACATATACAAAAAAAAATGGGTAAAAGAGATAAACTGTGAAACACAAATATGAGAGAAAGAAAGGGAGAAGAAAATTACGTTAACTTTAGTTTAAAGGAAGAAAAAATGTTAAAAAAAAAAGGCTTGCTCAAAATATTTTTCTGAGTGCCTAAAAGTTCTTTAAGTGAGTAGATTGTTGTTAAGGGTTAAAACACTCACAGTTTTCTTCACAGTTCTTGCAGAGTAGGAAATGTCCGAAGATACAAATTTTGTAGTTGAGTGAGTTCGTAGGCCGGCTACAGATATCTTCTTGGTGTGTCTCAATTGGTTTTTACTTTTTAGTAGTGGACCCATGTTCTTTCTCAACTGCCCATAGTAGGTAGTTTTTTCTTATAGATGATTGCCTTTCTGTCGCTGACCTCACAGATGGTGGTCAAATACTCACTGCCAAACAGGCATAAATTATCTGTATTTATGAGGATAAGGAGGCTCAGAAAATATTGGGGACTTTTCCCTCCAAAATTGCTATACAAATTTCCTGGCCATTTCATTTGATAGAAAATATATTATCTCTGATAAGAATCAAGGCTTTGGAAGCAAGGGTCTGACAAGTTGTGAGTGTTACCCCGAGGCTTCATGGCACGAAAGACAGAATAATGATGTTCAAACTCCTTTGATATTTTCCAGTTCTCTCGTTATATATTCTAATGTCTGATAAGAATCAAGGTTTTGTGAGCCGGATTTGAAAGCATAGGAAAAAAGGGTGGGGTAAGGATTAGAAGAAAGGCTAGAACATGATCTTGTAAAATATTGTAGTTGTGGTTAAATTCTAATAAATGGCATTAAAAAGTGTGAAACTGGCTATCACCATGAAGTGTTGACTCCTATGTCCACACTGTAAATGTTTTATCTCCAACATTGAGCACTCTTCCCTGATAAGTATAACAAATTTGAAACAACATCAACAACAATAATATATATTGTTATATTTCAACAACAACAACAACAATAATAATATGTATGATAGGATAAAGAACAAATAAGAAATGTTTATCAATCTCTGTTTCACATTTATTAAAGCTTTGTCAGAGAATGAGGTATGAAAAAAGAAGAAAGAAATTCCATTTATTATTTTTATCATTTCCATAGACCTTCCTTATTCCTATATATATATAGGTTTCTTTTGGATTTTATCTTAGCTTCATATATATTATATTATTTTGTAGTCAATTACTGTTTAGAGGGCATTCATACTTTGATCTGCAGTTACAGGTGAGTGTTTGCTGCATACTGGTCATTTGCTGTTGCATTTTTGTTTTATGATCTATCTACTCTTCATCTTTGAGATCAATTTTCTCCCAGAGGAAGGGGAGACTTGGAGCAACAGAAACAGAATTGTGATTCTACAGAAGGATAGTGAGAATACCATAAACAGAACATGTGAGCAATGGGGAATTTTATGCAAAATAGAGATAAAAAGGACACTTGTATTTAGAATCAGGAAGATACATTTAAAATTTCTGAGCCCAGAAGAAACAGTGTTGATTAAAGTTGAAATGAAGTTTGTATTTTTGTTTTGCCGGGGGGGGGGGGGGGCTTGAAAAGATTTTGTGATGTCTGCTGGTTGAGGTCAAGTCAAGTATAACTGCCTGAGAGAAGAAAAGGGTCAAGCATAAAGACAGCAGGGATGAAGAGTGTGTTAGCTTACTGATGGACCAATGTAGCAGTAATTGAAAGGCAATTATTGATTTTTTTTTCAGCTTGGTTTGGTTTTTACAGCATATCAACCTCAATGGATTATTTAATGCCAACAATTTTTATTGCTGGTTATATATTTCCTTCAAAAATGTATAACATGGTCAATATATTCTATCGCTCCAGGAAGTATCTGACACCTTCTGCTAGGCTTTATATATTTTTTTCTTTTTTAGATCAAATAATAGAGTATTGCTGCCATATTTAGGCTGGAGCTGTTCAATCTTCACTTTTAAGCATTGATAAGAGTTCAAAATCATTTAGTCTTGTAGGGAGGAGACTTATTCTCCACTCTGCAGTCTCTTTCCCACAGACACAATATTGTAAGCCTATTGCTATTTCCATGGTAAATGTTCAGATGAACTGCATTCTTTACTTTTACCAGTTCAGACCTTTACAGCTAGAATAAATCATGATACTTCCATGGGGCCAAATCATGCTCATTTTCACCATATTCAAACTGTAAGGAGAAAGTTCCACTCAAACAGAACTCCCCCCACCCAAGAACTGCTACTTTGTGGAACCAACTCTAGTGAACACTACAATCTTAACCTTTTCAAGTCCAGGGTCATTTGTTATCTATTCTTATTCTCATAACTCTCACTTTCTACCACTTCCTCTTTCATTTATATCACACACCTTGTTTAGTATCTTTCTACTTTGAACAGTTCTCAAGCCTTGTATTGGGTATAACAATTTTAACACATTATGAACAGGATTCATTAAAGAAATATGGCAAAACCTTGATTCCTTCTTATATGCATAATGGCATAGAAAATTCTGGCAATTGGGAAGAAAAATGGAACATTAATCAGTGGTATTTTAGCAGAAATTGAATATGAACTTGCTATCATATAAGCAAAGTTTTGCTTATACTGTTCTTCCCTTGCTTGTTTTCAGTGATTTTCTTGCACTTAAATAATTGTTTTTGAAAGCAGACAAAAGAAATTGGCGACTGAACAGCAGATTTTGCAGCTTTTAACAGAAGATTTGTTTTAGCAGTTTGTATATTGTTCACTGAAAACCAGAAAAATTATGGCAAACTGACAGAAATATTCAATAGGGTTTTAATTTTATGTTTCATAAGTGAATTGCAGTTTCTAATTAATTATTTTTCTTTCTTAAATTCTTTTAAGAAGGTAGGATTTATGATTTTCATTGACTATTTTGAAATGTTTTACCAATTATCAAACGAAGCGTAAAACCTTGACTTGAGTCTTCTGACTAGTTATCATAATCGTCAATTTGAAAATATTATCCAATCCAAGGGAAGTAATTATGAAAGTAATTTGGTTTTAAAGAGTTAAAAAGCAAAGCAGAGTGTCTTTATTTATTTATTTAATATATAATTCTACAAAAAATGCATTGGTCAATCTCCCTTCCGCCCACGAAACCGCGTCCGCATATCAAGCAATGACCGTTTACATTCAAAAAAAGCGTTTCTCAAAGCAACACATTCTGATGGGACAGATGGGTGATTTCCCAGCCTCAGGCATTCCTTCATTGTAAGGCCATCCTTAAAAAAAAAAGAAGGCAAATTATAACGTATTTTAAAGAGAAATCTAAGTAAAAAAAGGTTTATAAATTTTCTTTAAAGATAATACAGTCCTGGTCAAAATAAGAAATCAATTTATTCAAATGTAATTCTAATTAATAGTAATTGCTGCAGGCTTTTGAAATTTATAGAAATTGTTTATCTTGGTATATACTTCCGGCATGAAAAACCTTTTATTGAAAGAGATTATGGAAAAAAGTTATTCAAGAAACATATTTATTTGAAAAAAATACATTGAACAAATAAGTGAATGAATGAGGACAAAAAATAGAAGAATGGGTCTACAATATAATTTTTAAGATAAAGGTGTTTTTTGAAAAACATTTTTCCTTATCCACTTATAATAAAAAGCCTTCTTGTACCTGAAATATATACAAAGAGCTACAATTTCCTTACTTCTGAGATCATATGACATTTACTGTTAAAAAGAAGTAGATTTTAATAATTTATTCTCTTATAACTGGTACTGCATTTTAAAAAAAAAATAGGTATTAACAATACTAGGTTATTTATAAAATAGGTATTCTAAGAAGTTTTAAAGATTTGAAAATATTTTTAAATTTAAAATGTAATTACGTCTTATATCATGAAATTTTACTGTTATAATCAAGTAAATGAATTTAATCTGAAACAAATGAAAGATATTACCAACAGAAATTAATGATATCATTTGTAAGAAAATATTGTATGATATTTTTATTATTATTATTGAACTTTCCTCTGATCTCAGAAATATTTTCCAATTAGCCTTGACAATTCTCATTTCTGAAGTGAAGCGTTTTTATTTACACTCAGACTAAATGTCTCCATCTTTGTTGCCAAAATCACAATGTTTTAGCCATTGTGCCCTCTGACTGTTTTCAGGTGTTTGTCAATTGTGCTAGCCTTCAGGGAATTCAAACTGAACACTTTATTCAATCTACAAAGGTTGATTGTTCTCATTCCACTGTCTATGTCTAAGGATACCTCATCTTGTTTTTAGCATTTTATTACTTGTCTAGTTTTCCACTGAGCTTAATGGATTGATGCATTGGCTTATGAATTTGGTGGCATAGTAATTGTGATTAAAATTTCTAGGCTGGTTAGTACAGATTCAGTGGAAAATAGGGTGAACAATACTAAAAAAGTACTAAAAAGTACAAGATGAGTTATCCCTAGACATAGTGGAATGAATACAATCTAACTTCATTGATTACATAAAATAAAAGGCTCAATTCAAAATTCCCTGAAGTTTACCCAGACTGACAGACTCCTAGAGAAGGCTGGAGGGCACAATGACTGAAATATTGTGATAACAACAACAAAGACAGGGACATTAGTCTGCCTATAACTAATTTAAATAAGAATTATCATGTTTTATGGATGATGTGAATAAAAACTAACATTTACTCATGAATTTTGTTTACTAATCAAATATAGATCTACAAGTATGATTTTTGGAGTTACATTTTTATCTCATCAAAAGGCGTCAATCATATAATGGTAAATCAATAAGTCTGCAGTCTGACACAGTTATCAGTTTAATTTTGATCTGAAAATTTTACTGTATAAGGTTTAATCTATGTGATTCTATGGAGAAGAAGTGACAAGGAAAGAGACTAGGTTGAAAAATAATATCCATATTTTCTGGCATTAAGTTCATTCACAAGGACACCCTCCAATTTTGACTTACAAAATTTGGAAAAAAAAAAGTGGGATTCAGGGTAAATATGTTATTTTTTCCCCACCCCTCAAAAATTGTATCTCCAATGTTAAAAAATATAGTATTTGTTGTATAAAATAAATGCTTTTTTTCATCATTAGACTATGGAGTTATTGATGTACCTATATACGTATATAAAATATTTTAAATCTTTGTACCTTAACACAGCAATCACTATTAGCCAAGCATTCTTTCAAATCTTCACGCAGTCCTGAGCAAGCTCGTTTCCAGCTTTTGTTGTCTTCTTCTTCATAATATTTAGGCATGGTGGCTGCAGTAAATTCAGTAAAGTCCAACAAACTAGATCAACAAAGATTAAATTAACAAAATAAATATCAAGTTTAAAGTTAAATATTATATTTAAAAGTATTTTTTTATGTAAATACAAGTTGTTTAAAGTATTAGAGCTTATAAAAAAATCAGGTAATGCTAAAAATGTTCTTTCTATTTGCAATTTATAATGTATCAATTAATGCTTAATGTGAACAAGGTTATTTTTTAGTTCAAGATAGAGTGGACTGTCTTTTCTTTCAGCAATATCTCTGAGAACAACAATTATTATCCTTAGGAGAATTATTATTATTATTATTTTTACTAGTATTCATTATTTGTATTAAATAAGGTAAAGGGTAATGATTGCTTTTTGCTGTTTATAGATATTGTTGTTTAAAATTGTTTCAGTAAGGTTAGTATATTCATTTACAGATTTTTATTGAAATCATCATTATGCTCATGATAAGTTAATTATTGAGTGCTTTGCTGATTCTGTGTTTAATAACAGTTTGAGTTATCAAAAAACAATGAAGAAAATTAACATCAACAAAAAAAAAAAATTTTTTTAATTATTTTAATAAAAATTCAAGAAGTAATAATATTCATGATATAAAATTTATGTTTAATATTATTGATTATTGAATTTTAAAAATCTCGGATTTATATTATAAACCCGCGGAGATTCTATGCCAAAATAAATAAATAAATAAATAAAAATAAAAAAATTAGTTTTTGACTTTTGAATAAACTTTTATGAACCATTCGTAGCCAATAAATCAATTTTATTTTATTGTTCCAAAACCAAAATCGTGCTCCAATTTGAACAAACGTAATTGTTTTGAATTCTGCGCAATCACCAGGAAGATATTGTACTTGAATTGTGCTACAGAATTTTTGACTTGATGACAAAAACACGTGAAACGGTTTTTTAACTTTGTAGTGGTACGTAGGAGGCATAAGCGTCCACATAATTATTACTAATCATTACAACGAACTACAGTGAGTGTGTGTGTGTAAGTAACACTATATAACTCATAGATTTACTTTAATTCTAGAGAGAGAGAGAGCACCGACCAAAGATGTATTTTTTGTTGATCCTAGACTAGAGAGTCTCCGTCACTGTCCATAAGTAAATAATTCCATTATTATATTTATGCTAGTAAACTTCACCTACTTTTTACATTGTAAAAATAGATTGAACTGATTACTAATTTCTGAATTAATTAATTCTAAGAAAGCATAAAACAATGTTTTAACAAAACTGAAATAAAAATGTTATTGAAAAAGTCTGTAAAGGAAAAATAAAAAAGCAAAAATACAGAGTTGGAAAAAAAACAAGGAATTGATTTGGTAACCTTGGGAATTGGTGCAGTGATTTCACCAAAATTTAGCTAAAAAATACTTAAAGAGGCATATATAAATGAAGGATAAAATCAAGTTTACGTACGTCAGTTGTAAATTGTCGTACCTAACCAAGTTAGGCGTAAACCTCAGTAAACCATTTTTACGCAAGTCAGAAATGTGCGGTCGTCCGAAAAATGGCTGATAACTATGCAAGGGAGACAACTCTAAGTTTCTTTGCACAGAAAAAAGATTTACTTGCCTAATGTCTAAAATGAACTGCATGCAAGTCAATAACAGCAGATAAAATTTATATATAGTGATTTCATTGCATATTTAAATATTCCTCGAAGAACTAAACACATAAACCAACATGTCTTTAAATTTCATACATACCATAGAAAAACAGGGAGTGATCTAATCTGAAATTACTTTTTGTATTTAAACGATTTTGATAAAATGTCTTGCCTTTGATGCTGACTCGTCAAAATTTCTTTTAAGCACCATTCACAAACAATTTTATGCTGCTCTATATCATGAAAAAAGTCATTGAAATTTTCGAATCACAATTAAAACAAGGTATAAATTGTCACTAATAAAATCTCGTTCTTTACAAATTATATTTTGATAACAGCTACACTTCATATATTGACAATAACTTTAAAAGATCTGTGTTCCTGACTAATCCAAATTTATAAATAATTATAATGGATATACTACAACATGTTTAACAAGACTCACATTACAGTTCTCTGACCATAGCTCAATTAGGTCTCATTTAAATACACATGGAGACCTACCAAACTCTATCCATACATACTTGTTGATAATACAAATATAATAGCATCATCCATAGGTACAAAAGGCTAAAAATAATGGAAGCATTATTAATAAAAAAGAAAACTAGCACTCAATAATATCAACTATGAACACAGCCACAATATGCTGAGCATGTTTGGAAAATAAAACATTCCTATAATTCTAGATACATTTATAAAACAATCCATATATTCAGTCAAAAGTAAAATAAAATTCATCCTTGATAATGGCTAAAAGTATAGCCAAAAGTAATTGAAAAACATTTGGACAATTATTATAATTTATGAGCTGAAAAGAAAAAAAATTATATGAACACAAGAAATTATATAAAAAAAACTTAACCACAGCAACTTATAAAACATTTTCAATGAAACTTGCATATATATATATAAAATTTATTTTAGGATATTACAAAAAAACATGTCAACAAAATCACTATATATATATATACCGAGTATAACAAAATTGTCCAATTGTTAGAATTTGAATCATTGTATCTTAGAAATGATTAAAGATAGCTTACTGGAATTCTCTGAGGTCTTTATAACACTATTGGACTCTACTTTGAGCAATAAGAATGTATAATTCATCTCCAAGCTTAACAGAAAAATTGTAATGAAATCAATCATAAACGAAAATGACATGTTGATCATTAATTAATCATAGATAAGTTTGAGAAGCTCATGAAGGATTGAAATAAAGTTCAAATATATATATATTATTCTAGGATCATTTTCCAACTTCAAGATGATCTTCGCCCTCTCTAACCTTCTAATTTTCTATCCTGAAGTAAGAAGGTGCCTCACAGGTATCATGTACAATTTCATTTTCAAGTCTTTCAGTTTTTTTGACTGTCATAGGTGAAACTCCTCCCTCACCTGCCAAACGCCTTATGGATTGAATTGGATTTTTTCTAATTGATCTCTTTAGTTCTAAGTTGAAATGATGATCCCTCTTCCTGTTGTGATCACCTGATCCACTTTTCCTCTCTACTGTTACCTCTTTTTAAAACCTATTCACCATTTTCTTGATGGTTCCTGAATGGGTTGGTACCATTATTAATGGCCTGAAAACTTTTCCTCTCACCATTGCTCTGTTGAGAGGATAGTGGGACTGACATAAAACAATTTTAACCTGTTCTCCTTCTAGCTGAATAACTCAAAGGGTTTTTCAGTGTTTCTTATGACAAATAGTGTCAAGATGGCTAAATGTTTTATCTGAGGACCTGAAAAAAGGAACTCAATTAGTTTAGTGGTTTTTTAGATATTAAACATTTTACATTTTGTGGAAGACAATTTTGCTGTTACACCCGGTATATATATATATATATATATTACACACACACACACACACACACATAATTGATAGCACATGTAAAACAAAGATAATTTTGTGGTTAGGTGAAATTATATGCAATTGGCAATGTTGAGTTGATTGATTGGTTCATAGTTGGTTTCGTTCAGCAGCATGACAGCCTCCATGGGCCACTAATGCCAAAATTCAAATATTTTGTATGCAACTTAATGGCTTTAACTACAGATGTTTTGTACACAATTTTATATATTCAGGGTAAGCATGTTTTTTTTTTTAAGAGATATAGTTTATAGATAATAAAATGTATTCTATAAGTGCTGGAAGCAGCCTATTATTTGAGAAAAATACATTTTTGAAAAGCATGGTATGGTTTTCTATATCATTTGCTGTACATTTGTTTTGTATTTTTGGCAGTCTTTTAGGATGTGCTTAACAGTGAGCAATTGATCAAGGTGCACTTTCTCTTTTGAGTAAGTATTTGTGTGTAAAATGTGTATGTCCAATTCAGACTTTGCTTAGCACTGTCTTTGATCAGGTAATGGTTCTCTATTTTCTACTCTGACAGTCAACTGATGTACATAATTTGTATATTGAATATTTTATTAGAAAGTGTATATCATGAATATGACAGCATTAATTTTTGTTTCAGTTTAATATGGAAAATTTACATATTCAAAATGAATTAATAGTACAGCAAGATATTAAATTGTTTTATGAATAATACTGCACCAGAGTAGAATTATAAAATTTCATTTTAATAAATTTGATGCTCTAAACAAAAAGCTTCATCAGAAACTACTGAAAGGAAAGAATTCTTCTTGCATAAGAAGCCATCAGATCTGACTGAAAAGAAAAAAAAATGTTAATAGTTTCTTATTCATTATATATGCCAACTCATAAAAGTTACCTTACTTATTGACATGTTTAGTGGATCAGATAACTATGTAGTACTTACTGGTGCCAGTGATCAGTTTTCAAGCCTGGTAAAAAAAATTCAAATGTGGATTTTTAAGGTAAGCCCTCCCCACTTGGAATATTGGAGTAACACAATCTCATCCATTAAAAATTATTATGAGAAGAGCTAAATATTGTAAACTGAAAACCATAAAACATATGTAAGGGGTAAGTTGCTAACAAAAGCCATTTAAAAAGAAAAAATGGCAAAGTCTGTTGCTGATAATGAAAAAAACAATTTTAAAAATATAGAAGGCAAGGTCAGGTTTAATATGTATGTGTCAGTAAAAGGAAAATTTTTCTTAAGAGCATCAGAGGTAACCTCTGACCCAATTCTGATAGTACAATAGAGAGGTGCTGTATGTTAGGTTATAATACACACACACTACAATACTGAATTTAAAAATTACAAAACAACATTCAGTTTTGTTTTTGTTCTTAAATTTGAAGGTCTTTGATCTTGATAAATGACCAAGTGTATGACAAAGTATTTAAACAGTATTACATATATTGTATCCTTTTGTTTTGACAAAGAAAAAAGTGGTTTCTGGTCTTTAACAACAACAAAGATGAGGACAATAGTTTGAATATAGAGTAAATAAATAATGTACATACGAGTTTTATATTAAGTGAACATTTTCTGTTTAGTACCTAATTGTTAAGATAGAAAGGCAGAGAACATCAGTAGCAAGTAAAATATTAACAAAACAATATATCACTAATGATAATTTGACAACTGTTTTTTCCATTAACTTTTGCTCATAAGAAAAATGACCTCAAACTAAAGACATTGTGAATGTATAATTAAACAATTATGTACACCTTGTCTTTTAATCAAATGTTGATGACCTACAAATATCCAAAATATGTTTATCTTTAATTCCTTAATATAACATCACACATTGACATCAATGATTTAGAAAATTGGGAGGTGTGGTGGTGGTGGTGGTGGGGGGGGGGTTAAAAGTAGTTAAAAATTGTCTCTCCAGCTCTCAATTAATGTTAACACATTGACTGATATAATATCAAAAATATTTATTACACATGCATGAAAGGGAATGAAAACAAACTTTGAATCAGGGTGAATGGTTTCTGCTTAGAAATTCCTTCTTTGTATAACTAAAATGGTGAAGGGGCAAATGGTCATTTATTTTATAATCAAAAGCTTGGAAAGTTATGCATTGAATCAATTATACATTACTAAAGAGAAACAATGGACATAATAATAATAAAAACTTAATGCTTTTTAATTAATTAAATCTATCACAGTACAGAGATTAGTTTCCTGGGCTTGTAAACCATTACCCATTAATACTCACTGTAAAATCCAATATTAATTGTAAGTTTCTACATATAACCCATTTTTGGGACAATGTGCAGTAATAGCTTAATAATGAATTTGTTACCTGAATGTGGTTAGGGTTGCAAACATTTCGTTAGTTGAGTATCCCGTAATTTGTGTAATAAGTTGTGAATCCTATCGGTATAATTTATTAGTTTTGTTTATTTTACAAACATACATTTAGAAACCTTTGTGCAACTTTTCATAGAGTAGTTTTCTTATTCTAAATCTAGTAACTTCATGCAACAAAACATTCATAGGACACTTAAGTCTTTTTTATTCAATAAGTCAAATTTGATTAAAAAACAATTTATGATGCAGTTAAAAAACAGAAATGTCTTATTTGAATTAATATTAAAGCCCCTCTCACATTTCTGAAATCATTGAATCTTATAAAGTCTTTATACCTCCAACTTTACCAATAATAAAGGCATGTTATTGTCTGTTGCATAATAAAAAAAATATTTTTAAAGATCACTCTTCCCAGTAGTGCAAAAATTAATTTTAGAAAATATTCCTTATAATCTTATCAGATTTTCATTTACCCATGATTTAGGGCCAAAGACAACATTGATAAACATATCTGAAAACAAAAAACTGTTAAACCAAATTGATGTACTATATTCAAAAAGGAAATATAAGTGTGATCACAACAGGTCTTTTAAATATTTTAAGTTTTGAATAATTCTTTACATATTAATAGTGTGAGCCAGAAGAAAATTCCGAACATTAAATAAAAAACTCTCTAAATATTTCTAAAATACCCTCTTGTGGTAACAATTTTTTTCTGAAATGCTTGTTTATACTGATTGCAACTAATTTGGATTTTTATTAGTGGAGCAAAGATCTACTTCTTATTGTGAAACAAACTAAGTAACAACAATAAAAAGATGTTTCACTATTTACAAAAAGGGTTCACTACCAAATAAATATTTTTGAAAAGATGCACCTCAATGTCAGTAAGCAGGTTTCAGTTTACCTGAATCTGTTTCATTTATTGTCATTTCCTGAAGATGGACATGGATCAATATTACTTAGTTTTTATGCATCAAGAAAATTTTGTTTCTACTTTAAAAAAAAAGATAATGGCAATAATTATTAACATTTACAAATCTGCAGATTTAACAGAGATGCAAGCATTTCTCTCCACATCTCCAAAGAATTCAATGGACAGAGACAACAATAAACCTCAAAATCTGAAATAAAAGTATAAAGTTTAATTAAGAAAAAGATAAATTATAAGACTTTATTTGTTGAGCTCAAATACAATAGTTTGATTCAACCCAGCCCAGTTGTGTTACGTAAGAGACTGGACAACTTGAGGGAGTGTGACAGACTGGGATGTGGGGGACACAGGTTCAGGGGAAGAGTTTGCTGTGGACAGAGTCACAGACATTTGAGGGGGCAAGTGAAGAGCAACCTCACTGGGCAAAGTGACAGGTTGATCAAGGTTTACAGTCTGATGGATGGAAGGAACAGGTAATGTGAATGTAACAGGTCCAATGGCTGAGGAGATCACAGATGGTTGTGGTTCAGCTACAACAACAGCTGCTGCAACCATAGAGTCATTGGTCAAGGGAATGGACGGTTGGGAGAGAGTCACATCCTGTGTAAGCTGAACTTCATGGGCTAAGGGAACTTCATGAGCCACGTCAGTAATGTCCTGGGGCAAAGGCACCTCATGGGAAACAGTCACTTCTCTTGAGATGGACACTTCCTGGGGTAAAGTGATTTCTTGAGGCAGAGGAATTTCTGCAGTTGCTTGTGCATGATGAGTTGCATACATTTCTTCAAGAGTAGCAGGGGCAACAGTGGGAGAGATGGAGACAGGCACCATAACTGACACAGGTGGAGGTTCATTCTGAATTTTGGTGCCTGGTTTGGAAACTTTTATTTCACTTTCAGCAATGCTGGCTGCCAATGAGGACAGTACCATAAGACCTTTGTGGGTCTTCTTGTGACGAGCAAGGTCTGTGGGAGTACAGAAGGATTTTTTGCAACAATCACAAGCATAAGGTCGGTCACCCAAATGTTGGCGCCGTTTGTGAGCCTTGAGGGCTGAAGACTCCCGGAAAGATTTTTCACACTGGTCACATGCATAAGGCCTTTCATCTGTATGAATGCGCCGGTGGCGAAGCAGGCTACCAGCAATGTGAAACCCCTTCTGGCAAAACTCACACTGATACCTCTTTTCCTTATCGCCACTGTGAGATGTCCGCACATGAACACCAAGACTACTTGGTTGCTTGTAGGACAGGCCACACAATTCACATACATAGGGCTTTTTATCTGGTGAGTGAGTCTTTTTGTGGATGGTCAGGGAGCACTGCGTTGCATAGCGCTTCCCACACATTTCACAAGAAAAAGGCCTGTCACCAGTGTGTGAACGCATATGAATACGCAATTCTCCAGGGCTACGATAGGCCTTCTCACAAAGTTCACATTTGTGAGGACGGAGGTTTACATGTTTTAGCTTATGATGGACATTAAGATGGCTGGACACTGTGAAAGACTTATCACAGTGAGGACACTTGTATGGGCGGTCACCTGTGTGCAACCTCTCATGAGCAACCATTGCATAGTAGCGGCTGAAGTCTTTTGTGCAATAGCTGCACTTGAATGGTCGGTCACCAGTATGAATTCTCCGGTGGGTGGTCAGAAGGTGTTTTCTTTTAAATATCGCATTGCAGTATTCACACTGGTGGACTTTTCGTGGTTTACCTTCTGTGCCAATTGTGGGAGCAACGGCTCTATCCCCACCATTGCTCACCGTGTTCTCAGTTAGCATTTTGTCTGTAGTTGTGGTCATCTGTTCAATAAACAAGTTTGTCACAGCTGCTTTTTTGGCACGTGGACCACTGCTCTTAGTCTTGAAGTGACTACGAAGATGTATAGAGAGATCGTTAAACAATTTAAAGCCTTTTGAGCACTGGCCACATCTGTAAGTGTTTTGCAGGTGTTCCTCAATATGGGTGAGCATTGTTGAAGACTCTGTGAACAGTTGGTCACAGAATCCACATTTAAAGCAGGGAGAACTCTCATGAGTCTTAGTGTGGGCTGCAAACTGTGCCTGTTTTGTGAAGCCACGTGAACATATCTCACACTTAAACGGTTTTTTGGAGTGAGTTTTCAGGTGTGCAGACAGTAGAGACTTGAACATAAACTCAGTGGAGCAGATGTCACATGAGAATGTGTGTACCTGTTTGTGTAAAGTCAGTTCAGAGGCACTGCTGAACATCTTGTTGCAATATTTACAAAGCAAGCTTTCATCCATTGTGGTAGGAATCTTGAGCCTACATTAAGTGTCTTGTAAAACAGCTTATTGTCCTTAATAGGTCTTGAGATCTTTACTTCTTTAAAAATCTAGAATAAATGCCTTAAATAATTTTTTTTCAAAGCAATCCCATTCATTAATCTTCATGTGTATTTTACTATTTTTGCATGGATTTTTGGGCACAGCATTTAAAACTGATACAGAATTTAATAATAATGATAAAATTTCTAAATCATAATATTTTTTGATGTACCAGGTGAAATTAATTCACACAATCTGATAAGAGTCTTTGACATTTTTCCTTCTTTGAAACTTAATAAAATTCAAAATACCTTAAAATTCAGTTTATCATTATTTTGCATATTTTCAATTTATATTTTTCAGTTGAGCATACAAGTTTCAGCAGTATTTAAAGTAACTTCCAAAGAGTATTTAAAAAAAGTTTTATCCTTCTTGTTTACAACCAAAGCTCTTTGTTTTTAGTTCTTGATGGATACAATGAAATGAAGTGAATATACAGTAAAAAGGCACAAGTTTGTTGGTATTGATCCGTCAAGTCACTTTTGATAGTTTGTTTTGTGCACTGTCAGGAAAAAAAAAAACAAAAAAAACTAGAATTCGTTTTATTCCACTTACATTGTAACTTCTCTAAGTGCTTTCACATCACAGGACTTGTTATTACAATAATATAACAATGGTTATCATTGAAAAAAACTAATACCATAAATATTCATCTTGGATATTGTGTCCTGGGTTAAATCAATTATCATCATGTTTCTTGTTGGTTTCCCAACACAATTAAAATTTATAAAGTTAATTGCAGGGAAACAAGACATGTAATACTGGGTAGACATTTTGCAGATTCGGCTTTATTTATTTATTCATTTATTTGTGCTTCAAATGCAGATCCTGAAAAGAGAAAAAAAAAAATAGTTAAATAAGTAAAGACAAAGAAAAAAACAGAATTGCTTTAAAACTGAGGTTACAAGCAAGTAATAGTAATTTATTTAAAAATTTACTGATAAAAATTGATTTTGAATTAGTTTCAAACCCTTTGAAGGTAATAAAGTGAAACTGATGCGTTTTTAGCCTTTGATTAGTATTTTGTTCATCTTATTCTCATTTTTATCAACGGTTTGTGTAAGTTTTGAAAATAAGTTTGTAAATTAAATGTTTTACAGGTAGGTTAATGAACCAATTTTGTTTTTCTTGGCATAAAGAAAAAAAGACCAAAGAAGAATATTTTTTAAAATTAAAGGGTATTTAAAATGTCCTTTCAAAAATATGCACTACTGAGGGAAACAAAATAAAAATTATGGAAAAATTTTTTTGACTAATTTTCATTAGACCTTTCTCTACCAACGATGTTTGCTTTTTGCCATTTTAGAATGGAATCATCTTCATAATATATCAGATCATTGCAAAACTTTGTGCCCGATTTTCATTGTTAATATAAAATGACTGCAACTTGACACTAGGGTTTGTTTTAGTTTAGATTTCTGGTGTTCTAGATTGAAACCATACATCATTCAGTTGTGAGTCAGGCTTTGTTGGATGTTGCAGTTTTGTCCACAAATGAATGCCTTAAAGATGCAGGATGAAAAGTTGCCCTTTCACCATATTATGCTCTATGAATTTTGGAAAGGAGTAACTGCAACAAAAAACATTCAGAAGGTGTATCTGAATTGTGCTCTAGCTCTTCAGATGGTCAAAAAGTGATTTGGCAGATTTTGTCAGGGTGATTTTAACCTAACTGATCAACCGTGCTCTAGGCAATCTTCCAATGTCAATGAAGATGTTCTACTTGGAAGAGGTTGCTAAGAGTTTGAAAATTGATTTCTCAACTGCCTTTTGCCATTTGAAGAAACTTTGATTTGTTTCCAAACTCAGCATGTGGGTGCCACATTCTCTGATGGAACAAAACAAGCTTGATTGTGTTTCTTCAGCAATTTATTTGCTGTTATGCTACTAAAAGAGTAATACCTGGACAGAATTGTCACAAGTGATCATTTAAAATAACGTTTGAAGCAAATGGAACTGGAAACAAGCTTGTGGATGAGCAGAACCTATAGCTAAAGTGGGCTTGCATCCGATGAAAGTGTTGCTGTTCATTTGGTGAGATTGCAGAGAGATAATTACTTAGAGCTTTTTTCAGTTGGTGAAACAATAACTGAAAAGAAGTATTGCAACCAAGTCACCAATGTCAATGCTGCTATTCAAGAAAAAAACGGCCAATTTTGGCAAATCGAAAAGGTGTCATTTCCCACCATGACAATACAAGACTGCATGCTGCAAAATAGACTTTCTTTACAGAAGCTTAAAAATGGGAAACTCTCTAGTAATGCACTGTATTCTCCTGACTTGGCTACTTCGGATTTTCATTTTTCCAGTCTCTACAGAGCAATAATTTTTAAATGATAAAAAAATTTGTATATTTAGTCGCAAACTATCTCACAACCTTCTTCCAACAAAAAACACGTTTCAAGAAAACAAGTTTCTACGAAAATGGCATCAACAAACTAGAATGATGGAAGACAGTTGGTAAAAAACAATGGAGACTGTACTTGACTAATAAACGTTTTTTTGTGAGTATGTAAAATCCTGTTTTTAATTTTCTAATCTGGCACAAACTTTTACATACAATGTTTACAGTGTCAAGTCGATTCCTGACTTTTTTAAAGAGTTAGATTTACTTTGATTTTAATTGTGTTGTCTTTATAAAGATTTATCTGGCCACCTATTGATTGGCAGTCTTTATTTTTTTGTTTATTCAACTGTCTCCGTTAGCGTTAATGTTGGAGAAAGTTGAATGAATGAATTATAAAAGACATACATATGATGAAAAAAAACCCAAAAACTTTTTTTTAATAGGTAGTACATTTTAGTGTTTCAAACAATTTTTACATGCCAAACATCGCCCGTAAGAGACGAGTATTAGTCATGCATTCAAGAAAGAAAACAAAAATAATAATTCAATAATTTTTTTCACGAATGAAAAGGGAAGGCTACTAACACAAGTCAATATGGCAAATAAGTCCCAGAATTTGAAAAACAAAAATAAATAAATACGCTCATCTCCAAATTCTAAAGTTTTTTTTTTTGTATGACAGTTTGGTTTTCTAAACTCTCACCCAGGAAAAACAAAAACAAACTGTGTGGATCCTCAAGAAAATTTGTTCATTTCACCACTAACTGTCGCCATTTCTTCAAATTAAAGACGAAAAGTTGATTTTATTGATGCTAGTTGAAATAAATTATTTCAGAGTGTATTTTTCGTTTTGTTTCTTATGCAGTTAAAAAACAAAAATGGATTTTTAAATTGTGTCTTTTTAAACTTTTTATTTACTGAAAAAAAAAAAAGTTAAAATAAATGAAATACATTTCAAACGCTATTTTATTTTATTTCGAAGGCATGGCTTTTCAAATAAAATTTTAGACTAGGAGTCAGTTTAAAAATCATACTTGCGATATAAGGGAGGCAATCGGTATTTGACGTAAAAATTGTTTGAAACGCAATGGATGGAGTAACTAATAAAGAACACAAAAAGATGGTAAATTTGTTTCCAAAATAAGGCAATGTAACTGAGACCCCCCCCCTACAAAAAAGATTAATTCTAATTACGTTTTTTATTTATTTACTTTTAAAAAAATCCCTACAAATTTAATTGCAAAGCAAGTAATTAATTAGTTTAAAATAAATAATTTAATTTATTTAACTAACATGATTTATTTATCTCATATTGGGACCTTTTTCACTTATAAGTTTTTACTTTTTATATATTTTTCCGTTAACTTATTCTATTTAATAAAAAACGAAACAAAGCAAAAAAAAAAAAATCCGTAATTCAAAATAAAAACAATGAACGATAATACAAAATAACATATTAAATGAAAAATATTTTTATTCACTTTTTGATTTTGAAGTAAAAATGTGTATAAAGTTCAAAAATACAAAAGAACATTTTGAATTTATAGAAAATTAAACAAAAGGATTCAATTTCTTTAAAAGCGGGAGAATAAAAAAAAAAAAAGAGTTGAACTTGATTGAACATGTGTTGTTTTGAAATGAAAATAAAACGATGTTAATAGAAAACGAACAATTTTCTTATTTTTCCAGTTGGAACTATGAAAGACAAATATAAATAAATACCAATATGGAATTATCCAGAGTGTGTTTATATTCAAGTCGAGTTTGTAATTTTTTAGTACCGTCTATCAACGTGATGTAATAAAACTTCCTTCTCCGACATTAAAATGGGATAATGGCGGTTTTAGTAAGGGAGACAATTCGCCTTGACGGAAAAAAAAAAGCTGTTAACAAGTTCTTTAATTTCAATTTAAGACATTGTCAATGAAAAATAATTCTAATTTCAAATTAGAGCAAGGGTCGTCTAATCTTGTTTTTTTTTAAATTCACAATCTAATATCTAATAAATGTTTCCGAAGTAAGCAAGATTACAGAATAAAACTAAAAGACCAGCGTTTTGATTGAACTTTTGATTTTAAAAATAGTGTGTGTACCAATAGGCGTCACGCTCCAAAAGAAAAAAAAATCACCTCTGTAATGATCACAGAGGTAAAAGCGGAAATAAAACTCAAAACAGCAAGTCTGTCTCTTTCTATCCCTTTCTTTCCTTTCACCACCTTTTTTTTTTTCGGTTTTTCTAGCTTTATTAACTCTTTTTACCACCAAAACTTCTTATGATATATCCCATTCCTCTCTCCTTTTCTCAATTGTGTTGTTTTATGGAAATTAATAGACAAGTACTTGACGGCTAATGGCCGCTCGTTTCTGAGTATGCCCATCTACTAGGGCGGCTAGCTAATCCCTATTGCAGACACCTGCTCAGGCACATTTGTGTTTGTTCAACACCTACAGAGCCCACCTGTGCTTTATACTGCAACTATGCTGAGCAGACCTTAGTTACAGTTTCTGGGAGAGACTGCATTATCTGGTGTGATCAACAGTCTGAACAAGGTCAGTACACTCAAATTCTCAGTCACAATGACTTACGATTTTGTTCTAGCACAGACATTGACGGCTCCCCAATAATTCCATCTACCCAGTCTAGCTCACAAGGCTTAGCTCAACCCATGGGCTGGTTTTCAGGTAATTTCCAAAGGTGTTGCATGTTGCAATATATGGTCACTGACTGTGGACTAATCAGAAGCGAAACAACATTTTCAAAGAAAATCTCTTTGTCTCTTTAGAATACATATATAATGAGAGTGACAGCCAAACTAAATCAGAATCAATGAATTAATTTTATATCTATTCTCCAATGCTGCGGTCATTATAACATACCCATAGCTAAAATATGACATGCATGACTCAAAGTCTTACAAAATACACATATATATCTATCTCTTTCTACAATTTACACTGGCATCTACAATGTCCACAAAGTCCAATATTGACACAAGCACATATGTACTTCCTTCCTATGTCTGAATACATACATATAAATACATATATATATAGCATTGGAATTTAATTTGAGAACCACGAATGCAATATTTTACAAGTTCATATTGTCGCAGTTAGCTCCTCCTCAGTTTCCTTAATCCTTCAACAGGGGTCTCTCTCCCCTGACTATAAATACTGGCTGACCCTTCTCTCTATCTCTCTTTTTTGACCCAGGCCTTGGGCCACTACCTCGCACGAAGACAAGGTAAACTCGTTCTTTTTCCACTTAGGCCAATATGTGACATCTCACAGATACAGTGTTTCCTATATTCTGGGAACACGCTAAGGACAATATGCGTATGTACGGACACTCAACACACACACACACACATAACTTCTCCATACAAAACACTCTGTAACCTTTCATGTCTTCATGTCATTGTAATTTGTTATTAATATATATTTGTTGCATACATGTATATCGGTCTTGTTTGTTTCTTTATCTTCTTTGGACTCCATTAAAGTCCAACATTCTCATGTAGCTCGACCAGCCAGCAGGAAATCTTAACCCAGAGATATCATCCTCACATTCACACTCACTGTCCTCTACAATATTCTAGCTTATTTTTGAATTCCTCACTCCAACCTTTTTCCTTACTTTCAAAACCGGCTCCCAAAGCCTTGATTCTTATCAGAGATAAGAATATATTTTCTGACCAATGAAGGGGCCAGGAAATTTGTCTAACAATTTTGGAGGGAAAGGTTCCCTATTCTTCTGAGCCTACCAAATCTCCATAAATTTGAAGAATCTTTGCCTATTTGGCAGTGAGGTTGGCGACAGAGATCACCAGTCAAATTCAGAACCACTTTCAACCAAAGGAGAACTACTTACTAAAGGGCTGCCGAGAATGAACATCGGCCCATTACTAAAGACCAGTTGAAAGCTGCCTCCTTTCACCTACAAGACTTCTGTCATCGACCTACGAACTCACTCAACTGCAGAATTCCTATAGCTACCAACATTTTCCTACTCTACAAGAACTGTAAGGAAAACTGCAAGTGTTTCTAATCCTTAACAACCTTCTACTCGCTTAAAGAACTTTTAGGCACTCAGAAATATTTTGAGCAAGCTTTTTTCTGTTATGAACATTTTCTCTTCCCTTAAAGGACTTTTCTTCTCCCTTTCTTTTTATCCTAATTGTCTTTATCCCTTTACCATTTTTTTGTACATGTAAATAAATACTTTCTTCTTTTATTGTTACACACTGAGCAGGAGTTTTGAGTCTTTCTTTATTCATCCACCTAAATGTGAGAGTTTGTCTGCTCTAATCTTGCTATTTTTATTCAATTTTTGTTGCAATTTTTTAAACCCAACCCTTTGATGTGGGAAAGCCAGGACAAATTTCCCAACAATATATATATATATATATATATATATATAAGAGAAGCTGCAAACGTTTTTGGTTTTAATGTGGATTTTTTATACAATATACTTTATTCTCCATATTTTTTGCTGTGTTTTGGGTCTTGTGACCTTCATTAGGAGAAAAATGGTTATTTCCAGATTATTTAAAAGAGTTTTTTATGTTTAACCATTGTCTTTTGTGTGTGGTAGTAATCCAAATTCTTCTTGGATTGGCAGAAAAATATTCCTCTGCTTAACGGGTAATAAAACAATTAAGATTGGTCAGAGAAAGGGGAAGGAATAAGATCTTTGTTCTTAACTTTTTATGTCTTCGATCTTCGATCTTTTTGTGTATTGTGTGTGTGTATTTTTGCTAGTATATGTATATATATTCTTTCTCCATACATATATATTGTTTAATTACAAGGAAATAGCATATATATATATACACATTTTGTATGGTGTGTAGGGTTCATGTCTGTGTGTGTGTGTGCGGTCCATCTAGTGTGTTTAAGTCACAAATTTTTACATTTCCATAAAGATTAATTGCTGACACATCTCTGCTGAAAAAACAGTTTTACAAAGACTCCAACACAACACAAACAGGATTATCTTGAAAATTTACTTTTAAACAGTATTGCAGTTTTGGGGAAAATTTTTTATGTGTCATCTCTAAACATTTTTATTTTTTAAGCAATCATTTTCTCAGTATCTGTCTATATTTCTGAGATGAGGTATTATGTATTTGGACTATTGTCCAAACCTTTGTTGCCATATTTATTACAACGTTTTGGCTGTTGTACGCTCTAACCTTCTTCAGGTGGTTGGAATGTTGAACTGAACCCTTTATTTCGCTCACTGGGGAATACGTGCCATGTTTAATGGATGTCAGTTAGCAGTTATCTCCTGTTAATTCCCCTCTCCAATCACACTCTTTGGGTCCTGTCACTGGATCTAACCAACACCTTTATCCACTGTGCCATGTGTCCTTGAGGACATCTGTGTATGAATTTCTGGGTATTATAAACCTAATGTCTTCAGCAACCATTTTTACCAGTGCTCATATTGCAATTTTTGCTATTATCATTGCATGTTTTTACCAGAGCTGATATTGCAATTTTTCTTGTTATTTTCGCTTTTCTCTGGCACTCCTTATTACTGGTTCCCATATTGTATTCATTTCTATGCTTTCATATGTTTGTGTTTTATTAAAAAAATTATTAAAAAATCACAAAATTATCAAAATATGTTAACCAACTACAATGCTGTATTTATTATTTACCCTTTTATGAATAACTATAGAACAAGAAAATTTGAATAACCATATAACAAACAAATTGAAAGAATGTTTGATTCAGAAGAAAAGATGCTCTTGACCTATTTTAGGGAATTTATGAAGTGAGAGAAAATTAATGTCTGGAAAAGGTATTTTTATCAAAATTTATAATTACAGTTAACATTGTTAAGTGTTTATCAAATTTTCTTGTTCACAAGCAGTTTTTAAATTAATGAATAAAAACATTTCTTTTCATATTAATTTCTTTATAAAATGGTAAATAATAAATATTTCATTATAGTTTACATATTTTTATAATCTTGTAAATATAAAATTCTTGTAAATAAGCAATCTTATAAATAAGATTGCTTATTTACTTTCTCAAAAATAAAGAAAATGTATAAATCCACTTTCATATGTTTGTGTTTTATTAAAATTCATCTCTTTTTAAAACATTTCAAGAGAGTCAACAGTGTATATAATAATAATGGTGTCCACAAAATAACTGTCCTTTTGACACACCGTTTTTTTTTTTTGTGGGTAGAAAGGTTAAACAATGCCAGAATTTTTTGATCAAAAAAGATTTGAATGAAAAAATGTCAGTTGTCTAATGATGGAGGTAAAAAGTTCAATAATGAGAGGATAAAAAACAAAACTTTAAATATTTAACAGAGAAATTGGCATAACTAATCCCGTCAGTTAAGTGCCATATGTGATACACACTTGGGTGATCATACCTCTTTCGATTCATGACTGACTAGTCAGAAGAATTTCTTGCAGTAGGTTGCCATTTCTTCCTGCAATATACTGGTTGCCAACCAAGGCTATAGAACCCAGTCTGCCCTGCTATTCAACCTATTCATAGCTGGGGGAGAGTACAGATGGATTCAAGGGTATGTATGTTTAAGTGATTGTAATGAATCCAAACTCAGATCTTTGATTTCTCATTCTGAGCAATTATCCATTACACCACACATTCCATACTATGCTAATTATCAAATAATATCACTTAGTGAAGAACATTTTTGCTTAAAGTTTAAATTATATGCTAATATAGGAATTAAAACCAATGAGATGATTCCAGATGGCACAGAAGAGAAGGCAGAAAAAAAAAATTAAAACTTCCAGTGGACAAAAGATATTTGAAGAACATTGAAAAAATACTCAGACATATAAAATATTAAAGCAAAAAGTGCAAAGGGATTTTTAAAATTATTAGGATGTTCAAAAAGTAATTAAGTTTTTACCAGAAAAAAAATATGTAAGTTAAATTTATTTAAATATCATTCATCAAAAATGTAGTCACCTTCATTTTCAACAACTACAACCCAATGGAAAGGAAAATATTTGATTCAATGTTTAAATCCAGGCCCCCCCTGCAAAAAAAAAAAAAAGTTTGAAAAGCCTATTTCAACTTCCATTTTTCTAAATGCTCTGCCACTTATTAAATTTTCTAGTAATTAAAACAAATAAAATGGTGGATGCAAAAGAATCTCCAAACCTAATAATCTTATTTTTTCTTGAATTTGTTTTGCTGAGTATGCCTTTGCATTGTCATGCTAGAGAATAGGACCTTTTCTATTTACTTAAGGCAAGACACTTTCAATGTAATGCTTTGATTACCTAATCTAATAGTTGGCAGTAAATATTTGCAGTGCTGGTCCTTCCATGTTCCACCAGCTTTCATATTCCAGCAGACACAAAGCTAGGACTTCTGTTGAAGGAGTCCTAGTTTTGGTGTTGGCACTTCTTTCTCATTTTATGATAGACACGGTCCTTTTCATTTTCTGTTGACATGAAAAACCTACTTTTCATCATTGGAAACAATTTGATGTAAAAATGAAAGGTTGGCATTCCTGGTTGCAAAAATGAAAGATTGGCATTCCTGCTCCAGTTGGTGGAATGTTGTGTTCAGTTCTCAAGTGAAAGCTTGTGAAGATCCCAAGTTCTTTTTGCAAGTTTTCCCAATTAAACTCCAAAACATTGTTGGAGAGAAGAGATGATAAACCAATTTAAAAGGTTTTCCATTTCATTAAAATAAATGTTAAACACATGAGAGCATGTTCACTTTTTCTCACTAAAGCCAAATGTCATCACTGATGTATCTTTTTCTTTACAATAAACATAGAATAGTCTATTATTTATCTGAAGTAATTGCAAGGCATAACATACATAAGGAACAATCAAAATTATATGCTACCTTACCTAAAAACTAGTTTACCTAAGATTTTAAGAATTAGATTATCCCTTTGATGAGTTAGTTAATTTGGAGTTTAGAGTGAAGATCACCTATTGATATAAGATTTTTGTTCAATGAGTCAGCAAGACAAATTGGGTAACAGTTTTTTTTTTTAAACTTATCAATGTTTTGTGGATTATTTAAAATCAAAATATATTTTGAATCGTAAAAATAATTCTTTCTTGTAAATGAATATAGCATTTCGAGAAAAACAATGATTTTCCCAGATACAAGTCTTACTATTTAAGTGATAGATTGGGGAAAGGATTTTATAAAAATTAAGAGGTAGTGGAACAAAATGGCACATGGTTGAATAAAATTTATCTACAACTATCTAAATAGTCTTTGAAATTCACTTAAAAAAAAAAAAAAAAATATATGCAGTTTTTGTTCCTAATAGAATGTAAATTTTATTATGCAAAGTTTTATCTATGAATAAAATAGGCCATAAAAAAAACAAAATACCTGAATAAATTATTATTTTACATTAATGAACTCTTTGACATTCAGTCTTTAATTTTTTTTTTGTTTTGACTAACTTGCAGTTTTTATTGTTTCTCAGAAATCTTTGCCGTAATTCATTTTTTCGTCCATTTTTAGAAATGTTTTTTTTTAATTAAAAGTAATATTCACTTCCTTAAAAATCATACTTGAGTTTTATATGCTTTGTTAAATCCTTTTCATAAGCTGTATTGATAGTTGAACCAAAGTGATATCTAATCCTAAAACATTCTGACAAAGCAGATAACAATTTAGTGTTAATTGAAAGATCTATAGATAACATTCTAAAAATTTAAAATTATCAAAAGAAAAAAAAAATTTACAAGTTCAGATTATTTTTTTTTTAAATTTAGTAAATGTCTTATTTCTGTTAAAATTCTAAAGATGTAGAAAGTGACTATCATAACAAGTAACCAAAAAAGTTATGTCCGTATTTTGATTAGTCATTGAATGAAGTTGAAATATATACAAAATGCGTGTAGCAATTGTTTTCAAATTCGGACAGCCGGAAGTAGGAACATCAGACATTATAAAAAACATGCGCACCGTGCCCGGCCATCAGTTATAAGCCGGACAACTGCGAGAAGGATGGAAGTGTCTAGAGATCTCGTTCGGGGCTGTTTGCTTTACGACTTCAATGTGAGCTTATCAGCAGCTGCATCAAGTCGCCGCATATGTCAAGCGTTTGGGGATAGTGCTGTGGATGAACATATTGCAAGGTGTTGGTTTCGAAAATTCAAGTCGGGAGATTTGTCTCTCCATGATGAGCCTCGCAGTGGATGACCACAGGTCTTGAATGACGGAGTCCTGAAGGCGGCCATTGAAGAGGACAGTAGTCTAACGTGTGGTGAACTTGCAAGACAGTTCAACATTTCTGATGAAACAGTTAGACTTCACCTGCACCGCCTAGGTAAGACGTACAAACTGAGCAAGTTGGTTATGCAAACACTGTTGGAGGTCCACAAGGGATGAGTGGCAGCCACCGTACCACATCCTTATTCAATCGAGTGCTTACCAGTGATGAAAAGTAGGTTCTGTATGAAACTCCCAAGCGTTCCAGACATTGGTTGTCTCCTCAGGATGCTGTCCCTCACACTGCAAGACCGCCTATGCACCCACGCAAGATTATGCTTTGTATCTGGTGGACAGGTCGTCAAGTGGTTCATTATGAACTGCTACCAACGGGCCAAACGGTCACTGGAGACCTATACTCGCAGCAATTGAAATGTGTGCAACAGGCATTGTGCCAGAAGGATCCAGCACTGGTGAATCGCCGCGCAAGTGGTCAGGGATACCATACAGCAACTTGGGTGGGAGACTTTGTGCCATCCACCCGACTTCCACTCCCTGGATAATCATCTTTGTGGGAAATCCTTCACCAATGAAGCAGACTTGCGCAAAGCCCTCATGGACTTCTTTGTGTCACCCCCACCCCCTAGTTCTACTGCAAGGGCATTGAACAGCAGGAGACACGTTAGCAGAAGGTGCTGGATGCCAATGGCGATTACTTTGAAGACTAAATATAAGTTACACATACTGTGAAGCGTTTTCTTTTTTGCCTTTAAAAACGGACAGAACTTTTTTGGTTACCTTGTATTAATAGTAAATTAAAAATCAATTGGATAATTTAGGACATCCTGGAAATCATGCAAGTTTTTTTTTTTTTTTTTAGAATTTGGTACTCCTTAGTGGAAAAGTGAACTCATAATGGTATCTATACATTACTTTAAAAAAAAAAACAAAAAAAAAAACATTCATGCTATATATGCTGCTGTTGGGCTCACCCATCAAATACAAGATGTGAAGATGAATAATATTGCCATAAGTACTGTAACAGTCAAATAAGATTCTAATTCTGTAACCCTATGTCGATCCTGGTCAATGGCAACCAATAATGTAACCTCCCCAGCATTGATATTCAAGTTCCATCTAGCTGACCCCTCACTCGTTAATGTGTTGCTGATTGATCGCTGGTATTGTGTTGATGCACACAGTTCCACTCGATCGAGCTGGCATTTGTCTCCTTCACTCCTCTGCCACTTTGTTTTTGATCTCAGAGTGTGAGAAAAATCACTGACAAAGTAAATGGATTTGATGTATATATTTATTGCATGCAGCAGTTTTAACCCTTCCCACTTACTGTTATAATCAAATGATACTGATGTTCACTTTTTGAGTTTGCAGCTTGTTAGTAGTAACTTAAATTTCTAAGTTCTGGTTTTCAGGACCAGCACAAGTTCTGGAGGTCTCTGCAAACGATGTGGATTCCAGTAGCAGTAATGTGGGCAAACCACCAGCTTATATGGAATCCTGCATCCAGTAAGGGTAGGGTTTACTAGGGTCTGGATTCAGTTATCTTCCACCCTTAGCATCAGCCTTTTTCTAAAATTCCATATTCTCAGAATATATTTACTAGTGATTTTCCAGAGAACAAGCTGCCCCTCAACTCCATCTCCTTTCACCAACATTCCATATAGGTGGTGCTAATCTCTCTTCCTTCTCAGCCGACCATCTCTGTGATGAATTCAAAATTTCAGAATGTGTGGGCAAAAAAGGATTTCCAATCATTAATCTTTCTTCCTCAGCTTGTCACATGCTGTGATTTCTCAATCAACCAGACTACCCACCCAGGGTCACTCCAGATCTAGTAATTAATTTTTCTTTCACTTGTATCCCAATTAATGTTGGATATGAAATTTTTGACAAATGTCACAGAAATTAAAATGAACAAACCAGTCAGGCTATCTATCTTTGTAGGAATACTTTTGTTCTGGGTGGCCGATTCACACTAGATTTTTATTTTCCTGCAGAACAATCTTTAAATGTTATTTCAGTGACCACCTGGGTTTCTTTATCAACATTTTTCTATTTGACATCATTGAGGATACATTGTCTTTCTCATTGGCAGGAAGTGGACGACAGGTAGTCAATCTTACTGAATTCCGTTTAGTTAAATCTAGGTTTGATTCTCCTTGGGACTGTTCAGGAATTCATTTATTTTGAAACATGATTTTTCAACACATTTTGTTTTTAATTTTCAACTTTTCAATCCACCACCCTGTGAATTTCAACAATTATCATCCAGTTAGTAGACTTTTTCCTCTTCCTTTTTTGTTTGATTAACACAGCGGTCCCAGTGTCACAATTTGATAATCAAGTATTTTATAATATAATATAGAAAAATGATTCAAAAACAGGCATCTACAATATAACTGACAAGCAGCAGTTTGTCTTTCAGATAAAAAAGATTTGACAAAACTTTATATTTGTATTATCTGCAATGATTTCATTGTATTCTTTCAGTTCCAGTTAAACCCTCCGCACTTAAATTTGATGGAAGTGGTATTGCCTTAATTCTATGAATAGAGATTGAAACTTGAATTAACACTTTAGAATTTGAAGACTTAACATACATAGTATCAGACCACCTTCATTATTGGTTCCAGAAAGTGGATTTTTTCTTTTTAGTTTTGTTTAATTCTAATTGATATGACAATTACAATTTTCATAAATACTTTTTAAATTTTTAAATAAATAGAAAACACTGATTTTCAGTCTTTTTGATCAATTCAAAACCTAGTGAAAAAGAAATGTTGGTTTTAAGTAGATTTTTTTATAATATGGACCCCCCCCCCCAAAAAAAACAACACACAAAAGAATTTGTATAAATATCATTTATTTCTTAAATAGAAATAATAACTTTTAAAGTCTTTGTCCAACAACCAGTCAATGTGAGAAGTGGTATTTATTCAATAAACACTGAGTACCAAAATGGGAGAAGGGAGAAAAAAAAAAAAAAAAAAAAAAAAAAAAAAAAAAAAAAAGAAAGAAAAGAAAAGAAAAGTTCTATTCATTTTGTTAGATTTATTTTCGGCAAACCTGTACTGCCACCAAGCCTGATAATGTAAGATCCAATAACCCACCCAAAACTTGAGAGGATAGTGAGCAGATCTTGGGTTAGGAGGAAGCAGTTAAACAAAACACCCAAAAACTATCCATCAAATCTGAGGGTGGGTTTGTCACTCGGTTAATGAGTAGGTGTCACAGGAAAAAAAAAAAAGGGAGGGGTCAGCCCATTCCCCAAATAGATAAAAGTATTGAGAAAGCTGGGGAACCTGTTGTCCTTATTAATTCTCTATTTTACAAATTTTATTGCAATACAGGCAAAATATTCCTTTTCTTGCATAGAGGTTTGCAAGAGAGAAAAACAAAAATGAATTGTCTTGTTCATAATGTATAGTTTGCTAATTTGAGTGTATACAACAGTGTACAGAAGCATGGTAAGCTTCATGCTAAATGATAATTTTAGTACATTTTAAACTTTAAAAAAGAACAAAAAACTTTTAAATCCTTACCTCTTTATTTTCCACGAGAGAGAGAATAATTCTAATTATTTATATGAATATACATAAAAACAATAACAAAGCAACTAGTGATAGGACTTAAAACTAGACTAAACTTAATTGAATAGTTTGGCTTTGAAACCCCATCACAATCACAGATCATCAGACCTCACATGGTCTTTTATGAATGAAGACAAGAAAAATGATGTAAGCAAAGAATATTGTGAACAAGCTTGTCCTTTTGTGGTCTTTAAAAATCCATAGACAAAACATTCTTATCTATATCTGCAGAGAAATGATAAAGACAAGAGTTTTTTTTTTCTTTTATAGATTTATGTTTTTTGTTATAATTGTTTAAATATTTTTTCAAATCTTGAAAAAGCATATATACAGTGTATTTTTTTATATTTTTTTTTTTTTTTTAATTTGGTGGGAAAGGGAAGTTTATCATTGAATATAATGACTGCTGTTGTTAATAAAAAAAGCCAAAATAATGTGATAACTTGAACAAAATAAAAACAACAAAAAGTAAAGTAAGATGTAACGTGGCTGGATCATTCATTCTCTCAAACATGCATTATTTTTCTCATTCATTTTAACCACAATAATAGATACATTTGTAAATGAAATAGTTGTCTGTTTTATACAATAGCCAAAAAAAAAAAAAAAGAAAAAAAGAAAAAAAAAGAACCTAAAATGTTAATGATGCTTTGAAAAAGTTCCTTTATGAAAAAAACTTTCATATTTCAGTAAAAACATTTATTCTTTTGTGTATCTTTGGTTAGATTAATAAAAGAGTGGGGAGGGGCAACCCAGAGACCAATGAAAAAAATAAGGCCGATAACTATGGGAGTCTTTCAGAAGTTTCTTGAAAAAGAAAAGGATTTTGACATTTTGATAAATCTAATTTTTATTTTGATGTTTTAAGAATTACTAAAATGTAATGAAGGAAAGAAAAAGTTGAGTAATTTAAAAGACTGTTCTAGAAACTTAAAGAACTAAATGTTTCACAAAATAATTTATGAAAAACTCAATTCACAAATGCCATAAGTACAAAAATTTCCATAGTGAAGTGAATTCTTAACTCCCTGATATCTATTTTATCTTTAAACAAATCTGAAAATTATTTATATTTGAACGTTTTTAAATCATATTGGTACAGCTTGGTCAAAAACACAAGATTTTTGCATGTCAACATTTGCAAGCAAAACATAGGTAAAAAGACAATTCCCAAATAGCTAATATAAGATTCAAAACTGAAACCAACAAGGTTAGAACTCGAGTTACAGCACTAATAATTCTGTGAAGTAATGTATCTACAAAAGGAAAGAAATTTTGGGTATTTTTTACAATTTTTTTACCCTATTTCCACAATTCTAAACAGAGCTAGACATTTTAATATGCATAAATTGAATTTTTATGAAGCAGTCAGAAAAAGAGGAAAGGCATATATATATATATACACACACACGTGTGTGTGTGTGCATGCACAGAAACATGAAAATGTATGATAGCAGTATAAGTTGCTTGCATAATTTTGACCATTCAAAGTTTATTTTTCTTAACACACCAAGTTGTTTCAGAAGGTCAAAGTTTATTTCAAAAATAAAAGTTTTTCTAAAACGTTTTATTTTGGAATTTTTTTTTTTTTTTAAATAAGCATTAAAAAGAAAATGAAGTGGAGGTTTTGTGTTGTTTTCATCAAAATATAGAAAATATTTAAGACATGAAATTCTGGAAAATCAAACGTTTAAAAATTAATTTTTTTTTATAGCTATGACTATTTTTATATAGTTTTAAATAAAAATTAGGATGTCAATTAACTGAGAACTGTGATATATTAACATTCTTAATGATATGGCACAAATTAAACAAAGTAGTCCTTTTGCAAAAATTGCAATCTCAAATTAAGCTTTATGTTTATTAAATTCAATAATTTTTATTGATTTACTTGGAACTCTGAAGTATATAAGTACAATTGAGATTATTTTGTTTTTAGAAGGAAAGAATTAAAAAGAAAGAAAAAATGCTTCTAGTCATGCGCTTTCAGTAGTTTTAAGATAGAGAATAAATATTTTTACATTACTTTGAAACTTGTGAAGGTTTTTCCGGATATATATTTTATGGCACTTTTTTTTTTTTTAGCCTGATCTCATATTCTTACATTTCTTAAAACTTTAAATAAATAAATAAATAATCATTTATTTTCTTTTGAAAACTGCAGAACTGAAAATTGAAATTACACAGAAAAGACAGAAAGACATATGATCAAAGTTTCAGAACCAAACACTTCATTCCAACATGATTTAATAATGCAAAATTAATTTTCCATATTTTGAGTTCATTGTAAGATTGTGTGGGCACTGAATATTTACTTTCTATGAAAAGCTTGAGAAGGAAATGAAATTTTCTGAAAATGAGACCAGGAAAAAGAAAAAAGAAAAAAAAGAGGGCTTTTCTTCTAAGCTAGCACCAATGCAGCAGCACACAAGCATTATTGTAGTTAAGATGCAGATTAAAAATAAAAAAGACTATAAACAGAAGGAAAATATATCCAGTTTGAAAAGGAGGTAGATTGAGCCAAAATTAAACACTGAATAAAATAGACTAGAATTTTTTGAAAACTTATGAATCATGTGTTTAAGTTAGGCAAATCAACTGAGCAAGATATAGAGAAAACTGTATAAAACATTTTGATATTTGATCATAAGACAATATACAAACATTATTTTTAGTAAGTATCTATCCCTTTTGTTTTTGTTTGTTTATGAATCAATACCTGTGTTTATCTCCAGCCCAGCTAATCAAGATTTGATTTCAATGAAGCTATTAAAAAAACCCCAAAAAACTGTTTAAATTCAATGTTTTGTCCAGAGCACTCTAAATATGGTTCAAACTAAAGTTTTTTTAAACCAATATCATCAAGAGAAAAACTGACGATCTATAAAAATGAAATAGCTCTTAAGCAGAATCTAAGTACTCCAGATTGTACATTCTTATCAAATTTTAAAGTGATTAGCCACAAACAGAAAACCACAGCTTTACCCTTGTACCAATCCAAAGTTTTATATAATGTTTTGAGCTTAGTATACTTAGATTTAAACAGCTTGTGCAATTAAAGTTATACAGAATATATTTGCAAATGAATACCATTAGTATTGTATAGTTAAGTATTTTGATGTCAAGTCAGTTTTCTTAACTTTTGAAACTAAACTTTTATTAGTTTTGAGGTAGTGATTAAAATAGCTTTGTTTAGGAAAACATGTCATCAGATTCTATCTGAGGCCATTACCTAAGATTTATTCCAAGTCATTCATTACATCTGTTCAACTTTGGCATACCTTTATATTAGATAGAGCTTAAATTAAAAATATATACCATAATACAAGACATTACCGAAAAGTTTGGAGAATTTGAACCGATTGATCAAAGTTATCATTTGTTAAAATACCCAATATTTTCCCTGTGCCTCACCTGACATTTCACACATTTCTGGAAATCATCCCCACAAGGAAATAAAGAACATTTTGTATCATTTTTCCCTCTCCTTTTGGTCTTTGAGGGAGCCATTTCACACCTAACTTTTGAATAGCACCTTGTATAATGAAATACATTATCAATTAACATTGACAAATTTTTTGAGAAGCTAGTTTTGGGTAGTCTCATCTTAATTCTAGTGCCTAACAAACAATAGACATTTTTTTCTAAAATTTATACTCTGAAAACATCAAATTATGTCATTGTTTAGTTAGACTGAAAAATGCATCCATCCAACTATAGAATCAACAAGATACAAATTAGACACTCAAAAATACTAAAAATAAACTGTGACCTGTATTAAAGAGAGAGAGTGTGTGTGTATGTATATATATATATATATATATATATATATATATAAAAATAATCACACACGTCAAGTATACTAAAGATAAACAAAACAAATACATGTAGAGTAGTTGCTGATATGACTTGAATTTTTGAGTAGTGTGATGCATTAGCATTCACCTATGTTAATTAATCTTATTTGCTTGTGATAGGCACATTTTCAAAACTTCGTTTGCAGTGGTAGGATTTAGTCAACCAACAACTTCATTTTAGTATTCATTGATATATCTGAAATACCAATCAATATTTTAGAATTGTTTCCACAAATTTACCTTTGTTGCATTTTTGATTCCTGGGGAAGATTTTTTATTATTTTTACAACATCCTTCATAACTTTTCAAGGTTTAAATACTAACATTAGAAACACTTCAACCAAAATAAAAAGAGCAAGTGATGAATATACAAAAGAGTGCTGAAAATTTCTCAGCCACCTTACTTCCCAAAATCTGACCAAACACCACGATTTACCTTTGAGAGGGGTTCTTGGCCTGACTGAGAACTTCTCAGTAGCTCACTATTATATTAAAAATAAGTATGCTTATAGATTTCAAGTGATCCAAATTTAAAATTTTTGTTTGATTCCTTGATAAATTTAAAAAATACAGGCACCTATATTTTTAAGGATTATTTTTGCTAATATTAATCTAAGATTGCATCAGAATTCTTTAAATGGTATGGTCAGATTCAAATAGAAAAAGAATCACACCATGCATATCATATTTTGGTTTTATAGAAATTAGCTTATGGAAAATAATTTTTTCAGTCTTTGATGGAAGTCTGTTGCCTATGCTTGTATAGCCAAGATCAAGCCCCACACTTTCAACATTTGGCAAGAAAAAATGTTTTAAGGTTCAACATTTTTAGATACAGGAATACCCTGTAGCAAACTTCCCACAGGAAAGTATACTTAACATCTCAGAAAGAGACCAAATATGGCCATTATCTAACTTATTCCATCACCACAAAACAAAGATGAGAATTAAGAAAAGAGAAATAAAATAAATTTTTTTGTGAGTTTTTTTCCAAAAAAATTAAAACAAAAGATAACCCGAACAATTTTGCCCATTCACCAATATAAAGTGTAATTTTTCTTTCTTTATAATATTGTTGACATCTGACTCCACCTCACACAAACAAAAGAAAAAAGAAGAAATTAAGAGTATTTGGAGGCAAAGAGAATGGGCAGATTTCTTTTTTAAGGTATGGAGAGCAAAGTTTAAAGAATGTAATAGAGATTTGAGAGACAGATAAATAAGAATAGGACAAAATATTTAAATTATTTTGACTTCTCATCAGTTGAAAATTCTCACTTCATTTTTTAAATGAAATAGTATCAAAAATCGAGAGCTTCTCAGGCTTTCAAGAGAGCATGGACTACAGCTTTGGCATTCAAATTTTTTAGATCAGTGTAAGTTTGGCCGGTGCCAACAAAGACAATAGGTTGGCCAGTTGTGTAAGTCATGGAAATAGCTGCTCCAACCTATAGAAAGAAAAGGAAAAGGAACAATAAATATCAGAATACAAGAAAGAAAAAAAAAATTATCTGATGAAGATTTATCAAGTGTATGCATTCACAATCCTAAATATCTGCATAGTTTTTTATAAATCTTATCTAATAAGCCAAAAATGACTATCTTAGAGCTAAAAAGAAAATGGTTAATATTGTCATAAAGTGCTTTAAATATTCTATTATTTATTAGAAACTTGAAATCTAGTATAGGGTGGCTACAACCAATTTGGCAATCAGTAATCTGACACTAATTTCCTGGATTGTTGTGCAAAGCTGCCACTAGTGTTTGGTGGCACTAGCTACTTCATTGCCTGTTTTGATCACTTTCAAATGCAGGTATGGCATTTCTACTTGTCCTTTGTTCATTTTATTATAAACATTTAGTTCCATTGAATGCAGGAAGTGCTTCTTGTGGTGTAAACACCATACCATAACAGATAAGGTAACATTCTGAAAGAACATGACAGTGTCATGTCTGCATGAAGTTGGTGTGATATATATAACATTGGTTTTTCTAATGTTTGACACACACATACACACACAAAAAAGTCACCATCAGTAATCTAGCAGAAATCACTTATCTGGCACCTGTAACAATAGGGCAGGTCAATTTTGGAACCATGGTATTTGAAAGTTGGGGTTTGACAGGATAAATTATGACAAAATATTTTTTTCTAAATTGTTACTGTTTTTTAAGGAAATGAGTTTAAAGATTAAATTTAAGTTAAAAATTCCGAGCATTAGAATTTCATTCTAGTGACCAGTGAAAAATTTAACACTTAGGGAAGACAAATGTGTAAATATCATTGATAAAATGTTTTCCAATTGCAACATTATCTCGTTCTCAATAAATCAAAGAAAAATAAATCAGAATTATGAATAATATAAAAATATTCACTTTATAAAAGGTAAAAATGGAGATTAAATATGATGCATTAGGTTGTGGCTAGCAATGAAAATTATTCTTTTTTTTTCTCATAAAGAATTTAGGTTTTGCTATTTTTCTGTGTAAAAGAATTAAATTAATTCTCAAACAAAAACAGGCACACCATAAAAGTCCATAAAAAAAAAAAAAGAAAAGAAAAAAAAGATTTTTTTTCATTTTAATCAACAGTAGTAAAATAAATTTTATTTATGAACTTTGTCCTGGAACCTTCTTTTGATGACTATTATCTAAGTTCTCACTGTTATAAACATTTATTTATTATTTTTGTTACATTTGGTATTAGAATGTTAACGACTGTTCATTTGTCATTGCAAAATTAATTAGTTCTTTTGTATTTTTATACAACAGACTTAATTATTTGAACAGAAATTAAACATTTTTTTAAATCTACATAATTTTGTATTTTCAAACGTATTTGCTTATTTCCATGGGAGAAACTACATTTCCATTTAGGTAAGGAATACTGTTTTTTCTTATTTCAAATTCACTTTTGAAATTTTATTAAAATAGGGTAATGTTTGCATTTGTCCTTCTCACAAGAAATTAACGTTAATTCTATGCTTGTTTTTTTTTTGTTTAATTTGAACTAGTTCATGTACTGATTTTGAAAATTTAAATTAAATGAAAATATAAATTTACTTCCAATAATCTTCCCTTCTCCAATAATATTGTGATATTTTTCTTCATATTTATCGTGTATGCTAGATCTGTTTTTAAACTTATACACATTTTGAAATGTCTGGTTCCCACTGAAGAAAGAGAATATTTAAGAGAGACAGAAAACAGGACCAAAAGGCAGCTTCCAACTTGGGATTATTGACAAAGAAAACAAAATGTGAAGCTGAAGCAGAGGCAAATTGAAATATAGCAACAGCAAGATTCTACACATATTGCCTCAACATAACATTATTTTCACCAATATCTTCCAGTGAAGAAACAACTCATGACAGTTTTGAGCTAAGGAGACTTTCTAAGGGAACTTACAGTCATGGCATGGAACTTATTAAGGATGATGTATGTTCCAACCTTGGGGTATGGATTGCTAATGCCTTTTTATCAGAACTACAAGATATGAGCTTTCTTTATCCAAACCTTAAAAGGCAGAAATATACAGGGAAAAGGCAAGAGTAAAAGTAACCATCGATCAGAAGTATGTTCAGAACCATTTATGCTAATTGCAGAGTTAATAAGGACACTTTGCAAGACAAAGATTACAGAGGAGAGCAAAAAAAAAAAAAAAAAATAATTTAAGAAAACCAAAAGACCAGAGCACCACTTGACTTTCACCAGAAATGGACAAGGAAAGCAGACATCTCACCCACAGAGTTATCCCTAACATTGATGCAACTGGTGTTCTAGCAGAGGATGTTGCTGCTGTTTTAGAAGAATTCAACAGCATAAATTCCATTAAGGCAGTTCTCATGGATAATACCAGTACACAAACTGGTTGTGAGGTAGGGCTTGTTACAGCTCTGGAGAAAAAAACTAGTTGCACACCATTGGTTCATTTCATCAAAATAAACTTCCGTTTAGAGCTGTTTTTAAGTACAGTGATGGAACTATAAGAAGCCCTACTACTTTACTGGTCCTCTAGGGACACTTTGTGGAAATGATTACCAGGATTTGCCCTAAGTAGAATTTAACACTATCAGTGGCCCTCTAGATAACTTATATTTTACTGCAGAGGCAATGGAAGATTTAAGTGGTGACCAGAGACTGCTCTTAGATTATGCAACAGAAATTTTTCAAAAGGAAAGTGAACCATATATTTGTTGCCTGGAAATTCGGGTCTCTAAATCAAGCAAGATTTAGAACTTGCTCAGTTTAATGTGTTTATGGACCAGGTGCTTATCCACCAGAACCATGATAAAGTGTACAGCCTTATAGAATTTATTATTGAAATATATGCAGTCCGTTGGTTTGAAAATTAAAGGGGGGAATAAATCGCATAACCAACAACTGTATATTTTCAGCATGATCCAAAGAATAGATCAACAGTTAACTCAAATACAAAATGTTGCATTAAAAAGTTTACCGCACAAAAATATTTTTTTCTTTCAGATGTAGTAAGCCAACAGAGAAGAGATTAAAAAAATTTACATTCAACTCTGATGTGACACATTAGTCAAATTTGATTAACCTCCCATAAAATGGAGATTGTAAACTTGAGCTTGCAAAAGGTTTTTCAAATAATGAACTGCAAGAGGTTCTAATGAATGGAACAACATTGGAGTTGCTGAATTTACTTGCACACTTGTGCCCAGCAGTATTATGGTGTTATATGTACATTTATCTGTTCAATGTATCTAATACAAAAAAATAACTTTACTTGAATTTATTTTTGAATGAGTAAAATTTTGAAGTCAGCTTGTAAGCAAAAACGTGTGGAAATTAGGTATTTGTGTCCAGTTTTTCAAACAATCTTTAAACTTAAATGCTCAAAAATTGATAAAAGCAATAAATCAAATTTTTGGTGTCAATACTTATATCAAACCACAACTTTTGCACAGAGTGCAATGCTGGTTTTCTAAAAAAAGTGAAAAATCAACCTGCACTACTCTAACATAGCAGTAACCCCAATGGAGTCATAATATTCCCTGAAAGGTCTTGAGTTGAGGTATTGAGAAAGTTAAGAATTTTAGTGAATGAATAAACATACATGAAAAAAAAATAAAAAATAGATTATTTAACTAGATTAGAACCTGATGGAAGAAGGTTCAGCTTAAAATTTTAATCAGAACATATAAAATGCGTATTAGCCTAGGCATCAGTAGAAACTGGACCCAAAATAAACCTATCAAAATTTAGTAAATTCAGTACAATTGAATTTTCCCTACTCCATTTCTCATCCTCAAGAAAATTGTGGTGATAAGATTAATGTTTTTACCAAAATTCTGCAGAATTCAGCTGAATCTGGAAAGTGTGCATTTAGTGAACTATTCCACCAAAGTTACATTTATTGAAACCAAAACATCTGAACTCAAGATCCAAGTAAAGGCACTTTTGAACAGGTTAAATCTGGTCAGAGCCACATGCATTTCTGATAGGAAGTTCTTTGTTTGAATTGTTCTGATAAAATGTCAGGGCCAGTGGTTGTTTAGTTTGCATCTGAGATTTGTTCACTGCATCCAGAGAAAATGTTGTCTTTCTATTTCCCTCTTCCTAAGCAGAAAAAAATCTCTAGCACACAAAAATATCTAACCCTACTATCAATATTCAACACCTCAAGATCTTAGTAGAAAATCAACCAAGAGTAATTGTAACTTTTGACAGTCTATGGCATTAAATTGTTGGTAGTTTTTAAATTGGCATTTATTCTTCTACCCATAATCATTTTGCCTTTTGAGAAAGCCTCCAGGACTACAAGACCATGGCTCACTGGAATGAGAAAAATTCTTAAATAATAACATCCTAGTGAGTACACAATAACAAGACACTTGACAACCATATCCAGAGACCAGAGATGGATGAAAATTTTGAACAGATGAAAACACCCACAATACGTTGCACATCATATAGCACTCTACAAATTCCACGGATACCAGATTAGTGATGGCTAATCTATAGCTAAAAATGTATGAATATACTTAATTTCAGAAATAATAGCTAAAAACAAAAGCTAAAATATTTCAAATTGTACTGTTTTATCTAAATTATTTTGTTCACTAGGCTACTGGGATGTTCTTTTTTTAGGTTTCATTTTTAAGGTTAACTGTAATTGCCAATTAATTATTCTACACCAAATATCATTCTTCAAAGAGGCATAATTTTCAACTTGAGCAAGTTGAAAGTTAAGCTATTAGCATTAAATGTATGTGACAGAAAATAAAAGTACCCCCCAAAATTTAAGACTTAAAAAAAAATTAAAATTAAATCACTTCCCAAAGTTTTATTTTTAACAAATTCAGTTATCCTCTCTGTTTCGAGGCAGTATTAGGTTTTTGGAAAACAGTTTACACCAAATGCTTTATCTGTAATTCAGTTATTAGCAAGTCCAAAGGGTTCACAAAAAAATGTAAGGCTTTACAATTTCGCAAAGTTTAGGATTTTTTAACTTGGATAATTCTTTTGGAAACTTGAACATAAAAGTGTTTTGCTTACCTTGTCATCAATTGTATCAAATTTAGTGAGAATAATTCCGTCAATAAGTCTGGGGTTGGTCATGTTGGAGTTGTCAGCTAAAGCTTGATTGAATTTGGTGAGTTGGTCAACAGCCTCATTGCCTACAAGAGCTTCACCAACAAACAAAACCAGATCAGGTTGGTTCACTTTGATAAGCTGTAAATATGTGCAATATTAAAAAAAGTTTAGAGAAATCATAAGCTGCATCCTATTTCTCAACTTTTATTTTTAGTCTGTGCAGGTGTTAAATACCAATAGTATATAAATATAGCTGTGATCAAAAGTTCAAGACCACCCAGCATTTTCTTTTAATGAAAATGAACAAAAATCTCAATAGCATAAAAATAAAAAGGTAGTACTCATTTCAATGCATTAAATTTATTAAATGCAGTTTATTTTCTATTAATATAAACTAGTATTTTGCCTTCATAACCACTTCAATATGATGAGGCATGTTGGCTATGAGACTGACAATATTCTATTAATCTCAGTAGTCCAAACGTTCTTGATGGATCCCACAAGAGTTTTAGCACTGATTGGTTGTTTACCTGCAATATTATTCTTCATCTAATCACACAAATTTTCTATGGGATCAAGATAAAGGCTGTTGTCAGGTCATTCTGATGTAGTGAACTTGACCTTCTTAAGATATTCTTGCACTTTCTTTGCTTTGTGGTATGAGGCACTATCATGCATAAATATGCTGCAACCATGTATGTGCAATTGAATCACTACTTTATCCTGTAACAGTTCCAAATACTTTTGACCATTCATGATTGTTTCAGGGTACATAAAATATAAACAAAGTGTTTCAAATTTTGAAAATTGTGCACCAAATCATCTATCTGATTGGGAAAGTGTTTCATAGTTGGTATGACATATTTTTAATTATATCTTTTCCCTGGAAGCCCTTTGACATAAGGCTGACACACAACAAAGTTCTGCTGTGTAGATTCATCAGAGAACGTGACATTTTCCCTGTTGCTCCTCTTTTTTTTTTGTAAATGCCAGGTGCTTCTTACCAGTCAACTTTGGTTTTTGGGTTAGGTTTGCATAATCTAAATTGAAATTCATTGATCAATCTAAAAGAAACAATCAAAACAATCATACAAGTATTACAGGTAAGCGATACCTAAACATGTTAATTATTATTGTAATGAAAAGAGGGGGAGAAAACAAATAGGTTGTAGGAGAAGTAACTATAACATATCTAGGTCCTTCTCACTTTTCTCCTTTCTTTTTTTGCCATGTGTCCCATTTCAAGTCAGATGGCCAGGTGCTGTAAAATGGACACATGTGGAATCAGATCAAAGACTCATAAGATAACTAACACTGATACTGGAGCGTGCATGTTCAGGTCAGGTGAACTGTTTCCTTTCCAGAACATGTTTTAATAAAAATTTAAAAAGAAAATTCCATTGACAAAAAACCCTTGTGCCGATAACATTGCAGATTATGTCTCCCATGTATAGCAAGAAAAAGCAGTAATTTTACACCCAGAATTATTTTGTGAATGAAATAAAGAATTAACTTTGAACTGCTAATGAACTGATTTTCTTTCATAATGGGATTAAGGCATTTAATGGGATGAAGTCACCAAACTTCATCTAATAATGCAAAAAGAGGAGTTTGAACTGTTTACTTCTGAAACACTTGCAAAATAACTCCCCTATACTCAGAGTTTCCAGATAAGTATTTGGTCCATCTTTGTTATTTCTACCCTATACACATTTTCGCCAAACAAACACCTGTCATTATATGTAACACACCACATTCCATCACACGAATATGTCTTTCTTTCATTCATGGTTATTCTCTTGTTAAAATTTAGTTTAACTTTCATATCCTCGTTCGTGTCATTCTTTCACTGGTCATTGATATTACATTTCACATGTTAAATCATTTCGTCCTGGCACACTGTCCAATCTTTTTTAACGAATCTCCTGAAATCATCTTAGATATCGAAGCCAATCATTGGACAAAAATATAAATTCATTTATAAATGAATACTGCGAGCCCATATAATATTATTTATCATGCTTGTGGTTGTGACATAAGACATCTCTAGATCTCAGAAGCAGAGAAGTTTTTTTTTTTTTTTTTAACATTAACTTGTCAGTGATTGTAGGATTGATTTTATTTGGTATGATAATCTCTAGGGGTTGTTTTTCTGGAATGTAATAAGAGTTAGAGCCATCAGCTTCGTACTTGGTGATAGTATTGTGAATTGCAATCTTGCTAAAATCCATTTGGACCAAGATTTCATGCTGTGTACTGCTCTCTGTGTAATGTTACTATTTGAGATCCTTGAATGTCAGAAAGTTGATTTGTTTTGCCAATTTTTAATGTGCAAAACTTACTGAAAACTATCCATTAGAACAACTTCACAAATTTCAAACTAGATAAAACTGTGTTACAGGGTTTCAAATTTGAGGTTGATAAAACAGTGCTTATAAATGCAGTTTGTTTACAATAAAAAAAATAAATAAAAAAAAATCAACTAAAAGTTGATCATGCAATATTCTTCAATAATAGAGAAATGTTAATTTTTGCCAGATGGTCAAACTTTTGGCCAAGATTGCATATATCCAGGTTTTCATGTAAAAGTTTTTCAAGAGTGAAGTAATCAATTTAGCAGAATTAACTAACCTTAGCCAAAGCTTTCATTAAAGGTGCATTGTCCTGCATTCGGCCAGCAGTATCAACAAGTACAACATCTATACGGCTGTCACGTGCTGGCAAAAATTAAAAGAAAAAAAAAAAAAGATAATGTAAATAACGACAATAAAATAAGATTAGCAATGCTACAATTATTTTTAAAAATATCAAACTTAAATTTTAAGTACATAAGTACCTACAGCCAATTGTAGTCTGTAGAATTGGTGAAATCCAAAATATTTGTTATTTTTCACTACAAAGATAAGCAGGCACACATTATTTTCTAAAAATAAAAATGAAATGAAATTGATAATGTGCTCACCAAAATTAATGGATTCTTTAGCAATTCCGGCAGCATCTTTTCCATAGCCTTTCTCATAAAGTTGCACCATTTGCACACCATTATGCATATCAGCTGGGTGGAGGGCATTCAGTTTGCGGGTGTGAGTACGCAGCTGCTCAACAGCACCTGCACGGAATGTGTCACATGCAGCAATCAACACACGCAAACCATTTTCAACAAGCCAGAAACACACCTGTACAATATAAACATCATAACAATAATGATAAAACCGATCTTCTGTGTGTATGTGTATGCACAAAAGAGATGAAAAATGATGATACAAATTAATAATCAAAGCAATAACTGGAGGAGGAAATATTGAGGAAAAAAAAGAAAAGAAAAAAGATTAAGGATGGATAATAACACTAAGTCACTGTCAGAACTCATAATGATACAAATAAAATACAAGTTATTTCTTATCATATTACAATTATGCTTGTTCCTTAATTAGCCCCGTCATTAGCTCAGATAATAGTCTATTTCACTGATTGCAAGGAAAGACAGAAGAAAAAGACATGAGACACTGTTTGGTTTTACTGAGAAAAAGGAGAGGTGATAATGCACTTTTGCATTTAACATCTGCTTCAGTGAAATGGAAAACCTTGTTAAATTTTAATCTTTTCATTTGTACACTCTTACTTCTCTAAATAATGACCTGCATTGACATTTATGATTGTTATTGTAATATTTCATTAAAGCTGTATATTTAACAATGCAATAGGGAAATTTTGACAGGTATTTTATAGATAGTTACTAAACTTGCAAGTAGTTAATTTAGTCATTAACTTAATTATGCTTCATGAGAAAATTGAAATAGGAAAACCATAAAACTTTCATAGGTATTATTCGTTCATGATAATTCTGATGTAGGTAATAAAAGAAATTATATTAAAACTTTCACTTGTACGACTTAGTATTGCAAAAAATAAACAAACAAAAACATGTGGCCTTAATGTGACATTTGATAGACACTAAATAAACTGTTGAAACTGGAGTTTCATAGGTTTAATAATTATACATTCAGACTGTTCAAAGAAAACAGATTAGTTGGGTGGTTTGTGAATTTAAGTTCCAGCACAGATTAACACTGCACTTGATATTTTCTCTCTCACACACATACTGTAGGCTCCAATAAAGAGTGTGGGACCACAGCTCTCAAAGTAGAAAATGTGAACATGAAATCAACACTGCATGGTGATTGTCAGTTTCACATCTCAGCTCATCTGATGATAGCTTGAAGCATGATTCTAACAGTTACCAATGCATTGTTGATTTCCATGCACACACTGCCTATAATGAAAACTGCGCTATCCCCAATATTCCCCATAAGTATAGCAAATTTTTATAACTGTGTGTGAGAAAGAGAGACATAAGACAGCAATTATATTTTTTATTTATATATGTTAAAAACAGGGTGAGGTTCACTAAAATATCTGGGTAGCAGATTGGAAATATCAATTGCAGAAAGAATAAAACCGACAAATAAAAAAGTAAAAACTATGAAAGCCCCCACTAGTCTCACCTTAGCCAAGTTTGTGGACTTGCCAACTCCATTAACACCACAAAAAGTGATGCAATAAGGACGACGTTGTTGCTTAGCATCCAGTGCATCACGTAGGATATCTATACGACGTTGTGGAGACAGAATCTGGACACAGGATTCATTTAAAGTATTCTTTACAGTTGTAGTAATACCTAGAAACATAAGAGCAAAAAATGATATCAGTCTAAACAAAAAAGAAAGCCACAGGGATCAGATTTATTTGCACATATCCTTGTAATAAATATATATTACCCTGAAATGTAAATTTACTTGTATTTGTTACTGGTCAGATAATTTTTCAACACACAACAGAAACATTTTGTAATTATTGATAATTGATTAATTCATTTCACCTCCCCATTGTAATTTTGAAATAGGTGCTCAAACTTGATATTATCAATTTTATTTTTAATCAAATTTAAAAACATGAAACCACTTTCTTATTTTAAATTTAACATTATTTCTCCTGTTACCTCCATGTTGAAACAAAGTTACACCCAATTTTCAAATGATACCATATAGTCATGTATATATTTCATGTATTAAAGTAATGTAATTTATTACTATATTTACACAGTTGTATTTAATTTTAATCATCATTTCACACATTTTAATTTAGATATGAACAGTGTTGAAAAGTTCTCAACCTGATCAAGAAGTTCTTAAAAGATAAAATATGTTTAGTCATTTAGTCTGAATTTTTTTGTTAGCATTTACTACTGTATTTTTTTTCGATTTTGGCTGAGCATATAAAAGGATTCCTTAGTGATTGCTCCAATATTTTTTAAAGACCCTGATAACAGAAAAATCATAAAAATTTAAGACAAACATATGAAAAAATTTACATATTTCTTGAATGCAAGAACATACTAGTAGAATACTAATTACAAAGAAATTACATAATATTGTAATACTTACTACCAAATGTTCCAAGCACTTTGCCTTCCAACTTAGTAGCTACAGAATCACACAATTTTTGAGAAATGTCTGAAGCTACATTTTTGGCTGAAATAAATAATAATGAAAAAAAAATAAGAAAGAAAGAGAGGTCATTTTAATCACCAATACAAGTATTTTTTTTTAAAAAGATTCCATCTCAAGAGAAAACTGCTAATCCTTTTTAATAAAATTAAGTTCTATCAGAAATGTTTAACTCACAACTGTGATAAAAATTAATTTGGAATAATATGAAACTATTTTAATTCATCTTCTATAAGTAAAATGCTTTGTGCGCAGAGGAGATGCATGCATAGGCATATACATTATATATATATATATATAAAAAGAGAAACACAGGCAAAAATTTACATTTCTCTATTGTTGCAGGATATTACATCATCCACTTTTAGTTAATGTAAACAAGCTGCAACTATACACAATATAACATCATGCACAAGCTTACAACACAAAATTTTGACTAGTTTGAAGACTGTAAAATTGTTATAAAGTTTTCAGTGAATCTTCATACACTAAAAATAACTCCCAAAATTGCCACTGCCAAATAGTAACATTACATATACAGATTCGAATCATAGGACTGTTTCTCAATTACTAAAAAATTTGATACCCAAATATCAATAATGATTTTGGGAATGCAGTCAAGCAAATAAACTTTCAGCTCACATTGATTCGAATTGAATATTTCTATTTGTAATAAAGATGATGTGCTCACATATAGTATTAGTGAAGCTACATATGTGTTCATGAATTTAGATAAAACGCATTTAATTCCATGTTCCACCAGAAGAAATATCAATGTTTTTTTCTTTTCCTCTCTTTTTTGCTCCAGTTCCATCAGAGTCAGAAAAGTTTTGCTCTCACAATTTAATCAAGCTTATTCAAACTTCCTCATTTGGAACAAAATAAAAATGCTTCTTACAAACATATTTAACAATCACCCAAACTTAAAAGTTAATCTTTTAATTCTTGTAATGTCCATGTGTAATGAATATGTCTTGAAAATAGATTACCATAATTATTCTAAACAAACAAAATATTTTTCTTTGCTATTTATTCTGTTGGTTAAAGGAAATATGACAGACTTAGGGAAGTGGGTTGAAGTGAGAACTTTCTCCACATACTCTCATATATAAATAGGATCTAAATTTGTATTTATTAACAAGGTGTTTTAATGTTCCTATTGATAAAGATTTAAGCAATGTATAGAATTACAGTATTTTGTACTCAATGTCATAAAGACATGAAGATACAACTCAATATAATCAAGGTTTTCCAAATTCCCTCACTTGGAATGCATTTTATTTGCAAGTGGTGATGGAGGGGAGATCTATTTCAGAAGAATATTTACAATGTAAACATTATTTTCTAATTGAATGAAAAACTTAAACTTATTTTATATGATAAAATGCTAAACAATTTAAATGGAAAGCTACTGGAAACACATTGCATATCTGTAGTTTGTCTTTATTTAGATAACTGAATTATTTTGTGAATGCCTCAATGTTAATGTTTAGAGGAAAGCACAAAGTCATTAAGTTTGTTCTAGAATTTTTTATTTTACATTCTTATATAAAACTAATGAAATTTATCCAGGAATTACCTGCAAGTATAACAATTTTAATGGGTAAAATTATTAGAAAATAGAACTTGTATATAGATGTCCAGTGGATATGGTTATTCAAAACAACAATGTTCTTGGGCATCTGAGCCTGTGAAGTTATTACTATGAAAACTGCTCCCACCACCCAAATCTTATTTGCACCATTACAGTTTCAAGGAAATACATGTTTCCCTCCAACCACACCAAATGAAATTCAAAATGTAGTCCTGGAATACAAAATCTAAATAGAAATGTCTCATCAGTGTCAGAAAAGTTAAAATTTTCAGTTAATCAAGATTTATACAATTTCCTCATTTGAGACAAGACTTACTAAATGTCAAACAATAAAGACAAAGCAAACTTCTTCAATTGTAATATAGTGATTTTTTGGTTTAAACTGAAAGGTATTGGAAATACAATGCAAATCTGTAATTTTGGAGTTTACCTTCTCGTAATATAAAACTAATGAAATTTATCTATGTATTACTTACATATATAGCAATTTTAATGAGTAAAACTATTAGAAGATAGAACTTATATCTACAATACCTGACCTGTGAGATTGAATTTTTTTTTAGGAGATATAACTATTCAAATTATTAATGACAATGTATAAAAAATGTAATAAAATTCTTGACCATCTAAGCTTGTGTATTTATTGCTATTGAAACTGCTCCCACCAGCCAAATCTTATTTGCACCATTACAGTTTCAAGAAAATACTTGGTTCCCTCCAACTACACCAAATAAAACCATTCAAGGTGTAGTCATGGAATACAAAATCTAAATAGAAATGTCTCATCAGAGTCAGAAAAGTTAACTTTCAGTCAATCAAGATTTATACAATTTCCTCATTTGAGACAATACTTTGAAAATATTAAATAATAAAATACAAATTTAAAAATTAAAATGTTAGCATATTGACCCCAGAGAAATTTCATGGCTATTGACAACTAAGATTATTGATTACTGCCTGCCTCTTCCCCTAACATTTGTCTTTATTTTATACAAACATGAATTAGGTTCATATGTTAAAAAAAAAAAAAAAAAAGAATGTACAAATTTTTTCTACTGCATCATTTTTTCGCTCTATTGCTAATAAAAATTTTTTTAAAAAATGTATTGCAATTTTTTTCACCTTTCCATTTTTTTCTTAATATCCAACCAGCATACTTTTGTCTTGCTCCCTCTTCTCACGTAATTTTTCATCAGAATGAATGAGAACCTATCATAACATTAGAGAGAGAGACAGAAGGAGAGAGGAAAGAAAAAAAAGAAAAAAAAAGGTAATAAAATTAAAATTTAGACTTAATTTAGAGAAAACTTAATTTTTTTAAAAATGCCTACCACATGTTAAAAAAATATGAGAGAACCATAACATGTAAGTGCACTTTTCATTTCTTAAAACTTAACAAGTGGGGTGGGTTCACTGAAATGTGCCTTGCCCAACTATTAGAAAAAAAAGAAAAAAGAAAAAAAAGAAGAAAAGAAATGTCTTCTGCTGTACGCAAATATCAAATTTTGAGGTGGTTGTGAGAAGCACTTTTTAGCACATGCTTTATTTCAATCAGTTGTAGTTTTCTCTATGTAACAAACATGATGTGCCCATATAGAGCATTAGTGAAGATATGCACATGCTCGTGAATCTATATAAAAATGCATTTAATCCCATATTCCACCAGAAGAAATAGTTTTTTTTCTAGTTCCATCAAAGTCAGACACAGACTTCTTCATTTGGAACAAGTGTTTCTTAGAAACAAACTAATCACCCAAACTAAAAGATCAATTTTTTCTTTCATTCCATGTTATAGACTAAAATATCCTGAAGGTTGAAGTTAGAAACCAAATTGATAATAATCTAGATTTTCATTATCTTAATTATTCTAAACAGACATTTTGTTTTGCTCTCTGCTTCTAATTTATTGCAGGTTAAATGATATAAAATGTATGTCATAGCAGAGACATAGAAGTACAATATAATAAAGGTATTATAAAAACACCCTCAATTGGAACATAGTGATTTACTTTATGATTACTAAATTATTAATGGCTTCATCTGGGCCAGAGAAAATTACAACTGGACTATAGAAGACTGTTTATTCTTTTGCAAATGGTCAAGTTAGTGTTTAGGGGAAATCACAAAACACTTAAGTCTGTTGTAAAAATATTTTACCTTCCTATAATAAAAAAATCAAATGAAATTTAACCATGCATTATCTACAGGTATAGCAATTTTAATGAGTAAAATTATTAGAAAATAGAACTTGTACGTATAATACATGTCCAGTGGATATAAAATTTCTTGTAAGGCATATGGTTAGAAAATAGAACTTGTATATAGATGTCCAGTGGATATGGTTATTCAAGCAACAATGTTCTTGGGCATTTCAGTCTGTGAAGTTATTACTATCAAAACTGCTCCCACCACCCAAGTCTTATTTGCACCATTACAGTTTCAAAGAAATGCTTGCTTCCCCCACCACACCAAATAAAATCATTCAAGGTGTAGTCCTGGAATACAAAATCTAAATAGAAATGTCTCATCAGAGTCAGAAAAGTTAACTTTCATAGTTAATCAAGATTTATACAGTTTCCTCATTTGAGACAAAACTTGGCAAATATTAAACAATTTAATAAAAGGTAAATTTAAAAATTATTAAATGTTAGCACATTTATATTAACTTGATGACTCCAGGGAAATGTCATGACTGTTGACAACTAAAATTACTGATTATTGCCTGCTACTTCTCTTAACATTTGTCTTCATTTTTTTCACTTATGTTCTAAATTTTATACAAACATAGATTAGGTTCAGATGCAAAAAAGTAATAAGGAATGTACAAATATTTTCTACTGCATCCTTTCATCTTTTACTTCATCTCTTAAAAAAAAAAAAAAAAAAAAAAAAATCCATATATCCAGCCATATTAGTCATCTGTCCAAATCACATTTTCCCCCCTCTTGCTTTCTTTCGTCATACATTTCTTTGTCTCTGGTCTGCAATTCTTTTGTTCAGAATATAATTAATAGATAACTAATTCCAGCTCAGTGCCAAGAATCAGATACTACAGTTTGATCCTAGTTACAAAACTCACCAGTCATACATATAACTAAGTAAAATAATAGAGGTTTCCTAACATTACTTTGTCTTTTATACTGTTTAGTAGTACAAATCAAATAATATATCCTAGCATATGAAAAAAAAATTACAAATCAGATTTCATTATAGATAGGAAATTTGGGAACTTTTTCTTGTTAAATACTTGACATTTTCTATATATATATATATATATATATATATATATATATATATATATATATAAAAAACACGGTGTCAGATGGTTGGATCAACTTGCCAACTTGAATGGGCAAGCCTCAGGCAACTGGTAATGATGTTTGGTGTCAACATTATTTATTCCGCTTCAGCAAACTCATACTCTTGACTACAAAGGCAGTGGCCAGCTGCCTGAGGATTACATATTTCATGCACATGAAATATCTAGTCATAGCTGACTATCCTACCGACACCATTTGTAGGAATCGTATTTTGGCCTAACCATTAGTCATTGCAGCACTGTTTGCATGTGCCTAAATAACACTCATGCATTCGTTTGGTTAAAATAAACAACGATTACTTCACAGAAAGGCTTACCTATGCTCATTTGCTAAAAATGTATTCAGATACTGCTTATCAATAAAAAATTTTTATGACTAAATATCAATACTAATTTTGGGAATGGGATCAAGCACCCATTGATGATTTGATTTCTAATAAATATGATCTACTCCCATATAAGTGAAGTTATCTGTGATCATGAATCTACACAAAATTCATTTAATTCTATATTTCACCAGAAGTCTTTTTTTACCTCTGTTTTTGTTCCAGTTCCATCAGAGTCAGAAAAGTTTTGCTCTCACAATTTAATCAAGCTTATTCAAACTTCCTCATTTGGAACAAATGTTTCTTATAAACACGTTTAATAATCACTCCAGTTAATACACACATACACACATCCATATACACAATTCCCTTAATTAAAACGGCCATATACAAATAAATTATTTAGGTTTTTGAACAAAGCTTTTATTCCTGACAAAGTCATCCTTTTGTGGTTTCTAACATATAATTATAATTAATATAAACTATTTCATAATCAGAACAAAAAGGTTCAAATAAGTTTTATTTCTGAAGATTTCATTTTTACTCCCACATTATCAGGTTTATAGCATTACAAAAACCTTAAGGACGATATAGTTTTTAATCTCTTCAAAAATGACTGTAACATAGCCTTGCAACCCTGCCAACTGAATGCCACATACTTTTATTAAAAGTAAAATACAAAAATAAAAACAGGAAAATTTATATTTGTTTTTAACCCTCTTATAAATGATAAATTGCTATGATTATGAAATATACTTGTTTTATCTTTTCCAATCCTCATTCTTTGACTTTCATAAGTTGGGTGATTTTTTTTTTGGTGGTGGTGGTGGTGGTGTATGTGTTTGTCTTAGCCACATTATCTACAACACATTGCACTTTCGTTGAATTATGGGACAATTAGGACTCAATTGTAGAATCTAAGTGAATAAAATTATACAATAATATTAAAATAATTTTAAAAATTGATCATTTTAGTTTTGGAATATCATTACTATGAGAAAAGCAAGCTTCTTTTACATTTATCGGTATTTACCTTTAATTTTGAAGATATAAAGTCTTAAATGGTCAAAACAATCAAATTTTTAGTCCCATCAGAGTCAGAAAAGTTTCAACTTTCACTATTAAATAAAGCATTTTTAAAAAAATTTCCTCACTTGGGACTTAAAATACATTTATATTTATATTTATTTCATATCTGCTGATTCCTAGAGTTGAAAAATGAATTTACAAAAGAAAAAAGGTCACTCAAGATGTGAATATAATACTTATTCAACTGCCTAGACAATATTTATCAAATTACTATTAGAAAAGTATTACGGTAAACAGCACTTGATTTTAAATTTAATCAAAGGCAAAAATTTGGTGAGGATACATTGATATTATTTAAAATAAGCCTTTTTACTGAAGCCCAAATGATAAATATCTATCATTTCAAATATTTGAAAGTCACTATACATTCTACCGAGAATACTTGAACAATATTAATGTCAAGAGTCATTCTCTTCAGACATACTGGAATTCATATCCAGATCGATCAAGGCAAATAAAATCTAACAAAGCAAAAGACAATTGCCAAAACAAAATACTATGTGAAATGCAGCAAAACTAGTAAATAGGTAAATGTGAAATTTAACACAAGTTATTTTTTTTATCCTAGGTGTAAAATATGTATGTATGTGCTAAATTCTTACTAAAAAGATTACTATAAAATGTACTTGACAAATAATTATCACTGCCATAACAATCAGAATTTTATTTTTTGTAGTGGAGAATGGTCATTCATTTGAAAAGTACTTTTTGTAAACTTCTGTAGACAAGATATATTGGAACCACACTAAATTGTTACCCCACCAAAAAAAAAAAAAAAAACACCATGACTATATCTCCAGTTTTATACATCATGGGTAGCACTGAATTTATTCATAAAGATCTAACTAATTTAATAGATTTTTAATTATTTAAGAACTAACCTATATGCATAATTTAAATCAGAATTTTTTCATTTTCTTTAAAATGCTTCCAAAAAGAAGCACCTGTTATCTCACATCATCTTCTATTGTAGCAAATATTTTTATGCCTGATGATTATTGTATCACAGAGTACATGGAGAAGAAAGTGATTAAAAAAAAAAAATATGCAGAACTATTAAAATGTTTTCTAAATTTGTATACAAGTTTTTTTTTGCATGTCATCTGTTTAGAAAAGAACCATGAAAACATTTAAACAATTAAGTTTTATCTTTCGCTATGCTCCTGTTTCAATCAAAATGGATAATTTTTTAATTTAAAATATACATTTGTATTTACAAATCAAGGTTTTTGGGAACATTTATAACAAATGTAATCGAATACTTTATATTGATGAAAACAAGGTTTTATCAAATAAGTTTATAAATTTTAATTCCTTGTAAATCAGTCATGGACAAACTTCAATGAATAGTAGTGTCTGATGATTATTCCCAATGCTGATCTTGAATATTTACAACTCATCTCTGCCCCAGACCCCTTTTTTTGCTGAATATATATTAGTCATTAACTATTACAGAATTCTTAGAATTGGAGTGAGTAGTATAGCAGTAATGCATTGAGGAAAATAGCAAAGTTCCTAAACAAAAACCAAGAAATCCAATATGAAAAGTAAAAAAAATTATTTAGGAATATAGAAGAGGAACTAAGAAAGTAAACTGAAAAGGGAGATATGATCAACTTTGATGCTTTGAACAGAATAAAATAAAGGAAGAAATGTAAACTTTTAACAAAAAAAAAAAAAAAAAATTGCTTACAAATCAAATGGTCTTTCATCTTGTCCACCACAGGCTGAATATCTTCCATAGTCAGAGATTTAGAACCAACTAAATTCTTAAACATACTGAAAACCCCAAAACCACTCTTGGAGGAAGATTTTGCAGTGCTTTTAAAAGTAACATTATTGTTGCTGCAAAGAAAAGTCATTAAAACAAATAATATACAAGGATAAATAGTTTCAGGATGTCATTCAATTACCAACAGCAGAATACACTTTAAAGTATTTTTTAACAAGTTCATGACATTTTACTTTACAATATTCAACCACCAACGATAATTTTAACTTTAGTCAGATTTCTACTTCAAAATATTATTCTGTTTAAAAATAATACTCTTTAGAAAATTATTTGACAAAAGCTGAACTTTTAAATACATTATTTCAAGTTGGAAATAATGCACTTACAGGTTATTTTAACATAATGAATATATCTAATCATTATTTGATGACTCAGAATATATCTATATGTAGATATGCGAGATTCAGTGGAAGTATGTACACCTATATTACTCTCCCCCACTTTATTACCTTTTGAGAGGAATATAATATAATGAAAGGATTGCAAACCAAAATCACCTAAAGTTGTATTGAAATAATCATAAGATTATATTTACTTTAATCAAAACTTCTTTTGTTATTAAATTTGATAAATCTAATCTTTAGGAACTCTACCCCCCCCCCCATCATCCACATTTTTCTTTTCTTTTAAATACTTGCCTCTTTTGTTCTTTTTTCTTGACTGGCTCTACTTCCTCTTCTTCTTCACTGCTACTCTCTGGTTCCATATCTTTCAGACCACCTCTCATCTGACCAGTCATACTCTGCAATGAACAAATACCCCAACAGATGTAAGAATACAATATTGACTATTGAAATATCATAGATTTATTAGCCTTGGTAAATTTATAGAAACTTTTTAGAGAGCTCCTTGGTTTAATGACAATGACCTAATTTAATTTTAAAAACGTCAAGTTTTCATCTCCCTGAATCCTGTCCCTTTACTGTCCTTTTTCTTCACTAAAGTCTTCTCATTCTTTTTCACTCCCAGTAACCTCTTGTCTCTTAGTGGCATTATTGCCTTGCTTTTGAAATAACTAGGAAAAAAAAAAATTTTCACAATACCTAAAAAACCAAAAGCATATGATTTCTAAGATTACAAGTGGGTACGTTTTGGTTAGGTGCAAGGAAGGAGTTAGTGTCAACATTAAAATCAGGAACTTTCAACTGTGAAATGGATTAATGAAGGAAAGAGAATTATAGCATCTAGTTCATGTTAAACCAGGCCATAAAACCACATCTGTGTGATGAAAGAGAGAGAGTAAAAAAAAGGAAAAATCTAGGTAGTAAAATATGGCAGTGTCTAAACCAGTCCAAAAGAAGTAATACAATATCTTCATCAAATATCAAAGCAACCAGATTAAAGCCATTTAAGCCAGTAGACACTCAGCAGAGAAAACCTTGCACAAATGAGATGATTAGCAGGTCATTAGAGCACAATGGACAAGTATAAATCTGGAGAATACTTAAACAAGAATTTTGTCTGAGTGAATTGTAGCCTACTATTAAATATTAGGTTGGTGCAAAAATAATGTCGTTTTCTCACATGAAGTTGAACGTCAAAAAAATGATATTATTTTTGCACCAACCTAATATAATGGTTTTTCAATCATGGTGAGCAGAGCAATTTGAAGTACTGGTTATTTAGTTTCTGCAGTGCATGGGGAATATATCAATTTAAGAAAAATACATGTCCATTTTACAGAGTGATTTTGGACAATATTTACGTTTGTTTGTACAAAAGACAGTCCTCTTGAGTCCATGTCATAATGTAAGAAAAAACTGATACATTCAAAAGCATTTAGCTAGTTGTTTTACAAACTTTTCTTGAATCACAGCACCCTGTCATTTACTAAGTTTAGAAAGATCTGGCAACAAGTATAGGGTTCCCAGTGATGATTGAACTTGCTACTCATTAGTAAGGGTCAACCAGACTAGTTTCTTATTATGCCCTTAGTAAATAAAGATTTTTTCACAGCATTCTAAATAAGAAAAATACTAAGCAATTTCATTCAAAGTATGTTATTGTTGAGTGATATGTATCAAAGCCAAGCCAAAGCGCCAATAGCCATTGTAATATTTCTGCTTCTCATCAACAGTTTGTGCTGTATCAATCAATTTCACAAGGTTTAATGTTTTTATTAAAACCTTTCTAATTTCTTTCCCAAAGGTTAAAAAACAAAAGAATATTTAAATTTAGATAAAGAATTTATATTATCTTACTTGTATTAATTTTTTTAAAAAGAATTTAATAGCTTGATCAGGTCACTATTCAATCAATTCAATCTTTGATGAAGCCATGGAGAAAAATGATCATTTATTTGCAGCTACAATGTATCAAAAATGTTTGGGGTCCAAGAACAATCAAGAATGTAAACCTTGTCCATGGATAGAGTGCTATTTAATGTTCAAATAGTGAAGTTCAATACTAAATGGACAGTGATTCACAGTGTGTCACTTCCCGTTATTGTGGATACACTGATTGAATTACTGAAACTAAAATTTTCAAATATCCCACAAAGAGATTTACTTAACCTAAGCATTCCAGAGAGCTCTAGGGGACACTTTAGAGATCACTGCATTAATCAATTCATGGCCAAGTCTGATTATTTTGGATTATAAAATAAAATTATCAGTAAAGTCTACAAAAGATTTGCTTTGTTTGTTTGTCAATGCATCTTAGATAGCCTTCAAAGGATCTGATAAGTTTGTTGTTTAAAAGAGTAAAAACTATAAAATCCACTAATAGTAAGTTTATAATTTGTATAATAAATAGGTTTGGGCTTTTTTTAAATTGGGGTTCTTAAGCATATAAATGAAAAAGGAGACACACCTGGAGATAATGCATATAGATTAGAGAGAAATAGTGCATCGCTGATCTTATTGCTTCCTTCCACTTAATTCTTTGTTTTCTTTAACCACTAGTTAGTAAATTGTAGAAGAATCTTATGTCATCAACATACTGAGAGTAATCATAAGGCTCTTGCAGATACTTACCAAATCATCTTGAGTGAGACTCTTTAGAATGTCAGCATCAGAGATTTCGCCATTGGAGACGCCATTGGCATTGCTAAAGTCCAAACTTTCCATGTCTTTAGTAGTACCAGAATTTTCCCATTTGCGGGCTTCTTTTCCTTTCTTCTTTTTATCCTGAGGACTTTTGCTATAGAATTTTGAGAGGAAATGTTTAGAGAAATCATTATCTTCTATAAAAATATTATAATCTTTAATGATTTTAAACAGAAAATATTTTAACTGGATATTATTACCATTACAAAATTGGTTATATAATCTGTGTCAGTTAATTGTTCTCATCAACAGCATTAAATAACTGAGAAATGTAATTTAAACTATATTAAAATCCAACAAAAAAAAATTTAAAAATTACATTAATGGAGTTGGGGAAAACTATAATTTACAGATTATTTTCTGTTTTAATTTCTTGGATTTTGCATTCAGACTAATAGACAAGATATCCTTAGATATGGATGATAGAATGAGAACAATCTACTACTGTAGATTAAATAAAGGACTCAGTTCAAAGTTCCCTTAAAGTTACCCAGATCAACAGACACCTAAAGATTGCCAATAAGTGATGAAGATGAGGATATTAGTCTAGATGTAAACAAAATAAGAATATTATTTGCTGACATGTTGGCACTCACATAGTCATACAGTAACATTCATTATTGCTTTGTGATGAACAGCCAAGGACACTTAGCAAAATATTTTTTATTCTTCTTTACTGACCTGTGACATAGGTAAGGAAATTAATGATTGAAATTATTTACTGTAATCTTTTTTAAATGACTACTTTTAATAGATTGTCCTAATCAAATATAAAAATTGAAAACCAAAATCTCAAAATTGATTGTCATAAATTGTTATAATTTTTGAAATGGGGAATTATACTTGATACAAATATGAGCAAGATATAAAATATCCATTGAGCATGGAAAGCAGAATGAGAACTACTACAGACTGAATAAAGTGTTTGGTATGAAAATTCTAAGAAGTTTATCAAGTATAAAGACAAACATCTACAGAAGACTGGATGGTGCAATAGCTGAAATGCAAATTTAACCACCAAGACAAAGTTGCTAGTTTGAATAGGAAAACACATTGATTGAAGTGCTTTATAAACTCAATATATTCCATTAAAAGAATGTTTTGCATATCAATCTTAGTGTCATTAAGGCCAATAAAATTTAACATTTATATATAAGTAATGGCAAACACTTATCAAACCTGGTATCTTGTTTTGGAGTTGATTTCTTCTTTTTATTTAATTTTAAGAGTTCAATATTCCTGCGTATTGTCTCTTCATCTAGCTCTCCATTTGCATTGGTGATGGGTGACATTTTTGGTTTAGGTGGTGTTGCAGGTGGTGGAGCCTTGACTTGAACGTCAGTAGGACGGACTGCGGCAAAGAAAATAGTACATAAATTTCCTTCTTTGTTGGAATAAATGGTAAAGGAGAATAATATTAACATTAGTTAATTTAAACATTCTTGTTTGGTAAGTGATAGCATAAATAAAAGGATGCAAAATAATATAATTGTATGCAAAAAGCACTAAAATTTTGTTAAGTTTCAAATATTATAAGAAACCCAAATTAACTGAATAAAATTGAATACTTTGTAATGATGCCAGTATTCAGCAACTTGTAAAAGAGGTATTACCATATTCAAATTTAATAATATTTAAACATTATACAGCTAACTTTAGTTCTATTCCACAAATTAACTATAATAATTCCCAATGTAAAAAATAAAAAAAAATGCTCAATAACTGAAAATGATCAAAATTGTAAAAGCTATTTTGAAAAATACTTTGTGTGTATTGGAAGTCAATGCAGAACATTAGACGGCAATAATGCTTATCTTTACCTTTATTGGACTTTTCTTCTTTTTTCTTCTTATCTTCTTTTTTGTTTTCTATCATGGAGGCTACAGTTTTTTTAGATTTTTGAGACTCTTCATAAGTCTTCATTTTTCTGAAAATTTAAAACAGAAAAAATAAGAGCTTGGTTAAAATTTAAAGAATAAGGATAAAAAACATTAACTTTTTTTTTTTTATAAAATTGATTGAACTTGTTTTTTATATATTAGATTAGGAAATTGAAAATCATGACAAAATGCATTGTTGCAAGTAAATCCATATGTGCCTATGATGAAGAGAACATTTTACAATTTTTAATGCAAACTTATGTTAACAATGGTATAAATTTTTTTTTTAAAATCTGCTTGGCTATTATATGGAATAATTAGACAAAATATGTATAAACAATGCAAGAGAGCCTAACAGTGTTTATATATAAACTCATGCTCAAACCCAGCTAGTTAAGGAATTAATGCTAAAAAAAAAAAAATTTTTTTTCCTTTTGTTGATTTTTTTTTTTAAAAACAATACCATAAAATGGTTATATTTTTATATTTTGAATATGAAAATACAAACTTTTTTTTATATGTGTATATTAGAAACTTTACATAAGCATGTGTAACCTCAGTTGGCCTGTTGATATCAGATCAATATTTATTAAAGACTAATTTAATAACCAAATTAATTAATACAGTGCATTTTGGTATTAATATCAGCCCATTCCTGTAAAAATAGGAAAATGCATCAAGAGAACATCATCTCATGAAGCTTACATAGAATATCCTGAATGTCCAACTATATATTTCCAAGATATGCATATGGATTCTTACAATTATCTACAGAAATGGAAAATTAACATCAAAAAAGGTTAGACTGGAGCTTGGCCACATGAAACCTCTATTGAAATTTGTGACATATAATGCTATTTATATGGGTCGTAATTTACTTTTCCCAGACAGATATAGAAATAGTAAACCCAATAGATTTGTAGCTTTGATGGCTAATCTATCCTTTTTTTTCCTAAGTTAAATTTCTGAAGGACAAAAATATTGGTTCAATTTTCTTTTATAAATCAGCTTTGCCAATCATTTGTTTTTTTTTGTTAATATTCTGTAGAGAAACATTTTATGATTTGCTATGCTGACAAATGTAGCATAAACAGTATTTACTACACATTTCTGTTAACCATATATTAAGTATTTTATCTATTCACTTATTTTGGATTCTTGAAAAGAAAAACAAGTAATAGGGTTACAGTTTTTTAATAATAATAATAATAATAATAATGACTAGAAATTAATTGGCCATTAAGTAACTTTCATCAAAACATTGAAGAACATATGACTTAAGAAATGTCATCTTATTTTTTATATTTTGAGCATAAAGTAGTATAAGAAAACAACTATAGCATCAAAGTAGAATTTCTTTTCTTCATCCACATGGAAATACATATTGATACCACATGGGGAATAAGTTCTTGAACAAGCAATAAAAAAACAAATGAAACAAAAAATGTTGACTTACCTTGGCTTATGAGCCTGTTGAATGCTTTTATTCTCCGTTTCTTTAAGTAAGTGATTAAAAGATTCACTAAAATCAAAATTTCGATATATATTCCCTCGCTGCAAATCATCTTTGTACTTGTTTCGAAATTCATCTTGTATAACTAACAGAAATTCATCTATATATGTCAACTGTAATATTTTTTGATACGCCACCTGTTAAAAGAAAGAGAAAATAGTTCAAATGAAGAATTTATCATAAAGTAGCACCAAGAGGGTTTATATGATCAGAATTTTCATATCAAAATATTTCTTTCATAATATGCATGAACTAGTCACAAAATTTGATATGAACAATATTCATTTTTTTTCTACATTGATATGAATTATTCAAATCAAACCAAGTCAAATGGATGCTCATAAATATTAAAGTTAAATTTATTCCTTCATGGACTTTGAAGTTTTACAGACTTTCAAAACATTTACTTCAAAATAAAGAAAAAAAGCATTTTACTGAATAATGTATCTTTAAAAAAGTCAATTTTCTGTATAAATTTCAATATGCAATTTGTTTTATTATCATTATTTGCAAATTATGCAAAGCATTACAGTTTCTTTTACAAATTTACATTAATTTAACCATAACATGTAATTCTGTATATAAATGAAGCAAAATGAAACTTTAAAGTAACTTGCGGCAAAAATAAATAGTATCTCCATTTTTGTCACAAGTTTCATTGAAAATATTGCATATTACACCCTGAAATTGCTTGTAGTGACTAAAACTCAACTTTCATTGATTTTTATTATGTCAGTGAATAACATCCAAATTCTGAATATAAAGCAGAGCCTTTAAAACAAACCATTTGAATGATTTGGGGCTTTTTACAGTCAATAGAATCTGACAAATTTATCAAACATCTTTGCTATTTTCCTTTTAAACATTTCAAAAGTAAAAACACCAATAGAGAGACTGTGAAAACAAAACCTCTTCAGGTGTTATAGGCATTTGAACCTAGCAATTAGACACAGTAAGGAACAAACTTGTAGTTTTCAAAGTAACAGTAATGGCCGACTCAACTAGTTCACTAACAATTACTCTACAGTCAAGTACACCAAACCTTTCTATGCAGGTTAGCATGAATATATTAAAAACAACCAAGTACATTCGCTAGCTAAAGTGATCCACTGGTGCAGTTCTGATTATGTAGTTATATTTATTATTAATCTTTGCAAAATTGTCTTCCCAAATAATAAAGTTGGTTTCTACCATGTTTTGTAGCAAAGCATTTAAAGTTAAACACAACATTTTTGAAATTGTTTTTCTTGAAAGACTTAAATGAAACTATGTTCTTTCTCTTAAATTGAAAAAAATCTGAGTTGCATACAAACTAATAGAAAAAGTAACAACATCAATGATCTGAAAATATTTAAGATGCTCATAATAAGCCAATAGCAACAAATCCGGAAACAATTAAAAAAAATTTTCTTCAAATTTAACATGATTATAACAAAAAAAATTTTTTAAGTAGGATTACTTACCACAAACACCAGCTCATGTTCATTGTCTAAACGATACTGTAGTGTTAATGCTTCATGTGTATAAGAACTATTGCCAGTTCTTTCCTGAGAGCAAAAAAAGGAAGAAATAATTAAATAGTTATATATTAATCCTTTAACCATTTAACAAGTAACATGATAGCTCAGCAAGATTTACATTAGATGATGTAATCTGCATGGAGGATGGCAAGTAAAAGATTTTCCTGATTAGGAAGAAAAAAGAAGCATATGGTTGTACTAATAATTTTTTTTCATGAAAATAATCAACTGAATATCATTTTTTTATGCTTACAAAGTTGAAAAAGTAATTTAAATACAAATAATAAATACTGTTATACAAGCAACATGTTTAACTTTTTTTTTAATTTAAGATATATGCAACAAAATAAGGGGATTATAGGTAATTATAATTCTCTATTTATAGCTGTCTAGTTCCAAAGGACTTGCAAAATACACATGTACATGCAATAGAGTAATGAATTGTAATCATTTTCTATAAATTAGCTCTCTTTTTCTTTTAAATTTAACAAAAGAAAAACGTATATACAAATATGTTTCTACTAATACAATAATGAATTAGTGCTTTATACAAAAATCTTGTTGTAAAATTTTCCATTTAAACTGCAAGTATTGCCAATAAACTACTTTGTAGGGCAAGTATATAAAAATACATATATATGGCAAATATTATTGTAAAAAAAAAAAAAAAAAAAATTTGTGCTAATTTCACCGATACTAGTAAAATCAAATAGTAAACAGACATGATCCTTGAAGCAATACTTGTACAACAAAAACAATCATCAATAAATAAAAAGAATAATAACTTAGAGCCAGCACCCTCAAATGTATACATATAAAAAGGAAAAAAAAAAAAAAGAAGACACACACAACACACCCTGCTTACACCACAACACTCACTAGTTCTACAAAACTCAGCAACTGTACCTAGCCAAAAGCTTGGACCATATTTCTTGTGCTTTTTTTTAGGAAATAAACTTCAGACAATTTCTAATAAAATTTCCTCCTTGTTTGAGAAGAACTATTTGTAATTTGAAAAAGTCAATGAGTAAAATTATTTGACAAAGTATCTAATTTTTAATATTTGTCTTAAAGAACACTTGTTGCCTAAATACACAGAATATACATACATATATACATGTTTTAAAATGTTAGTATTTAGATGTTTTGACAAACAGTATGATATACAACTACAGAACAATAAAATATTTAATGTAAGTCATAGGAATCTGTAAATGGCATACAACTGATAAGCATACAAAAAAATTCTCTCCCATTTGATAAGGAAAAATGTACACGATATATATTGTTAGTGAATTTTTAAATCTTTATAAAAGCAAGCAGTTTTCTATCAAAAACATTACAGTCCCAACTCAGCAAACTTTGGTTTAATGACAATAGAAAGTCCTGAATTATTTTACTCTAAAACAATTAAACTAAATAAAACATCAAAAGAAGCCTCTCTATTATTCCTCCTGATTTATCATGAAACAGTGGATAGGAAACATGAACTTAACTGCTACTGAAGAGGAAGTGTTCTACTCATTATCTGTATGCACACACTTATCATACTTTGAGTAGACTTGAACTTATGATTTGATAAGTTATTTGGCTTTTTAAAAAATAAATATTCTAATTACATTAAAAAAATTTTTTTTAAAATTGTGATTCAGAAAACTGCAAACTTGATTTATTTTTTAAAAATATAACTTAAAGAAGCTCTTAAATTCATCCAAGTCATCAGATAAACCATTCAGTAAATACAGAGGCTGTGTGACAATCACCAGTACACACTTCCTTCATAAATTACAAACCACATTATCCTGTGAGAATTCAAGCTTATTGTTATGCTAATTCTTCTCCATTTTTAAGATTCCTACTTTCTATCATGTTATTCCATGTAGCACTTAAATTAAGGTGCTTTGTCTTATATGTACACTAACTCTAAAATTGCAATGGCTGTTTTTCAACTGTTTAATCATCATCTCAAAAAGACTTTCTTTTTAAACAGTGTATATATATTTTCTTAGCAAATTTTTAAAGACACCTTTTTATCATTTTTTTATGATTAACCCCTTCCCATTTTTTAAAAGTAAAACTAGAAAAAATAATTATAACCATTCATCAGGAAGGTTATTCAAGTAAGGGAAGTTCAATTAATGCAAAGGTTAGATATATTTTTAGAATCCAGTCCTGTGACATTATTGGTCACATTTTTTAAGGATTGATTTTTTTAAAGTTAGATGCAGTTCGATCATTCCAAAGACAAAAACAAAACTTTGTATTTACCAATCATAACAGCATAATGAAAAACAATTTTACTAGATAATATCAGATGTGGTTTGTAGCAACTTCAAAATAGATTTCAATAGTACCTTTCTAAATTAAATAAAATTAGTTAGCATTAAAGTTAAGTTACAGCAATACATCAGATATTAATTTCTCTACCAAAACTTTCAAAATTATTCTAACACTAGCAGTATTTATATTTGAACCCAAAGTATTGTATTTGAATATAATTTCAACACCTACTTCCTTCTTCAAAAGAACAACTATGTAATTTGCAAGACATAGCCAGTCAGCAAAAATAACAGATTTTGGATTAAATACTAATTAGATTGCTAGCAACTTTAGTTAGTTCGTTATATAGACACACACACATGCTTAGTATTAGAAACTAATGCTGCTCCTGTTAAAATTCAAGTAGAACGAAAGGCAGTTAATTAACATTTAAGATGCATATCACACCAAATTGTATATTTTAGCACTTTCTATATTTCAGAAATTAAAATGCTTATTTGTGGATTTTTGAGACTGAAGGGAAACTGGCAAAAAATAAAGAAATGAATAAAAATAAAATAAAATTGTTAGCTTAGTTTTCTAAAAGATTTTTTTCATATTTAGAAAATATGCTCACAGTATATTTTTGTATAGGTACCTCCACGAGATCGCTAAAAAAAGAGCGTAGCATGATGAAAAAGATGCCAAACTGGATAAAAACAAAATTTTATCGTCTAAATGTTTATGTTATTATGAAGGGGAAGACCAAAGTTTATTTTAATTATCTAAAAAATTTTTTTCTTCTTTTTAGAACATTCTAAATTTTGATTAAAAAAAATTTGCTTCTTTTTGTATCACCAGAACTACTAAAATAACATATACAATTTTTAGCATGTTTTTTTTTGTATGACACACATTAATTTGGAAAATCTTGCAAAAATAAAAATAATTGTCTGATATTAATGAAACTTTCAGAAACTATTCACAGATGATCGAAATTGTTTTTTTTTATTAAATTCATGGCAGAGATATTTTTTTATATTTATTACCCCCCCACCCATAACTAATTTTATGAAAACTCTAGAAATTCGATCGAGTCCACTTTAGTGATTACAATAGTTAAAAGCACAAGGCTTTGAGGAATGCAAATCATGTTTTTAATTGGAGCCCCCTACCTGAAAATCAGCTCTGAATTGTAACATACAAAACTCAATAAAACAAAGATATTATTTAATTTCAATTGCTTTTATTTGCTTTTAGTTGTTTCCATGAATATGGACAATGGTTTCTGAAAGCAAAAGATTTTTAGATGAAAAATGAATTTTTAATACAATTATTTGTTATTTCTTTAATAGATTTTTACATTTAAGTTGTTAAAATATTATAAAATTAGTTAAAAGCTGCATCCGCTTTCATAAGTGTCCTTATGAGATAGATCTTTTTTTTAGCACGTTGTAAATTGTATCGTTTTGACTAATCAGAAGACCTGCAGTAATTAAGAAATGTAATTTTGTGTTTATAATCGGGCTGTAATTATAAAGTACAGAAGACCAACCAGAATACAATTAAGTTGCGTTATTTTTGAGTTAAGCATTGTTCTCCGCTGTTAAGGCCTTTACTTTTGTGAAACATATGTGGAGAAATTAATTTGATTTTTCAATTTCAACTGAGAAGAGTACCTACAAGTATCAGTATCATCTTATGAAATTTATATGATTTTATTTTTATATTAATCTCAGTTATGACATTTTTCCATAAATGAAATATCAATATTAATAAAATGAATGAAAATACAAATAACACAGTAAAATGTAGTAAATGTACATAAAATTCTAGTATTTTATGTACACTTGATAAAATTTCATAAGAAAGGTACCTATAAATTAGATACCTTTCTTATGAAATTTAATCTCACTCTTAAGTCTTATTTTAATTTCTTTGATATATTTTCCATAAAGCATCATAAACGTAAAGGTGAAAGCTAAGTACAAAAAAAATAAATTACAGCGCTGAAAGTTTTCCTTAAAAATAACGAGGTAAATAATTTGTTCACTTAAATGTAAATAACTTCACTTCTCTCATTCCATAGAAGGAATTATCCTCATGTAATCTGTCAATATGCCCTTCATCACCTGTCAAGTGACGCAAAAATTTATGACCTGCTTTATTTTATTTTCAAATTACATCTTTTCGGTGCAGAAGCTAATTTAAACTTGGTTCAAAATATTTTAAATAAACATAATTTCTGATTTTCTTAAAATAAGTTTTGAAAAAATGATAATTGATTTTTAAAAGAATTTCAAACTGAGAATTTCATTTTTTTTATAAAATGGAAAAAAAAAAAAAATGGATGCCATGATCAATTATCTGTGAATTTTGCTGACTCACCCCCCCCCCCCAGATCTTTAACGAAAATTTCGAACAAGCTAGGAATGATTAAAAATGTAAAAAAATATCCCAAAAATACTTTGATCTTTCCTCTAAGTAATAAAATAAACATTTAGACGATAAAATTTTGTTTTCGTCAAGTTTGGTGTCTTTTTCATCATGCTATGCTCTTTTTTTTAGCGATCTCGTGGAGGTGCCTATTTTTGTAGCAAGTGATATGGCTTTCATTTTTTAACCTGGAAATTTTATTTGCCTTTTCTATTTGAAATTCTGTACCACCAAACAGACATAATATTCAAAGGTTTCATTAATTCAGATATATTCTTTTTTAAAAGATCTTTAAAATTATTTTCAAACTTGCCACTCTAAAATTAGAAAACACTAACAATTATTTTGAAGCAATAGAAAAGAAAATATCAAATATATTCTTAAATTAATAACTTCCATAAATTGTTTGAATAGACATCTTTATTTTGCTGAGGGCACTCTCTGGCATTTCTCAATAAGAATTCATGGAACAACAATACATCATTCAACTAAAACAATTTTTAGCTTCAAAATTGTACCTAGTTTTATATTTCTTTATTCAACACAAAAAAAGAAACAAGTACCAAAGAACTCTTTGTAAAAATAATTTTCCTGAGATTCAAACCTTACTGCTTTAAAAATTTTCCCAAGATTTTATTAAAAAATTGTTTATATTCTTTATCATCTTGAAAATTCCAAAAAGATTATTAATATTAAATAATATTTTTTTAAAGAATTTACTTAAAGTCTTAAGTTTTATTGTCATTGCAACATTAAATATTACACATGAATTCAAATTATTTAAAAAAAGTCAAAGACATGAATTTTATTTTGGGGAACAAGTTCAAAATGTAAACCATAAATGAATCCAATAATTATGGAAATACCCTTATTTTATTCAATTAGTTTCTCTATTTATAGAATTAAAAGCAACTTTTCTTGTTCATGCTTGTCCTTCTAATTGTTTTTAAAACATTTTTTGTTACAAATGAAATACTATCCTGATCTTGAAATCAAAATTGAAACTAATGTTTGTGTGAAAATCACTTGACTGTGTATTATTTTTATATGTCATTAGTCTGTAAACTTCCTTTTTGTAAAACATACCAAATGTACAAGGAAGATTTGATTGCAAACTAATAGTAAGAAGAGATATTTTGTTTTCATCTTTCACAAAGCATCAGCAGGTTCTCCCATCATCTTTATCCAGTTAAAAGTAAAACTAAAAGACGTCAAAATTATAGATAATTGGAGACATTATTGTAAGGGCGATAATAAAATAAACCTCATAGAAATTTTTTAATTGTTTTCAATTTAATTTTTTAAAGTACACTTTAATCTAATGTTACGGAAAATATTTCACTGGCAATTTAAACTCATTTATTATTAATCTCATGTTAATTCTTCTGGCAGTTTGTTATATGAATATTACGATTTATTTCCTCATTACATTACTGTTAAAAACAGGATCTTAGCAGCAGTCAGTAACATTGTAAAATTCTACAAGCAGTACTGACTAATTATTACGGCTGTTATTGACCAGTAAAAGCAAATCTTAAAAATAAAAATGACTAAAGTTCCATTGACTTTTTTCTCACAATATGACACAAAGAATTTGTATACTACTTTTAAATTATGGCGGGGTTGGGGAGACAGGACTAAAAAAGTTCACAGGTAATCCCTGGCCTAAACTTAAAGTAAACAAATCGAAATCATAAAAAGAGAAAAACTAAAAAATATTTTATTTAAAACGATTTTTATCACAATTTTATATAGTCAGACAGATGGCAGACGAGGTAGATTTTTAAATACAAATAATCAGTAATCAAAATTTTTATTTTTTATTCATTGAGTTCAAATTGGATTTGCGTTTTCTTCTGCTTCAGAAAAATCAACCACTTGTTTTGTTCCAGCCATTTAAAAGGATACTTTTCATATTCTTCCCACCAGGTGTCAAAATTTTTTCATCTCGTTTTTCTTTTCAACATGTGACGATAAAATCTGCTGATGATTTAAAATCTAGAGTAGTAGACTAATTCAATTACGCAGACACATTTAAATTATACGCTTTCACCTTTTTGTGTGTGTGTGTACAATGAAGTGAAATTATTTTTAAAAAAATAGGGGTCATTTATTCTTTTTAAATTTAACCTAGTGAAGATTTTCCCATTTTTGTTTCTCATGACTTACTTCTGAATAGAAAAATAAAGAGTAGTAAGACTTTTTTTTTAAAAAACAAATTTTCTTTCGTGAAAAACGATCTTGATCATGTCCGATGTATTTATTAATTTAAATAAGAGTTTAGCTATTTTTATTTTTTTAATATGAAAAAAAAAATAATCAAGATTTTAAAAATCGATTTTAAGCTCCATAAGAGTGAAATTTTGAAAATGCTTTCTTTAAAAAAAATAAAATCAGTTCTCAGTTCTAACGTAAAGAAAGTGTAATGACGGAACAGGTTTTAATAAGCGATTTTACAGGATATTTGTTCAGCCCAGAATTAAGATGGATGAAGGAAACCCTCTTCTAAAGCAAGCATCATATTTTTAGTTATAGAGATTCTTTTTTTAGTTTTACTTTTTAGCCATTCACCTTATGGTAAAATAATACTCTTCGGGTAAAAATAAGTCAAACTATTTACTTAAAAAAATGTATACTTATCACGAAAAAACTGTTTTTTTTTTTTATTCATTATCTCGGCCCAAACAAAAAAGGAGCATCAGATAGATGTGTGTCTGGATAGAGACATGCCACATCATTCGCATGTGTTCGGTCTATTTTTTTTTTTTCCAAACAAACCTGGCCACTGACTTTGTGACCACATGGTTAGTGCATTTTAAAACAGCACTCGCACAAAATAAACTATATTTTACTTACTTGTAGGATAACACTCTTGATAAGGGCGTTAACAGAAGGGGTAAACAACTGAGTTGTTCCCTGAAAACACCAGAGAACAATGCCTCCCTTGCTGAAAATGCTGAAAAAGTCCAACATATTGCTCGAGCAATTGGCGATACGTGTGTGCTCTTCTTGGTAGTGATGACGTCTCTGGCACGCTAGACACACTACCGCCGGAAGTGACGTTTCATTCTATTCTGTCGTGTTCGTTTTTTATCTTTTTTCCTTTACTATTCTTGCTTATAACTGAATCTGTCGCTTATTTTATACTTGTTTTTATAGAGATGGTTTAATGGAACGAACGAATGAGGGATTAGAAGATTTGATGATCAAAAGAAAAATTGCTTCGGTTTACGAAACTTGAATTGATCAGTTCGTTTTTGTTTGTTTTTTTTGTAAAGATCGATATTTAAAAGAGGATAAAATGGGTTGTGTTCTTTATACGCCCAGACAGTGGCCACTTTTCAAAATATTATCTCATGTAGTTGTAGTATTTGAGCGCATAAGAGAGATTGTGGTAATTTACAATAATTTTTTTTTGTTGATATTGATGTTTTTAGTCCCATATGTAAAAAGTAAAAACTGAGAAATTTACATTTTATTTTTAACAACTAATTTGTTCTATTCAAACTCATTTTTTTTCATCAAGTAAAAAAAAAAATCTTTAGAAATAATTTTAAAAACAAAATTTATGCACTCATGCAAAGCTGAAATTTCAAATTTCAGCAATTTTTTGTTGTGGTGGGACCAACAGACAAGTCAAGTCTGTTTCCAATTGAATGCTTTGTTTTATTTATTTCTAAACAATTTTAATAATATTTATTTTAATGAGAGAAGTAAGTTTTATTATTTTTACCAGTTCGGTGCCGGTCGCGTCACTGACGGCAAGATGATCAAATTTCAAAGTTAAATTGTCTGCTAATTTAAACAGTTTCTGTTTACAATACATTTTTACAATACAGAATAAAAAAATAAAATGATTTCAAAGACCAGCTTATACTCTTTTTATGTTACCTATGGATGGTTACTAGAGAAAAAGGGAAATTAACCTGCACAAAATAGTTGCCAAATTGAATTTAATGAAAAATAATTGTGTGTGTGCATTTAAAATTTATATTGTGTAATTCAATAACATCTAAAAATATTCTTACAATTAAAAAAAAAGTTTTAAAAATGATTTTATGATCAAATAATTTCTGAAAGATTCAATAAGATCTTATAATTATCTGATTTTTCATGTTTTAGAAAATTAATGTTTTTTAGTTTTTAGTTTTTTTCTCTTCAACACTTATGAGTTTATTGCTCAGTCCATGATCAGGACTGAGTAGGAGGAAAATGTATTGTAGAGTTTTATTTCAAATTCAGTCAAATTGTAGGTACATGTTTGTGTGTATATTAAATAACACAAACATAAAGCACTCACACACAATACAGACATACACATATACATGGCGTATGCTGCATGCACCTGAAAGTCACAGGCAGTCAATATGTGATGGATTTGAACATCATTTACCAAAAACTCGATAAGAATTATTCACCTAGAAATGTACAAAATTAAAATAAAATCTTTAAAAAAAATTAATACTATGATATCACCTATGATAAATAACAAATTTTAAAAGTTCACAAATGTATTAAACTAGGATGACTGTAGCTCCATTGCTTGTTATTCAAAACTAGTCATTTTTGCAAATCATTTCACTCCAAGCAAAGCAATAAACCCACTAAGATGCAAGGGGTTACTGAGTGTTACGGAATATGAGAAAAAAAATCACTATTAAGAAGGGAGAACAATAAAAGAACAGGAGTTAAGAAGACAGAAGATAATGATTGACATTGCATTTAAATTTTTGAAGATCGAAGTTGATTGGGAAGCAAGAAACCAGAAGAGAGTTTCACAAGCAAGAAGTGCGATAGAAAAAACTATTAGCATAGAACCTATGGTTATATCTAGTCATTTCAACTGTAAAATGATGAAATCTTGCTGCCAATCTAGCACTACACTTAAATTCATAAAGTCTAGATGCCATAGAGGACATTTCATCAGAACAATTACCATGAAAGTATTTATAGAAAAAGCACAGGGAAACTGTCATGACAGTGGGAAAGTAACTAAAGCTGAGATGCCAGGTTAGGATCAATGACATTACAGATTCTTCTTTGGATTTTATCAAGAATATAGCTGGCACACCAGACCAGATATGGCAGCAATATTGAAAGCAAGAATGAATGGTAGACTTATAAATGTGTAAGATAGATTCTAGTAAGAAAAATTGTCTATCATTACACAATGAACCCACTTTCCTAACAGCAGACCTAGGAATTGATTCAATACAATCTTCCCACTTCATGTCAGTAGAAAACGTTAATTTTACTATGGCACTCACTGAAGAGCAACTTACTACCATTGTGCCTAATGAGCAGACTAATCTTAGAGTGATATTTTTGTAGGTATTTATCTGCACACCCTCATCACAACAGAATGTGACACAAGGTCAGAGTTTAATGTTGGATTTCCAGAAAGCCATGCAAAAATTGTTCAAGCCTCTCAGCACTTCTTTTGATTGATTTGTTTTCTGTCTTGTCAACCCTTTGCAGGTTTTCTCCTTTTGGGGACACATCAGGCACTGGGTAATGACCCCAGTCCCCTCCTGAAAGAGAGGTACTGTCTGGGGAGATGGTCCCATGGGGCTTGAATTGATATTATTTTCAGTTTCCCTGGTGAATAGACACCAGAGTGATAGAAAAATAAATAAATAATAACAAGGAAACCAAAATTTCACCATGACTACAAATAGATGTATATTCAGACTTGCTAGACCACAAAGTCATATTTTAACCAACCAATCAGAAACCATCCCTAAGGATACAACCATCATTGTCTAGTGAGTCAATCAGAAACAAGATTTGTGACAATTTCAAAGTGGATCCTTTTTACTTGCTAGATATGTATATAACAAGATGGACAGTCAAAGTAAATTAGAATTGATGAATTAATTTTTTCAGTTCTCCAATACTGTGGTCATTGTAACATACAAATAAAATGTAATTATGCACAACCCACACAGTCTCACATAGACACATACAATACCTACCTACCTCTTACCATTTTCACTAGCAACTAAGAGTTCCACAAAGTCCTGCATTGACTAAAACATATAATTCTTTCACCCATTTAATCAAGCTACTACTACATCTAAATACATACATACATATGTATATATATTCTACCAAACTCTTTGCACCAGGATATTTACATTTGAACTCTTCAACCTCCAAATTATCAGTCTATCCTTCTGTTTTCTGTATATATATTGTGTTATATAAAAAATTTATCTTGTGTATATTGCATTTCCTTATAATGGTGGGAAAGGATGATATCATAAGATAACCTTGACCACCCATCCAGTAGCATGCAGAAGTGGTGGGGGAGGGCATAATATGTGAGAGCCCCAGGCATCCATATCAGGAGAGCATCCAATCAAAGAGTGAAATAAAAACTTAGTTTATATTTAATTTGAATAAAGTGTTTATTTCATGTTTCATCTGTTTTTATATATTTAAAAAGGCTTCCTTTCTTACATTTCTCAGTACTAGGCACTATAATCCCCCTACTTGAGTTTTAGGGGCATACAATCAAGGAGCTGACCATGGGCAACACCAAACATCACAAATCTGTATATCACTGCACCCATCATATTTTAACCTATTGTGCCTTAAAAATCATAATATTGAAAAATAACACTAGAAGACATTAGTTTTCTTTTACAGATAAAATTCTGTCTATTCATAATTCAGCATAAAAGTCAATAAAATTAAAAATAAATTATTTCTTGTTATTTAATAAATCAATTATTTGATTTAATTTTGCACCTTAAAGTACATTGGGTTAATTAAATAATATTGGTTATAATAATAGTAAAACATGTGAAAAACTCATATCAAATGTTTCTTATCTATTTATTACAAAAAAGGGACTTGGCAAAAAAGATAGGTGCTTGCATTCTAAATTTGATTCTCAAAGATATTTTCTACTTTTAATATTCAAATTCCTTTTCTTACTCATTGTCTATGCTTTACAAAGACTGACAGCTCTTTTATGTCAACTAAGAATAAAATGTATTCATAATATATAAAGTAACATTAATTTTTTTATTATACTTTAAGAATCAGATTTATAAATGAGGTCAATTGAATATAGAATTTATTGTATTTGATTTTTGATGGAAGAGTTTTGCCAAACAAAACTAAAAATCAGGTTACAAGTCAAAACATTCTAGTTACGTGTCTAAATTTGATAACCAAAGAGCAAATCATTTTCTCTTTAAGCCTTAATACTATTTTAAATTTTTTTGAATGATAAATGATACAATGACAAAATGTCAGATTCATTTCAATTTTAAGTATGTCATTTTAATTCACATTTTCTTTAAGATTATTTTGTTGCTCAAATGTCCAGTCTGTAGTATTCTCAGCATTTTACTTTGATCTATAAGACATAGATATAGGTGTTTTTGCATTGCTTACTCTTTCATTTTTATACATGTACTTAAATTTACAGTCCAAATGTAGACTTGCAATCTAAGATCACAGGCCATGTTATTTCTTGTTTTAATTACTTCATTTTATGTATGAGTACTAATATTCAAAGAACTTAAAACAATTATTTGGTTACTTATTTTAATGCATCATTTTATGTACAATTATTTCCATTTAATGCAAACAATAATCAGTGCATTATTTAAATAAATTAGCCATAAATAATTCAGAGTGCTTTTTATAACCATCTGTCACTTCTATTATTGCCAACTAAGACTGTTTTTACATTTACATAAGTAGCAAAGTAATTGTTTTAAGTAACAAATTTAATCAAAATAGGTGCTGCATAATTTGTTGCATTATAAATGTGAAGACAATTCATTTTTTATTCATGTCTCTCTTACTTTGCTATATACTTTATATATTTTCTACTTAACATATGCAAATAGGTACAAACCTATTTACCAATCCATTACACCTCCTTGAACCAAAGAGGTGTAATGCCCTTGGTTGTTCTTGAACTTCTTCTACAACCTCTTTCCTCCTTGAGGTTTATGCCCTGTTCTTTTTAATGGAGATCTTGGTCTCATTTCATGTTCAATAGTCAAATCTTGAGTTCCAAGTTTTTCAAATTCACAGAATCTGCTAGCTTCTCTTAATCTGTGAAGTTATTGCATAAGTGATTCATCTTGATTCTGTTTAATGGACAGAAATTTGGTTCTTTCCACTATGACAAGTTTCTTTTTAAATTGTAAACTTCTTTTTATAATTTCTGAAATATCACCAAAAGTCAAATTCTTCAATTGTTTGAGGTATGCCATAACAGAAATTTTCATTATAGTTTCACAACCTACTGAAGCTAGAAAGTGGTAGGTTATTTCATTTTCTCCCCCTCTTGTCAGCTTGTCTTTCAATCTTTTAGCCCTAGCTTGGTCTGCAAAATACCAGATCCAAGTCTCAAATAATTCTGGTTCATCCAAATGCTTTAAACATGCTATCGACACCACCATATTGTTGTATTGTGTTGTTCTACAACACATGATCAGTAGTCAACTTCTGCCTGTCTTTTACTTTGCTGTACACTTTATATCTCTTCTACTTAGCATATGCAAATAGGTACAATTCTATTTACTAATCCACTAAGGACATCAAAGCACTTCCATCAACAATGATGCTTTTCGCTAGTTTTTATTTTTATTTTTATTAGCATCAGTTAATTTTTAGTCATACTTAGCAAATTCTCAAGTTTGAGCCTGATTTCATGCTTAAAATATAAGAGTTACAAATTTTAGTTGTGTTAAAAAAGATGAGCTTTGCTTCATGCTTAATTTTAGGACATATTTCAGCAGCAGCAGAGACTAACTTTCAACTACTACAATGCAATAATTCATGAATATTTCTACCACAAGTCTATCTTACTTGACTATATATGCATGTTGATTTTCTGCCATGAGTCTGTCACACTCAACTACATATGTGTGTTGATTTTTTCATGTGTCTGTCTTGACTAATACTTTACATTATAAACAAACTCTCACCTATGTCTTATTGCCATTTGTTGTTTTGTAACTTCTACTTATTTTTATTGCTAATGGTAAAGCTGCTGTTACAATATTTAAAGCTGTTGATTAGCAATTTTTCATTTTGCTGTTGATCAAGATTTTAATAATAAAATATTAATGCCACAAATTTAAATTATTTGAAAATAAATTTTTATGTATTCAGTCAGCATAAAACTTAATATTTTTTTCTGGAAGATTTAAAAAGAAACATGATCTAAATTATTAAAATTAAATAAACAAAAATAGACAATCATAAGTCTAAAAATGTTACATTCTATAAAATTGAAAACTTTAAGAAATTATAAAATTTCATTTAATTTTTTCAATACATTGTACACTTTTTTTTATTAGCATGAAGCTTATATGCATGACAAAGCTCAGATTAGTCCAAAAATTAAGTATATTTTAAGCATGAAGCATAGCTCAACTTTTTTAACACAACGAAAATTTCTAACTTTCTTATATTTTAAGCATGAAATATGGCTCAAGTTTGAGAATTTGCTAAGTATGACCTAAAATTAACTGATTCTAATAAAAAAAAAACCTTGTGTATTTGCACTAGAAGATTCAGCTTACTTTGAAATAATAATTTTGACCTACTAACAGGTAAAGGTGTATTAATCCTAAAGTTAGTAGAGTTCACTCAGAAATATACTGTATTTACCTGAAAGCATAGTGATTAATACAATACAGGCAAAACCTATGTTTTATTAAATATCACATATATCTCTGAGTTCATTTTAGAAAAAGATGAATTCATTTATTGTTAAGAAAACTAAAACGATCATATGTAGTAAAATTATTACCCCTACCACTCAACGTCTCCAGTCAACTGAGTGAGAGGCTTTTTCTTTTCTGTGCTATCTCCCTTCAGGATGTGGCCATTCATGGCTTTCTTTAACATCCTGTTCTTTGTAGCTCTAAGCCAGGAGTTGTCAAATAGGGTCCTAGCAGTTGGTGAGGAGTTCCAGGGAGTCAATGATAGCCAAGGGGTCGAATGGGGGTCAGTGTGTGAATGACACTGAGGTAAATTTTAGTGTACATGTATGTTGTATTCTTCGGTGCAGATGAAAGAAAGGCACTAAACCCAATGATCAACAGAATCAAAAGCTTTAGTTACATCTATTCAAGCTTTTAACTTATTTTGATGAGACTTATTTAATGTTACATTGAACATTGCTTACTTTTTTTTTAATTGTTCCAAGTGGATTTTCACATAACATTCCCCTTTTTTTCAATCTCTAACTGTAAAATAGAGTTTATGATTATGAAGGTCATTTGGCCTGATTGGTATGATTACATCAAGTATGATGCAATATTAGTTTTTTTTAATTAATGCAGTTGGATATTAGTCATGGTTAGGCATTTCTGTTCAATAACATTGGCTGTGTTAAGGTTTGGTGTACTTAATATATTATTTGCTTGATTCATTGGGGTTATTTAATATTTTCTTAAATATATTTTTTGGGTAAAATTCTGAACCTGGTCCAAATTTCTTAACTTTTAATACATTTTAGTTAACATTTTAATTGCCAACATCAGTACAAGTTTTAAGGCTCAAAGATATTTTAAATGGGTGAAAGAAGAGAAATTAAAAGAGGGGTCTCTGGTTGAAAAAGTTTGATGACCCCTGCTCTAAGCAATGTTTGATATTTTATCATTCCTCTTTGTCCCTACTCTGCCATTCATTCACACAAACTCATGTGGTAGGTTACTCACTGCTTCTGTTGCCCTTTCTGCCCTAAGTATGTCCTGTGAGTGTTAAACTCTTTATATCCTCTTTCTTCAGAAATTTCATCTGGCTCTTTCTGATTTTAAGCAAAAAATCCTTTTAGCTCACATTTTTTTAAAAATTTTCTTGTTGCCCAAATGTTCAGTCTTTGGCATTCTTAACATCCTTCTGCAGAAATATATATCTGTCTCTTTGAGTTGCTTTTTTTTCATCTGTGAAGAAAGTGTCCAACATTCACTGCTACACAAGAGAATAGATATGACATAACAGTTCAGCACTTTTTTCTTTGTTTCTAATAATATGTTTTTGAGAAAAGATGAAAAAAAAAACACTATTAAGGAGAGAGAATGATAAAATAACAGAAATTAAGAAGACTGAAGATAATGATAGACATTGCCTTAAAATTGTTGCAGATAAAGTTCACTGGAAAGTAAAAAGCCAGAAGAGAGTTCCATAATTATTAATTATATTTTAATGAGGGAGTGACTTTCTGCCTGCAGTGATTATCTATAGGCTAAAAAGGAGACGTATCATATTTGATGTTAATAAGACCCAATTAAAAAAAAATAGTTTAAAAATATTCCCTGGGTTTTATATGTTAAGTTGAAGTAAATTGTTAACATTTTTTTCTTAATATTTCCTCCTGAAATGAAAGTGATGTTGATATGCTGTCAAATACCATGTTTGGCATTCATCATCAAGTTTCTCTGTTTTTGCTCTTTGGTGCTTGCTTTCTTAACATGTTAACCACCAGATTTCAATTATGAAATCTGACTTCAAGTGCCAACTTTATAATAGACAACTTAGTCAATAAAGATAACGCATAGTTGGTGTCATAAAAATTGCCAACCATGAGTTATCCTGGCAATGTGTTAAAGAGAATCACCAGTAGTTTCTTCTTGAGAATAACAAAAATAAAGTGATAATATAGGGTTATTATTATTATTATTATTGTTGTTACACGTAAATAAAATAATAATAATAATAATGAAAATTATAAATAAAATAAAACAATAATATTTAAACCTTCTTTAAAATAAATTAAATAAAAATAAAAATAATAAAATTAATTCCAGCATGCAACAAAAACTGTTCCTGTCAGTAATACGTACATCCTGCCAAAAGCATGACATGTGTAACTTCCCTCTGTGATAGGACTTGTGATATTATGGAGTAACTTACTCCCTTTTATAACATGAACATTATAACATTTGTAATGTAAAATACACACACAAATACATAAATAAAATTGTATGAAATTACTATACAATTTGTTATGCCTTCTCTGTATTGTGTACATTTATTTTTCCTGTTTTTATCTTCATAAAAACAAGCTTAAAATTCTACTACCACTACTCCTATGGTGTGAGTGAATACCCCACAATAAATCTGAAAGGGTTTTTGTTTATTCTTTGGGACAAAGACATGATTTATAGTAGATTTCTTTCTCCAACTACAAACTGTATTGCTATGCTTAGCACAAAATAATAGTCAATATGACTTTGATTCAAACAGAATTTGATTCAAACACAATCATTTCACATTTTTAACATTATTTCTAGACACAACCCCCACCAAGTTCACCTTTTTCTTTTAATAATTCATTTATTATCATGTGATATTTTGATTTCTTGGATACAGGGGGAGGGGAGATTCGATGTCCAAACATTCCAGTACATATTACACCAATGATTATGAAGTATCCCAGGTTTCATTTCCCTTCTTGCAATTCCTGGCTGCCCGAGTTCCACCTCCATTTTGAATAGTTACCTTTTTCACCTTTATACTCATGACTGATATATATGACAAATTCTTCTTGGATTTGAAATTCTTCTCTTCTCGAATACTTTAGGATTTTTTTTTTTATTAAAATGCATCTTGTAGGTTTATAAATAAGATAATCTTTAAACAAATCAATTGAACAGAATGTAGCATGAAAAATAAAGTAATATTCAATAAACCCATAAAAGTTCAATTGACTTATTTTAATTGACCAAATCCAGAGTTTTGCATCAAAATGCTCTGGGGAACAGATATTTGATAATCTGTTAGTGTTGGGATACAAAAAGTGATTATCTCTTTTTAGCTGAGATGAAATCATGTGGGTCACATAACAGCCACTTAGTAACATCACTTCATAGTGTGATGAAAGGGGTCAGTCAGTCAGCTTCCAGGAGTCAAACTGAGCAGTTGCTTTTTTTTACAGCTCAGACTGAGGCTAAATCTGCCTCCTCCGGTGTGTGGTGTAGCTTAAAAGCCTATGAAAATATATCTTCACCAGATATAGAAAATATCTTTGGCTCACAGTCCTTATGTTGGAAAAAACTCAAGACTCACCATTTTCTGTTTGCGGAATATGTCCTTGTTAGTGACATAACTGATGAATCTGGAATCCTAAATATAGCTTCTCCAGAAACACAGAATAATCTCCAGCAGACCAAGTTCTTATTGGGAATTATTACATGCAAGACTCTCTCTTTTTCCATCCACTTTTCACTCTGCTTGTTGTGTAGATACATGTTATAGTTTCTCTGTGTGGGACACATGTAAATATATATATATATAATTTTGTGTACAACTTAGTGGTATAAAACTCTCCGAGAACAAAGAATGCTTGTCCATTATCTGGTAACTTACCCAACATGACATGACAATATATTATTAATCCCCATTAAAAGTATTCAGATATCAGAAAGTTTATATAGAAATTTTCATTAGAAAACAGAAAAATATTCCAAAATACAGAAAAAGAAAACATAATACTTAAAAAAACTTTTGTTAGTTTTTACCAAACTCATAGATATGAAAAATTGCAGATAGACTTTAATTATTTTGAACTTTTGTTCTCATCTTGATTATTATAGATGTTAATGTAGACACAATGTTTCAGTCAAGTGCTGTCTAGCCATCATCAGATGACCATTGTTTGGTCAACTGATATGGGATTATTGATTGTGATATTTTATCCATGTGATGCCAGTTATTGTTCATTTCTGCTGAATCAGCATTTCATTATCTTAGACTTGTTTCTCATGAGGTACCAACTACTTATCCAGATTTAATATCACAAATGAATTTTTTGAGGGTTTGGAGAATTCAGAAAAAGATAAAGGATTTTTGGAAATAGCTTTGGAAATCTGTTTAAGAATTTTAATCTCAGAACCATCTTGGTAACTACTTAAGTAGACATGTCCACTTGTAAAAATAGGGAAAAATTTACCAGGGAATAATTTTTGTAGAATGGCACTTATTAGACCCAATATGTCAGAACAAAAAAAATATTGATTTTGAAGGTGAGACTACTGCTCATAATATTGATACAATTTTAAATCAAACCTTAATTTTTACAGTCATCTGTACTTAGATTTTTATTTACAAATGTTGTGCCTTGAAAATGTGCTTATTTCATTGATATCTACATATTAAAAAATAGTTCTGTTAATTTATGTAATGTTTTGTTCCTTAATTTAAAAAGTATTACCTGTTTTGTGCTTTAATTAAAAGGAATCTGTTTTGTAAAAAGAAATGAAAAAAATTTCACCTGACAAACAAAAGTTTAAAATATGTATATATCTGTTCTTGAATGACAAATTTTTTTTCTAAAAATAACATCTATTTTGTCAAACAATTGTTGTTTAAAATATCTGCAAAAATGCAGTTCAAGAATAAGACGGCATCTCCGAGAGAAAGGCTTTAAAAACCATAAATGTCTTAAAAGTCCATGCCTTCTTTTGCACAACAAAACAGCTTGGTTAAACTTTGCTGAGAAGTGCCAAACATAGGATATAACAATGTAGAATAAGGTTCTGTTCTCTGATGAGAAAAGATTTAACCCGTCTGGTCCAGATGGCTTCCAACATTTCTGGCATAATAATATCCCACCAGACAAATTCTATATGACACAGTAGAGGAGGTTCCATTATGATCTGGTATGCTATCTTCTTCCAAGGAACAATGGAACTTTAGGTTATACTGGGGTATCAAATGGCAGCTGGTTACATTGTCATGTTGGAGAGAGCATCAGAAGGCCCTTGCTTATGTGGATCTTTCAGCAGGACAATGCTGCAACCCATAATGTCTGTAGGACAAAGGACTTTTTCATAGTGAATAACATGATTCTTTTGGACTATCCAGCACATTTGCACAACCCAAAACACATTGAAAATGTATGGGGGTGGATGGCAAGGGAAGTCTATAAAAATGGACAATTCCAAACAGTGCATAATCTTCATGAAGCCATCTTCACCACTTGGAATAACATTCCAGCCAGGCTTCTGCAGATGCTTATATTGATCAAGCCAAAGCAAAGTTATTCATAATGATGGCTGAAACATATTGTTGAACATTTCTTACTTTGTTTAGAACTTCTTTTAAGTATGGTCTTAAACTTTTGACCAGCTAATATTTAGATTCATTTTCTAGTATTCTAATTTTCGCTATTAAATGCTAAAAAAAAAGTTTTATTTTTATTTTCCCTTTTCTTATTTTCATTTTTTGAAGCTCTTCTCAAATAAATGGTTGAGTCTAACAATGCAAAAGGTATATTTTTTTCTTTACGTTCAGTGGCCTTAAGATTTTGGCCAGCAGTTTACAAACATACACACAGATATATATAACAAAAGACAGCTTGAGTTGTTACTCGAGTTTCATGCTCCTGTGATCTTCAAACTAGAATGTGACTAGACTAGGTGTTCTAGTAATCTGAAGATTGCAAGAGCATGAAACTTGAGCAATGACTTGAATTGTCTTTTGTTAACTGTTGACATTGTGAAAAGTTTTTGCTCTGTCTGGGTAATCTAAGTGTTGAGCATTTTACTGCATATGTAGTTGTTTGTGTTTGGTCTTTTTCTTTCCTTGTTCAAGATTTTTTTTTTGTCTAAGGTGTTAGGTCTTCTGGCAAGTTGTCTGTTAGTTACACTAACATAATTGTTTTTTCTTTAGTGTATATATATATATATATATATATATATATACCCACATAACAGATGAAATGAAAACACACATTATCAAATGAAGTAATGATGTATAAACAGTGGCATAGCTAGCGTTTTTGCTGCCCCTCCCCAGAAAGAATGCAATATTACAATGCACATTAACCCCTTTAAGTTTATATATATATATATATATATATATATATATATATATATATGTGCCATATTTTCATCAGCAAATTTTCACCTCAATGTGCTTAACAAGACACAGATATTTTGTTTGTGGTCCAATCAATAAAAGAATTATATGTATGGAAAGAGGATAAAAGAAGCATTCTAATTATGTTAATATTTTGTGCCTTCAGACATTGAATATTTTTATACTTTTTTTATGACAGTTTCTGCAGTATTTTCACGCATACTACATGTGGGATAAGTCTGTGTTTCTGTTAACGTGGTATTTATAACTCCTCACTGATAAATTATGAAATAAAAGTACAATTATGTTAATTTATTTAAAAAAAAATAAAACTGGGGATATGTAAAAAAAACAAACATTACTTCTTTTTTTTTCTAAATCGGGAAAACTTTAAAAGCCTTTTATATTAAAAGAAAGATAACTTGTTTTTGTTTATATTATACCCTCTATTTTATTTTAAAATAAAAACACATTGTACTTTTAATCAGTTTTTTTAATATTTCAATTCTAACAAGTGAGGAGTCATAAATTAAATGCTATGTTAGCAGAAACATGTATGTATATGTGTGTGTGTCTGTATGTGTGTTTCTAAAGAATGAATGAATTTTTTATTTATTAATCCAACAGGTTTTATCACTTTAAACATTATTTTTAGTGGATACTCATATTTGTGTAGACACTATTCAACAGTATATTCATTTTCATCTATCAGCCTGAACATTCGAAACATCTTACTAAAGAAGAATATGTGCTCTCCAGTCGGATTCAAACCCGTGCCCCAGAACCTTTGTCAATCAAGACTGAATAGTGCCATTCTTGAAATTCCATATCTGCTCAGTTTCATATCCTGACATAAACAAAGCAATTTATTAAGAAGTAATGGATTTTTTATTTAATAATCCAACAGATTTTATCATTTTAAAAATTATTTTTAGTGGACACTCATATTTGAGTAGACACTTTATTTATTAAACAGTATATTTATTTTCACTAAAACAGAGATATGTGCAGAAAAATAACTTTGATAAACCACAGTATTCATAAAAATTGCATATACACATTTTGAGCACTTCAGTAACTGCACTGAAGATTAATGTTTTTATATTTAATCTTTATAACATTTACACTTAAACATGAATTTAACTTTAAATGTAGTGTACATTTGGCATATCTCATTTCTATCTCTCAGTTTATTCATATCTTTTACCCTATCTCTCTGTCCTATTTCGGATTGATGCAAAAACTTTTCCTTGTATTTTGGTTAGTTTTAGCCAATTTCTTTTTTTTTTTTTTTTTTTTCTCAACATTTTGGCTGACTTCTGTTCAGTTGTGAATTATATATTGATTGATTTATTTTTTATGGCTTATGAACCATTTGCAGGTTATTTAAAGCCTGAAAATATTTTTTAGATTGTAAGGTGGGTTCATACCTTTTCCAAGGGTATTTGTGCTTAAGTGAATAACAGCTCTCCGATTTCCAATATTGAACTGTTATCCATTACACCAACTGCTCATCCAAGCTTACAGTACCTGGCATTCCCAAGTGGTCACTCATCTAGGTACTGACCATGCTTGACATAGCTTAACTTTGAGATTGTACAGGAACTGATGTTTCAACTTCATATGGCCATAAACCTCAACTATATAAGTAGTGTCATATATCTATGTTACATTTTATTATGCAAGTCAATGTTTTCACAATATAATAGGTATTAACTGATTGATACTGGTAAATTTTTCAGGATATACTTATATAAGTATAATATCATATGATTTTCATCTTAAAGTAAATATTAAAAATATTGGTAATAACTTGTTTGGAGATGCTGGGTTTTATTATGTGATGAAACTGAGGGTAACATTAATTTTACTGACCATATATATATATATATATATATATATATATTGATTAATACAATATCTTTTATACCTGAATAAATTAGTATTTTATTATTTTACATGTTAATTTGGACTCTTTGACATTAAATAACCTTTTTTAGGTTTTTATATATTGATTTTATTAACTTTTTTGATCCTAACATTTCTCAGGGGTATTCTTTATTTCAATGTTATTTTTCTTTCTCATATTTATATCTCTTTTAATAATTGATAAGTTTTTTTATCGAGTTAATATCTGGAGAGGCTGGTAGGGATGTATTCCATTAATTTGGTGTCTTTGAAACTTTTTCTTGATGAGGTGACAATTGTCAGCTTTGCAGAATGTAAAGGTGCTTGAATATATTTATTTTTGTGTTGACATTCGAGTTTTAGAAGATGTCATGTGTTGATCAACAAAAACCACAAGTGTTGAATTGGTTGAAAGAAATAGACAAAGAGAATTAATAAAATGAGATATAAATTTTTATTTGATCAGTAACTTTTAGTATAAAGAATGTTCAAGGATAGTTCTTGAAAGAGTAAATTTAGGGAATGTTCTTATGATAGTTCCTATAAAAAAAGAAGAAATGGATATGGTTGAACTTACTGTTGGTGAGTGGAAGAATAAGGACTCATCTAAATAACGTGTGTCCCGTGAGCTTTGTGGGTGTAGCATCTGCTACATACGCCTTAATTTAAAGCTTGTTGGTTGTGACTTGGAGTAACCAAAATACATCTTGTTCAAGAATATACAACAATTCTCTGCATTTATCTCGATAACATCAACTTTGAAGGGAACTATAATTTTAGTGCTTAAAATACTTGCCCAAAACATTACTCCATGAAGATGTTTCATTTCAAATTTTAAACTGACAACTATACAAATGCCATATTAGCTATTTATGAACTTTCTATGTTCTTTTCTTGAAAATAAGCAACAATGGTCAAAGGTACTTACGGCTTTCATTTAATTTTGATAAGTTTCTTTACAAGTTTCCACTTGTGATGAGGTGACTAATTCAACACTTTCAATTTAAGAGAAAATATTTATAGTAAGTTTATATCCCAATAGCAGCAGGAGGCTCAGATGATTGGTTGCAGAGGACACATATAGTAGCAGCTGACTGGCATTTTTAAAAAGAAATTTTTTCATCTTTGTGTAGAGTGATGGATTCCTAATGGGGGAGTGCTCCTCTCCAACTGGTCAATAAGTAAAAATTTCATGAGTTTAAAAATGTAGACATTTGGACTTGGATTCTGTTGTTAATGAAAGGTGTACCTTTCTTCAGTTAGGTTTTTATTATTTCTTTATTATTTTATGGAATAAATATTTGCATAAAATTTCAACCTGTTATATATTTACTTTCATTCTATACATTTTTTGATGGGAGAGATATACATATTACTTCATGTTTAAATGAAGAATTGTTGACTAAATATACTGTTTAAAATATATATGATATATAAATCTTTTTATATATGAAGAACAATTTTTGAGAAAAGATGTTTGACAAAGTGGAAAACGTTTTTGTGTGATGCAATTCATCATTTAGGACTTCATTGACTAAGTTTATGTATGAATGTAAACATAATCTGACGTCACCTTAAAGAACAAAAACGTGTCACAACAAAACTTTTTTCACTTTGTCTTTATATATATATATATATGTATGCACAAGTGTCCTCTTAATTTTTGCCTGTTCACAGACTTATTGCTGTTAAAAAGTATAAATGTATTTTTAAGGAAACACCTCTTATCTTATATACACACACTATATATATATATATATATATATATATACATACATACACACACACACGCATAAAATGTGACAAAGGGAGATAATGCAATAAGATTATTTTTCAAGGGAGATAAAAATGTTCATATTTACTATTAATTTTCCAAGAACTTTAGACATCCACTTAACACACAGCAGACTATTAGAAACCAAGGCAAGGCTACAAAAATTCTGATAGCAACTAATCAACTACAATTATCTATAAATAGATCAATCAGCTTTTAGTCTTATCAAAATTTTAAGTTTATATACATTCTAAGCTTATAACTTAAGTGTTTTAAAGTGTTACTTTCATCGTGAACACTATTAGTTATCTTCTTATATCCCTTCTGAATAAGGGTGATCATGGCTCTCCCCAATCCCTTTACAAATTTGTTAGGTAGTTTACTTAATGTTTTCCTCTGCCCCACTTGCCTTCAATGTCCTGTGAGCGTCAAATTCCCCAAATCTTTTCTTCACTGTATCTCAGAAATTTCAACTGCCATTTTCTGATTCTAAGTAGAAGTGTCATTTTTGTTTCTGTTTTCCTTAAAACTTATTATTGATAATAAATGTAAAACACTACTAAAGTCGTTTCTAATTATCAAAGCCATTATGATTGTTATTAATGCTAGAAACTTTTAATAAATTTTCTTCATTGCTATTGTTATACAGATTTACTCAACTAGCCTCATTTTGGTTGTTATAGTCACAATGTTTTGGTCAGCATATTCTTCAAACTTTTTCAGGATACAATAGCTGGAACATAACTATAGCAACCAAGATGAGGACATTAGTCTGAGTAAATCAGAGAATAATAATAATTTCTCATCCCAAAAACCTGACAAATAATGGTATTTACTAAGGTTTGCATAGTTTTTCACATGGCCACCAAATGAGGATTAAACTAATTGCAGCAGTAATGGTCCAAGAGGCTAGTTTGCTAACCACTATGTCATGGTGAAGTGCTCATCAAATTTCTTTATTATTCAAATTAAACTATTTACATCCTTAAACCTAAAAAATGGTCAGATTTCAAGTTATTGAAACAGAAATAAATTTATTCATTTTTTGACTAGTGTTTTTTTTCTTCAAAAAACTCAGTTATATAAATCTTGCTTATTAGCCAATTTTGAAATATAAAAAAAATGAAAGAAACACTGAAAATATATTTTTATAAAAATAAGGGAAAATAATTCTCTCAAATTTATTCATGTTATGCTCAGTTTAGCTGACATGTGGAAACAAAAAAGAAAAACAAGTCTTACCTCAAAATGAATTTGCATTCTCATTGAAAAAGAAAATCAAAATCTGGTCTACTTTAGTAAGGCCTTAATTTTTGCACTTGCCTACCAGTCATGACCAATCACAGATTTTCTTAACTCAATAAAAGATAACAGGAAGAAACTGTTCTTTGTAGACGAAATATGCCTGTATGTTGCAAATGCTGAATACGGATTTTTGACATCTTTTGATTTACATCATTGGTATTTTTGACTTTGGACTTGTGAAACTGATTTGACCTTTTGAATTATGTCCCCAGATTTCTGATTTGGATCTGAACACCTATTGCCATTTCCCCACAGACATAATTTTTTTTTTACTTTTATGTTTTGGTGCTGACTCTTTGGTTAATTTTTGTTTCTTGTTTGTTTTTTTTTAATTTATGTTATTTCTCTTCAGATAGGTTGGAATTGTCTTTAAGTTCTTGTTTAATGGACCTTGTACCAGACATAGGAAGAAATTGGAAAAGTTTCACATGCAGACTCTTCACTTTATACTTGGAATCATGTTACAGGATTGTATCAGCAACCATGGAATTTTTGATCATGTAAACTTGACCAGTATCAAATTTGATGGACTGTCCATGGCATCTGCATGGAGCAACATGCCTGTTGTATGGAAAGCTATTATGTGGCAGAAGACATTAAGGCCAACCAAAGAAATGGTACAAAAATGCAATCAAGACTAGCTTCCACTGGTGCAAGATCTTACCAAAGGAGCTAGAGTATGCCACTGACCAAATGCATTGACATGCCACTGTCCCCCAACCCTTTGTGGGCTTTGATGAAGCTCAGTGTGAAAAAAAATCACAATTTAGCATTGGTCCCAACACAGATTTCCAATGTCCCCACTGCTTCAGATTATTTGTCCAGACTTGATTTGTGAAGCCAATTCCGGATCCATTGATGAATTGCAAGATAGTCTTCTTTAGACCCAAAGGAAAACCATGAATATTCTTGCCTCCTTATTTTGCTAACATGTCTTAACATAGTTATATTTCATTTGTTACTTTTATTCCTCCAACATATTTAAAAGTGGTTTGCTGGGAAAGATATATATTTCATAATTATAAATTTTAGCATCAAGTGATTGCTGTATTAAATTAAACTCAAGCATTCTTTATTAACATTTGTGCTAACAAAATGCACTTATTAAAAAGATATGTTTTTTTTTTTAAATTTTGAAACTTTACTCTTCAGACAATTTATCGAAGTTTATCTACAAGAGTCTATGTCCTGTAATATGGCAGATATTTTCATAATTTTGGTGTTGCAGATTTTGCCTGAAATAAACTGACTGTTTATTGCAGATTGACTAAATGGAGTTCAGATGTTTGATACAACTTTTGTAAGCCAGTGTGCTAATAATTCACAAGATAATTACATCAAAAGAGATGGTAGAAACTAGGTATGAGATAAGTTTCTTTTTTTAATGGTCAAATTCTCCAAATATTTGGGCAGCATTTCCTATTATGCTGGTTTGCCAAAAGTAAGTATATTTTGAAAGACAAACTGATGTGGTCTAAAGTTCTAAGATAAAGTATTTTCATCATTCTCTGAACTATTCAAACTAGCATACTCATTTTTGTTGTGTTAATTACTATATTTCAGCCAAAGCATTCTCTGACTTAGATGTTTGGTGCATCTGGTAATTTTTTAATAAAAATTCATTATCTTGTTCATAGATTTTTTTGTTATTTAACCCATTAATATCCACTATCCCAAAATGGAAAGTTGGGCATTAATAGGTCATGTAATGAGTTAATAATTAATTTTTGTAAATCTATAAATAAAAATAATTTTTTTTTATAAACCTAGAATACAAGACTTTTTTTATGAATTTATAATATTGGAGTTTTTTTGTTTTTTTTTAGAAATCTCTAATACCAATTTTTTTATAATTAATTCCAGAGTTTACAGTGGGGACTAACCAACTGCAATAAGATTAATTCATAGAATTTAAAAAATTCCTTGTAAAAAATATTTTGAACTAAATTTATTGACTTATTAAAGTTCAAATTTTAGTTCTTTTTACTTATGCATGTTACATGCAAATATTTCCATTATTATAACAAGAGAAAATTGTTAGACTGACAATGGATATAACAGCCATTTTGCTTTTATGGAAGAATGTATTGCCTATATACTCAAATCTTTTTTTGAACATCATGGCATATTAATTGAAATCCCACGATGAGGATGACTGACAGTGGGATAGAAAAATGTTTTTCCTTAGAATATCAGTATTAGAGTAACATAAGCAACTATGACTGGAATCAAAATTCAGCTCATAGGTTCCGTTTTCCAAGGATGCAATTAACCAAAGTTCAAAGTAAATGAAGTAAGATGCTTACTATGCTGTGTGTATGAAATATTTTGTAAACAGAAAGTTGTCAATAATGAAGTAAGATATTTGATGAACATAATTCTTTGTTGAAGCAGCATGAATTATTAATTTTTTGACTAGCATTTCTTTCATCTTAATTTCAGTTGATTTTATTGCTTATTCTGAAGGACATTGATTAGTTATTTAAATCTCATCATATAGTCAGTCATTATCCCCCCCCCCATATGTTGCCAACTTTATTTATATACCATTGTATTTGTTGCAATATTATTTTTAATTTATTACTAGTATTTTTCCTCTTGATTTCACCTATTTTTACCTTGATTGGCAGTGTTATTTCATGACTGTAAGGTAAGGTATCTGTTAAGAAAGACACCCAAGGATAAGGGATGCAGGTTCAAAGCTTATTCTTTATTTCTGATCCACACTGATGATTGTGGAATGTCAATCTGGGAGCTGTGAGAAAAGGCAATCAAAATTAAGACAAAATAAAATAAAAATTATTAGTCAGAAATTAATAATGGTTGACAATTTATTGCAATAAGATGAGCCAATTTAATGGTGATTCTATGTCATCAGTTATACATAAAATACAAATTTAATATTATCTCAGCTGTGAAAAGGAGACAGATGTTAAGATGAAATGTATAGGAAGACAGAAAATCTTGATGGTAGAGAAAAAAAAGGGGAAACAATAATCATGGATTATTTTAAAAAACTGTATTTGAATCTGATATATGTAGACAATGTTTCAATTTTTTTTATTATTGCTGTCCATTGACCTTACTGCTACTTCGTTATTACCCTGCTTTGTTTTAATATTTCTGGAGGTAAGAGAGAAAGATATATTTAATGTTTAAATACAAAACATTGCATTTTATCTAAAATTTGGTGTAGCAAGTGTTGCATTGCATGTCATCTTTTGCTTCTCATGGTCCACTTGGCAATTCTTCAGGCATCACAGACTGAATGAATGACCGAATTTTCTTAGATTTCTTTTCTTTGCTTTATGTCAGCAAGATGTAGTAGTAGTAGCATCATTTCTTGGAGGAAGTGAGTGGGAGAGTGAGATAGAACAGAACTCAACAGGTCAGCCAACTCATCACCATATGGTGGCTTGTCTCGCTAAGAAATCTGGGAGCAGCAAGGTATCTTCACCCTTCTATTACTGCCACATTTTCAGTTTTACATTACAACAAAGATAATCCACCACTGTCAGAATTCCATGCCATGTGGCTCAAAGCACCCCACACAGTTCTGGTTGGCAAAGTTCTGACCAGTATGGTAGGGTGTGCCATTTTGGGCTAGCTTATGTATTTGGTAATGCAAGTTTTGAAAAAAAAAAAGCTGTAGTTATATTTGAAAGGTTTTTATAGAACAAAAATTTAATCTGATATTTTAAAAATTAGTATATATTGTTCTAAATACCAATGGGTTCAAAAGAGAAAAATAAGTAAATTAAAAAAAAAGGTTTATTGTTATTTAGTTTGGTTCATAACCTACAAAATCCTCATTGCTTAGAAAGGAATCATCAAATATTTCATCACTGGATCAAAAAAAAAAAAAAATGTCATCCTATCCATTGCATTATTGATACCACATTTCATAAATATAACTTAATCACTTCATATTTTCCCCTACAAATTCTTTACTCACATATACATCCAATTTAAATTGAAATAACGATTAGGCAATGTATCCCAAGCTAAGTTGATGTTTGAGTCAAGTTTTGTTACATTAATTCATGACTCAGTCATGTATATGCCTATACATAGTTTTCTTTTTAAATTGTTTGCATTAAAAATAAAGAATAAAATATTAATAAAAATAGAATATAGCAAATTGACTGGAAATAACAGATAAATGAAAAGCACATTATACCCTTATGCAGGCTATTTTATTTACACAATAAAAAAAATGTTCACTTCAAGTATCCAGTTATAAGCATATTTTGTAATTATCTTTGTATATATATTTAATGTATTATACATATTAATTCAAATATTTGAATTCTGATCAAGCTTGTCACACTTTTGCATAAATACCCTTTGAGAAAGGTATGAATCCATCTATTCTTCCTCTAGCTATGGGTTAAATAACAGGGCAGACTAGGCTCTTTAGCTATAATTGGCAACCAATCTAGGCGAAGGACAATTCTGAATTTGAAACCAGACACCCAAAGCTGTACAAATATGGTTAGACATAAGAGTGCAGATGCTAAGTCTGTAAAGAAAAAACACAATAGATATCAACAACTAAGGGAAGTAATTATCCAGAATGCTGTTGACATCAAAGGTGGATAGATGGATACATATTATCCTTCTTTGCTTTTAGCATCAGTTTTGCAGCTTTCCTTTGAAGTATAGAAAAACATGGAAATCCAATGCAATATTACAGAAATCTTCTTCCTTGGATAATTTTCAGATATAAGGGTAACTCAAAAAAAATGTACCTTTAGGCAATCAATATCAAATTAATGTGATGTTCTGAGGATGATATGAATAAATATTGAAATATTACAAAATTATACTCAATTTGTTTGTTAATCAAATATCAATTACTTACAAGCATGCTTTTTTCAAAAAGTGATCTTTTTATTATTACAGATTAACCTTAGCACTCTCTAGCCCAATGCTTCAATGAGAACTGAACATACTGACAACAGTTTATAAAACTGGCTTACCACCAACTGCATTTTTTTAATAATAGAATTTCATCCAGGGTAGTTACAATGAAAATTCAGATTTTGCAGTTTAACAATGAAGTAACAAGTTGTTAGTTATATTAAAATAATCAAAATCTGAATATTTTAGTTATTCAGTAAAAGATAAACATATTTGCAGCATATAAAATTTTTATCATCTTATGAATAATAAACCTGAATTTTTCTCTACAATAAAAATTTACACAGTAATAATAATAATAATAATTAGAAATACCTGTAAAAATTTCATGGTTTTCCTATTTTAATGCATCTTAATTTTTAACTTAATGTTTAAATAAGCCCCTTGAGAGTTCAATGACTATAAAATATCTGTGGAAATTCCCTTATTTTATCATTAAATATTTGAAATTCACAACTTTAACAAAATATTGCAATAACAATTGTAAGTATGATGCAGGTCATTATTTAAAAAACTAAGAGGGTACAAATGAAAAGATTTGAAACCAATAAATTTTTCCATTTCTCTGAAGCAGATGTTAAACACATAAGAATGTTATCACTGCCTATCTTCCTTTCCTCTTTATTCACTAAAACCAAGCAGTGTCTTTGATATGTCTTTTTCATCTTTCTTTGCTATTAAAACAGAATAGCTCATAATTTATGAGATATTGGTAGGGTGTAACATAAGTGCTAAAGAACAAGCAGAATTATAATATGATGGGTACTAGTAAGGACCACATTGTGATTTGATGATTTATTTAGATAAGTATCCTTCTCAGCAAATGCTCTAACTTATCAGCAATACAAATTCATGTTAGACTGCTGTATTACACCACAAACATATTGTTTGGGACTTAAAACATTAAAGCAATACTTTTCCAGAAACAAATATAAATCAGGTATGTGGACTCAAAGTGAAATAAGTAGAAAATACAAGATCATGACATCATCATATATTTTCATAATTTTATATAACGGGAAAAACAATCATGTGAGGAACAAATTTTACACTTTCAGTTCATAAGTTGGGAAATAAAGTAAAGCATTAAGTACTTAGCACAATTATTTTTTTCTTTTCATTTAATGCCCTGAAGTATCCAAACAAACCAGTGTCTTCCCCACATTAAAAACTTTTCTATTTCTGAGACATGAATTTCAACTTCATGTAGAGTAATTCCTAGCTATCCTCACTACATGATTTAATTCTATATTTCACATTTACATAATGCCACAATTTAAATCTGACTTTCATACATACGGAATCAATCATCCTAGTTGTGTGATCTAATTGGCTAAGTTTTTTTTAGTACTTAGTGATTTCATTGTCTGTTATATCTTATTTCCAGAAAATACTATTTCTCTGATGCAGGAACAGTTTTTTAAAGCTAAAATATAGTGTTGAAAAAAGCAAAGATACTTTGCGTCTTTCAACACTATATTTTAGTTCATCATCTCTCCAGGTAAATATCACATTTGATAATCTTTAGGAGACTCCTGAATAGAAGCCTTGACTTCACTTATGAAAATATGCTATTCTGATTCCTTGTTTTTCTTTTTTATTTGTAGCTGATATCCTTGCAAAGGGCTGAATTTATACTATTCTTTTGTGACTTTATATAAATACTTCTTGAGGTTATATTGATATCTCTATCCAATGGTCTGTTTCCTTAATGTTCCAGAGGATTTAAACACTATTGAACCAATGATACAGGAAACTGCTCAGCCCAGAAATCAAATTCATATATTCAAAATCAAAATAGAAACTATGATACCAACATTATTATCCTATATCATCAATTGAAGACCAGAGAATTGATCAATCAAAATAATATGTTAAAAGCATTAAAGATTAGGATACCAGCTTGACAGCATTGAATTTGATAATTTCAGAATGTTAGACAAAGAATTATATATTTCAATTGTACTTTGTTGTAATAAAATTTGATTAAGAAAAGTTTTTAGTGTTTAGGACATTGTGCAAAACTGAGTAGGCATAATTCCCTTCTTGGGCCTACATCTCTAAACATTATTATTTTTGTATTGTTGCAAGTTTGTATTGATGAAAGCATACAAGCAGATAAGGAATTTACCACAGAATTCTTTTCTGAACTTTGAAATCTTTTTACATAGAAGTTTAAACTTGAGTGTTTATGTTAATATTCTATAAAAGATCTTTGCTATATTTGGTAAGCTATGTACTATGCTGTCACTTTCTAACATTTCTACTGCTGTGGGCAGTGCATGTTTTTTTTAAACTTATGTTGCGTACTGTCAAAATATATATAACTTAGTTTTAAAAACATTTAAACTTTTTGTGAAATTTACATTATATTGTCAACATACTGGTTTTCAAGACACCATGAAACGCTGGTCCATAGTGTGTTGTTATAAACTAACTAGTTCTTAGTGCTATTTCCAAACCAGTGTTGACATATAGCAATGCATAATATAACCTGTTTTGCAATGTATTTTTATTATATTGAGTGTTGGGAGTATCATTTAGCTTAGTCTGTACAGCAGAGTATCCGATCAAAACCAAAATGGTGGTGCCGATGTGAAATCTATGTCAGCATCTTTATAGTTATTTATTTCTGGTAAATGGCAATTTTCTATTTTCCCCGGGCATAACAATGCAGCAGTAATTGTTTGAGTTAAATTGTGCTTTCTGAATAGATATCTGATAAGAGAGATCTTCTAGATTGTCTATCAAGGCAATATCTATAAGTTGCTCTCTACAATATATAAAAAAATATCAGTTAGAATATTCCCCAATATCTGCAAATGTAATTTATGGCATTTTTATTCTGAAGACTTTCTCTAACTACATGTTCAGAAAAATGATAAATAAATGGTTGTTTGAAGAATGCAAAAAATTTCATTTTTTAAAAACATTTTAGGTTGATGTTAAATAAAAAATTTAAACCTAGAACAGAAATAGAAATGTAAGGTGCATCCGATACTGTCAAATATATCAATAATCTTCTTTATAACATCAACACACTAGAGAGTATGAAAAAAGAATAAATTCCTAATATTTGCAAATTTATAAAAGGAAACTGTTTCTGTTGCTCTGAATTCCATATGTGCATAACATTAGTATGCTTTTAGCAATACAACCTTTGACAATGCCTTGCAAAAATTGTTTGGTAATCAGTAGTCCATAATGTGCTTGAAAATCCATGCTGTTTGATTAAAAAAACAAACAACAAAAAAAAAAAAAAAAAAAAAAACACAACACAAACAAACAACCAACAAAGATTGTACTTTTTAAAAGACCATGACAATTTTTCTTTTCTTGAGTTTGGGAATATATCAGATTTCTATACCAGCAGAAGAAAACTGAAGTGGGACATGAATAGTAAAATTCTTTTTTTTTTCTTTTTATAATACACATCCAAATTTTACCTTTTCATATCCAAAGAAGCATAACTTCTGTAGAGTTGCTAATTTATGTTTTCATTTTTCCTTTCTTATCTAAATATTGAAAAAATTCACTCCTAAAGTATCCACATATTCTATCAGATATACATACATGGATGAGTATAGAAAATAAAATTTCTTGTGTTAAAAATTATTTGATGATGTCAAAAGAAAACAGTAAACGATTGGTCAATTTATACTTTGATTTGAAAAGAATTATAAAAAAAAAGCCTGACGAAACCGCTTTACTACTTCCATTAGTATTTTAAAATAGGAGTGATCCGAGGTGAAAAGTAGTGCAAATAGAGATTTAAAGGAAATTGATAATGCTTTCGTAATAGCCATATAATTACTTTTTAAAAATGTTGATATAATTATAATTCAACGTAAAGATTAATAAAAAAATATAACTCTTGAATGAAAAAGAAGTGAATCGGGAATTTAAAAAAATACTTTTAAAGAAACTAAAAAGTTAAAACAGGATTATCTGCCTTGATAAATACTTTTCCTTATTGTTTTATTAGTAAGTAGTCTATTTTTAAATGAGCAAAAATGTGCTTGGACTTTCTATTTTAAAAAATCAACTGCCAAAGTCTCCATATGAATGAATGATCTATTATAAATCTTTTAGTTAATAACAACTGTAGTGTAATGTATAGACCCAGTGTTTATCCATGTACATACTTTGTAAATAGATTGTGTTAAAATAATGTAATGTAAACATAAAGTTTGATTAAAACAAGACATCAGCTATGTGCCGTAAAAATACTAACACACTTACTTTTTTATGTGAATAGAATGTTCGTTTCTTTTTAATTACAATCAGTCAAGTACTTCGTCTTCTTGTCTTTTTTTTTTACTCTTTAGATCACCTTCAAGATGTGCGTTCGTTGTAATATCGTGACTTGATCGTTAAACCGAAACGTATTGTTTTTGCAAGACAGTTTTCATTGTCTTAAAAACATTGAAATTAAATCAATTTCATAAAAGCAAGCAATGATTATTTTTTATACCCCACTTTTACCGTCACCCTCTTTTTCTAAAGATAACTCCTACTCCTCTAGTTCTTATTAGAAAATAGTCCTGTTGCACAATGTGTACGTTCCTCCAACTTCGATACTAAGACTACTTAGCCCGATCCTCCATTACTCACTCTATAAATATTATCTTTTCTTCGGTCACTCACTTATTAAATTCGATTCTTATTCCTCCTATCTTCTCGACATACTATCTGTACGAGTTCTCACATTCTCTGACTACCTTTACACCAAAACTATACTCATTCCGCTCCTCGATCATCTCAATCATACTCTTTCATATTTCTTTTGTTCTCTCCTCCCACTCCTTGTATGTCACTAGTTAACTTCCTCTTGTTTTCCTCCTACTATCTTAGTCAATTTGCGGTCCCTCCTCCCTCTCACCTTCTTACCTCATACTCATACTCACACGCATACATAGATACGGCGACATCTTGGTTGGTGAAGAAACGGCTTGTCTGGGTATTTTAGAAAGCAAAAATCCAAGAGGGTGTTTTTGTGGTGGCTTAAAGGTGAAGAGTCAGGTTCAGGAGGCGAGGTGTATTCGTAAACCATCAAGAAACTTGTCAAAATCGCGAAAAAAAGATTAGAAAACGGGAAGAAGTAGAGCAGTGGAGAAAGCGAGAGACCCGTGCTATCCGCCATTTTGCCATTTCTCGTCACATGTTCATTTTTACATCTCACATGACCTGTTGTTTGGCCCCGTGATCAAGCTCTCATTATTTGCTGGCAAATTCAAAAACCTGTAAAGAAATATTCCCACATGGATAGTTTGGATCAGGCCCTTGAATCCAGGTAAGCAACCAGATAAACGAAAATGGGGACGCACTGTTAGATATCCTACTTTTAAAAAATCCTTTTAACGCTGTGTCGAGGCTTTTTTTATTTTTGATGTCGTCGACATTTTGTAGGTCGGTCAAGTCTCACTCTTCGTTTGGGTGTAACTAAGTACATACAATACAACAACATGGTTCTAACATTCATTCCTTATAGATAATAAAAATAAAATACACGCATATAAACAATGAGCTATATTATGCATGCGGATAAGTATTCAGGATGTACACTTCGGTAAGTTCTTTAGATTTCGACGTACGCATTGTAAATATATCACGTTTATTAAACGTGTTACTTACTTTTTTTTTTTCGTGATGTAAAATAAATAAAAAGTTAGTCGCATGTTTTTTTTTTTTGTTAAATTTAATTTCAGATGACGTACTTAAGTTAAAATGTTAATTGGAAAAGAAAGGCAAGCATCAGTAAGTAGTTAGTTTAAGCATTTACCATTACTTGACAAACATTGTTTATTAGTCTCTCTAGTAAATAGTTTTTTTTTACCAAGATCAAAAATCAGATGCTTGGGAACATAAACAAATCCTTAGTTTACCGTTAGATGTAAATTGCTGAACCTATAGCTAATCACGTTGAAATCAGTTTGTTTATTTACTTATATTTCTCTTTTTTTATGTAAGTAAATGAATCAAATACTGAATAATTTTAAATTATTTTCAGTAAACTAAACAGGATGTTTTTGTTAGAGAATTACTAGTTTGGTTACTGGGAGGATCGATCATTTTATTAAAATTTAGAAAATGTGAAGAATGTTGAAGTGTTATTCTGATTCTAGTTTAGAATTCAATTAAGTTCTTTGCCGGTACTTTTTCTTAATAGAGCTAGCGATCGAATTAGCATAGGTGTTATTTTTTTTTTTTTTTTTAATAAGTAAAAGTAACTATCAAACAAAAACAAAATTATGAATCCAGAATCTCTTGTTTTAAAGATTTTAAATACTCAGCATGATTTCCTGACATTTAGTATTTATCACTTTATCCGAATTCCTTCCTTTAAACCTATCCTGTTATTTCCCTTGAGATCAGCTGTGGTGTAAATCCATGAGTTCTTTTCAATGTACAAGCCATCTACAACAAAATAAATAAAATAGCTGAAGAAAATAAAACTTAATTTTCTCTTCATTCTTAAACATTTTTTTTTATTTCAGTTTGCAATTTCATTCGTGAGTTACTTATCCATTTTTTCATCTCATTTTAATATTTCATTTAACAAGTTTGTTTTTGAGAAGTTATCATGATCAATCAATTGTAAATAAAGATCGCATTTCAATTAAAAGTATTAGGAAAAAAGCATTGCGTAGTGAATGCATTATTTATTTTCAATTCCCAAAGTGAAAACACTAATAAAGAAAGAATCTTAAGAAATGAACATGGAAATTTCTGTATCCAAGTGCTAACAATCCACATCTGCTACTTTATATTTTTTAGACTCTGGTGTTAAAATTAATTTGTACTCTGGGTAGAGAAAAACGAACCCATAAACTCATCCATAATTCGGCTCCCCAAGTCTCAAGTAAAAAACTGATTTTGTTATCATTTCCTGTGTTCATTATCGTTTGGGCTTTCTGAGAGATGGCACCAATAAAAATCAGGTATAGTATATTTTCTTTAATGTATACTTATACTACTATATTGTTCTTGACTATTCATAATTATGTTAATTACACTACTTTACTATATTGGTCTGTAATTGTAATGTTAAAATTATTACATAACCAAACACCGCATGTATCTGTAATCGGTGTAAAAACTGTGACTGGAAGAAAATAGCACGTGCTTCGTGCACAGTGCATGCGTGTTTTTAACAATGTTTTTAAGTTTTGCTAGTTTTCGATGGGGTGACCGAAAGGTTCTCAGCTCGACAAAGAAGGCATTTAAAAAAGAATTCTCATGTTTAGTCATTTAATCAGATTTTCGGAAATGGGTTGGGCCGATAATTTTTCAGCACCCCATCATAGAAAGAGAAAGTTGTATTTTACCATAATTTCAACGATTTTAATAATTACTAGGCAAGTCATCTGGAAAAAATAAAACACATGTATTTTTTCTCTCAGTAACTGATTATTAGTTTTCCGTTGAATTCTGTAAAAAAAGCCAACAAAATCATTAGAATATTATTCGCCCAAAATGAATATCTATTTCCAATTCATTACATTCGCTTTCTTATTTAAAAAGCACATGGTATAGCTGGGAAAAAATATGTATGCAGCAATAATATGCATGTGGTGTGCTTTCTTGAATACAGAAATATCCGATACGAGACGTCCAATATTCTAAAAAGTAAACATTAAACAATAATAAATATTATGTATTAATTTATGAAATATACCTTCTTTTAATAATTAAAAGAAGGTATATTTCATAAATTATCAGACTGATTTTATTATTTGTTCCGTTATGAATTAAAATTGATGCCAACGCTTCGATAACAAAGGCCACGTGGCTTCTCTAGTTGTTTAAAAAATATTTTTGAAACATTTAAATTAGATAAATTTCGAAGAAATAATTTTAAAGGATATTGTGATAGACTTTTACAAGCTTATTATTGACGACGCAATGCCAGATATCCGTGTTGCAAAAAAGTAATGAGATTTTTTTCTTAATTACATTTTTGTTTTAATTCACTTTGTAAACAAAACCGACTTGTTGAGTTGAAATATTAGCTTTTTTCTTCATGCTCATAAATTTTTACGGTTTAAAATCATCTCCCTATCTTTCAATACCTGATTAATACAAAGACGTTCCTTAATAAATCCAAACTGAATTGTATTGTGTTGTACGCTGTTTACTTGTCTTAAAATATTGTTTTCTTATTTAGATCTGTACTATTAAATTTCGCTGTTTATGTTGATTGTTGGAAATTGTATGTTTCTATTTTTTGCTGAGTCTTGTATCATGTGCTTAACTTGATCGAATTTGATTTTTTTTTTATTTCGTACTTTTTTAATTAATTACATCACCTGAATGTATGTTTGCGTGTAAATTTAATTTATGGATGCCATATATTTCTGTATGAGCAGTCTTAAAACTAAATTCAGATTCAAATTCTAATTCAGATTGTAATATAGAGAAAGTATTTACTACTTTTTACTGAGTAAACACAGTCGAATTATATTTGAATTTGGATGAAAAGAAAACAAACATTTTATGATAGTGTTAAGACTTAAGTGATTTGAAATTTGAATGGTCAATTCTTGATCCTAGATATTTAGCAATATTTGTACAAAAATAAAAAATGTGTAGAAATTTTACCTATCAATTTTTTGTTTGCCAACATTTTAATTTACAGTGGTTATTTTCTAATTAAATTTAAGATCATTACAGTTGATGTGAATTGATTTTTTTTCTCTCTGTGTGGATAAAAAGGTATGAGAGCCAATTAAGGCAACTTATTTCAAATATTTCATTTACATAAGAAGATCAGTGCAAGCGTTATCTTTAAAATGAATTTATGCTTAAGACAAGAGTTTAAAATGAATGATGGATTGAAATTTTTTATGTTTTTTGCTAAGTCTTGTTTTCTTATAGTTTGGTTAAATTACTTATTATTTTAACTAGAAATATTTTTACATTTTAATATTCTGATACTTTGAATTATTTTCTTCATAAAATGGTTAGTATTTGGGTCTTTTGTACTTTATGAAGCAGGAAATGAGCAAAAACGTGATTGAATTTGTATAAGAGCAGAAGACAGGCAAATTATGAAACTGTTGTCTTCAAACATTAATTTTTTTTGTTCAAACTGAAATGTCATCTTCATTTGGTCATTTTATCATCTAATTTTCTGATAAAAAGCACCTGCACCATCTGAAATTTGTTTTCACAAAATATTTTGTAGGAAAATAAAATTTTAATTTCTAGAAATTGCATATCTAGAAAGTGAGATTGAATAGAAAGTGATAACATTTTTCAAATTATCATTTTCGCTCAAAAAAATTTGTTTTTCCTCACCATGACCCTAGGCAATATAACAGAAATGTATGCAACCAACTTTGCATGTTTTAATATTTAATGACCAATTATTGCGATATAACAAAGTAAAAAAAAAAAAAAAAAATACAGTATCATATTGTAATAATTTGCTTGCATTTGTTATTCTATGCTTTTTTATTGTTCATTGTTGTGTATGCTTGTGTGATTCTATTTTTGTTGAATCATATAGACCTGTATCCTGTTGACAATGCATTGTAATGCATTTACTTTTAATTGCTCAAACACTTTTTCATAATAAAACTCTCGTGACTATATTTCTACGTTTTTTTTTTCTTCTCTTAAATAGTTAATGTTTGATTTATACATTCTCCAGTGATCATTGGATTATATATTTAAATTAATTGTATGAATATTGAGCATTTTTTATATATTATCAAGTAATAAATTGAAAACCTAAATCTGCCTATAAATCTATTATGGATTATTATATGTTGTATGGCATCAGCAATGTTGGGAAATATCTCACAAATTTCTATACTTTCTATGGGTATTTTATGATGATACATAATTCTGTCATTTTTCTTTTACTAAAAAAACAAAAGTTTTTTATAAAAAATATTTCTAAGATATCACAAGAATGAATTAAATTTTGAATGTAATCAGATATTCTCCAATTATACATACATTTTTAATTTATTGCATGTTTAAAACACTGTTACAGAGTTACATGCAGAACATTTTTCCATGTCATAACTATGATGAATAACTACCAAATTCATCTGACAATTTATCAATCAGCATTTCTTTGATAACTACCTGTACTATCAAAAAATGACTGCAATATTTTAGTAATTTTGCAGTTGTATTTGTTGCAGTTTTGCATGAATAATTTAGTATTTTTATCTGTACAGTAAACTCTATTATTAGAGGAAAAACAAACAAAAAAAATATCTAAAGTAAATTAAGTTAACTTGAAGTAAAAATAAAGTGCAGTGCATTAGCACCTTCTCCCTTGTTTACTCAGATATTCAATTGTTATAGTAACACAAGGTATGTTCACCTCTGAGACTGAGTAATAAGTCTTCCAGCTACTATAATAATGGAATAACTCTCCTTAGTAAATAAGGGAAATTGCATTGCATGGCCAATGAAGTAAAATTGTAGATGAATTATTCAGTAATTAACAGTCGTGCTTTTGTACCAGATATAAGTGCTGTTTGGAATAGCAGTGGCAATGGGGATTTTTCAACATTTTTTTTTGTTAGTTCAGATAAACATTACATTGGAAATTCCTATATAAATTTAATAAATATGGTACAAAATCAATGTAACATGGAGGAAATTATTTGAAAAATAAGTTTACCACACTAGATACACACTGTGCTGATGGGAAAGTTGAAGGAAATAATTTAATTGTGTTGGCACTTGTCTTTGGTACACAGGTGTGCATGCATAGATACATATATACAAAAAATCTTACCATAAAATTTATAGAAATGAAAAGAATTTTGGCAGACTTGGATCTTTGTGTGTCAAAAGAATGGTTTTATCATTGACAATGCTATTATTTTAACTACCTTCCGTCCTCAGCATTGTTAGTTGTTTTAAAAAGCAATGATTAGAATTGTAATAAAACCTTAGCATATAAAAGTCAATTTATACTTTTTGTTTTGTTCTTGAGAATTTACAACAAAAATATTAAACACAATTTATTTATTAAATTGTTTATTTATAAAATTAATTAATAATTATTAAATTGTTTATTTATAAGAATAATTTTATATTTACTACATTCTAAAAACTAATACAATTAAAACTAAAATAATGCAATATTTATCATTTATCAAGAAATAAATATTAAAACAATTTTTATTCATAAATTTATAAGCATTAACTAAATTATTAAAATATGTGAACCAACTATAAGGAAATCCTTATTTACCATTTTATAAAGTTTGAATCAATTGGCAATTAGCTGATGTTTTGCCAACAATTTCAATAAACAATATAGTGTTTATTATTTTTGTTGTCAATTCTTAAGAACAAAGAGAATGTATAAATTCACTTTCATATATTTAAGTTTTATTACAATTCTAATCATTGCTTTTTAAAACTATAAACATTGCTGAGGAGTGAAGGTAGTTACAATAATAATGGTGTCAATGGAAAAACCATCCTTTTGATGTTCTGCTTTTTGTTTGTGTGTGTGTGTGGGGGGGCAGGAAGATCCAGATTTGTCAGAATTTCTTGTGACTATATTTCTAAAATCTAAAATGTTCTGGTAATTATATCTAATTTAATATAACATTCCTTTTTAGAAGAGTTAATAAAACCAAGTTGATTGTGTAACACAGGTCACAAGCCTACTGCAATACCCATTTGCCTTGGACCACTATAAAATTTGAAATATTTAGAATGATTGTGTATAACTCTCATGCAAACAACTAATCTGGAGAAGTTTATAGCTTATGTTCTGGTATAAACATCTTGGATTTATTAGGACATGAAACAGGGTCAGAATTAAAAACAAGTCAGGCAATTGCTATTGAATTTGTGAAAACTAATTTAGTTTAAATCTCACATGAGAGCACTTGTTTTTATATCGGTGTCAAAATTAAGATTATACAGGGCAATGAAAATACAGTTAAAATTTCCAGAATAGTATGTAGTTGTACATTGTTAAATTATGATAATAAGCTCTTAAAATTGTTAAAACTTAATAAGAGAAGTATACCAGTGACACTTTTATTAAACATGTTGCAATATGAATCTGTTTTATAATGAATATGATTTTATGAACTTAGTGTTTTTACTGTTATTCATACTGTCTTCAGAATAGTGATTATTTTACGAAACTGATAGTATATGACTATATGACACTTTTTAAAATTAATACTGAAAAGATCCTTAAAGAAGCGGATATCTTAAATTCTCTTTAGGTAAACTTTTATTATAGTGTCACCTCCCTGGTATTAGAGAAAGTTCAGCTGGATTTTTGATCCTCTACTATAATCTAGGCACCTCTACTTTTTTGCTGAAAAACAGCTAAGCATGATGAAAAAAGGATCCAAACTTAATAAAAACAGTTTTATTGTCAAAATGTTTGTTGTTATTAAGAGGACCCCCCCCCCCCCAATTTTTAACCCTTTCTAGCACATTTGAAATTCTGATTAAATTTTTTTTTTTTTTTTTATTATGTCAGCAGTCAATGTTAATTTACGGTTAGTGTTTTTGCACTTTTTTTTTCTGGTGAAAAACATTGATTTGGAAATTCTTGAAAAAAAATCAAATAATTGTTGGATTTTAATGATACTTTCAGGACTTATTTACAAATGAATGAAACTATTTTTGAATTTTTTTATTTATTTTATTTATTTATTTATTTTTTTGAGAAATTAAATTTCAATCACAAAATTGGTTTTAGTAGTTAAACTCGGGACTTCTTGGAGAATGTAAATCATCAATTTTTCTTTTTCTTTTCAAACTAATAATCATTTCCCAAAAAATCTGCTCAAAATCGAAAAATAAAAAATGCAATGAAGCTATGGCATTATTTAATTAAAGAAGCTTTTAATTGCTTTTATAAATAAGATTTATTAGGGGCACTATTATTCCAAGAATTGTTTTTGTTTTTTTAAATTTTAATTATAATAATTTATATTATAAATCCTTTAAAATTCACCATTACTTCAATCTGGTTAGGTGATATTATTAAGTAAAAACTATATTTACGAATCAAAAATTGAAAGCTCAAAAGTCGTTTACATCCAATTTTTTTTTTAAAGTTTATTTATTTTTTTGGTATATGTAATGCGCCACTATTTGAAAGTATGGTGACTATGCATGACATAATCAGAAAATAAGAGCAATGACTATAGTAAATTTAAATTCAACATTCCTAAAATTAGATTGTGGAGAACATTTTTCCAACATTTTTAAGATTACTGAGAACTTAAAAAATTATATAAAAAAGCACTCGTCCATCATTTTCTTAAATTATCTTTTAAAAGATTAGGTCTCTGTAGAACAATAGGTGTCAACACCTTGTGAATCACTTGACCATTTGATTTATGAGGTGTTGATAAGCACTTAATTGCACTACTGTTTGTTTTAAAAGTTCATTTCTCTGTTATTTTAAACATAAATGTTTTTTTTTTTTTTTTTTTTTTTTTAATTATACATTGAATTAGCTAATATTCCTCAAATAAAATTTCAGGAAAGTATATTTTATTTTGGGAAGTTTTTTAAAACCGAGAATTAACTTTCTTTATAAATGTGTCAAAAATGGCTGGATTTAAATGATTTCTGAAAGTGAGCAAAAAGTTGAAATGCTAATCAATATAATTTCTATTTGAAATACACCTAAGTATTTTGCTTACTGGAAATAGTAAATTTAATCATTTTTGCTTTCAATTAAAGCTAAAAACAAAGCTTCAAGAATGCTTTTTCATTTAAAAAAAATTAATTTTGTATTTTAGGTATCGAAAATTAAGTGGAGGTGCCTACTCTAATCACTACAGTTTACCTATGAGTTCAAACTTTTTTGTGTTTGCAATATATATGATCAACAAAACTTTGTTTTACAAGTCTGTGCATTGGATTGAAGGAAGTATTTCTCTTAGCCTTGCTATAAAGGAAGGAAATTGATAATGATTTATAATAGCAAAATGGTAACTGCTTTCAATGAGTTGTAGATTGCTGAGCAAGCTATTTTCTAAAATTATCAATGTAACATATATGAGAAAAGAAGTGAGGATGCATAAATGTTGGTTTATAAAATCTTGAATCTGGGCCAAGTTAAACTATCAGCAGTGTGAAATTCAACATAAGGCAAATAGGCTTTAAAATGTTTATCATAGCATTTATATACAGTATAAAATCAATAATAGCATTTATATACAGATATAAAATCAAATATAAATTTTGGAAATTCTGATACTAGTTGAAGCTGTGGTGAGCATATGGCTCAATTTGTAGAGATGTTACCATAAAATTAAACCAACTGTCATTTTCAGAATTAGTGAGGTTATCCTAAAGTTTTCATTTCCTTATTAACTACTACATTTTATTTTGGTTAACTGATATTAAGAGCATTTTGGTGTATATCTTGACTATTTTGTTTTTAAAATATTTAAAACATTTCCTAGTTTAAGTTTGTCAATCCTTTTTGTATTTATAAATCTTGTATATTTATTGGTCAAATGGGTATTAATTGTTAATAAATGTAATTAAATAATTTTTGGGGTTGGGAAATTTTATGGTTTAAAAAAAAAATGACATTTTAAAAATATATATATATATATATCAATATAATATATACAAATATATTAAAAACAAGTGGAAAGAACAAAGAAAAGAAAAAATATTAGACATTGTAAAATGGTAAATAAAAACTAACAAAAACACGGTTAAAAGAAAAATGCTAACCAGTTAAATATTTTTCAATTTACTACTTTACAGTGAGAATTTTTTTTATTTTCCTTGTTCTTCCTCACTCTTGTATTAAATTGTATAGATTATGTGAATATATACTTTGTAAAATGTCCGGTTGATTTTTTTTTTTTTTTTTTTTTTTTTTTTTTTGTAATGGACTTAATTGTGTATTAAAAGTAATTTTGTGTGTCACTGATATACAAAAGCCTTTAATTAAAATTTGTTTACAATAGTGTACTTATATTCAATGTCGTGCTGTTGATTATTCTTTTATAGAAATTTTTCATGGTTTAAATTTTAATATTTGGTAAAGAAAAATTGTAATGATGAATGAATCAGTCTACTTTCATCTCTGGTTATCTCAGCAGATCATATAACTCCAATATATACTCCAGTAATATGAAAGGCATGTCTAAATATTTGCACCTAAACTCAAACCTGAAAGAAATGTCACTTTAACTGTAGCCCATTTATAGCCCCTTAAGTCTTCTCATTGCATTCATATCCAAATGTATTTGGCAATGTAATTTTTGGATTTCATAAATGCTTACTTTATTAGAAAAGTCACTTTTGTTATTCTATGAAAGGATTTGGTCTCCCCCACCTCCCATTATTGCTACTATACATAAATGACTGCTAATAATTTTAACTTATATTAACCAGTATTAAGCAAAAAGTTGTTTTAATTAGATGGGATATTAAATGATTAATACTGTGAAGTATTTTCACTTTATTTCCTTGGTTGCCTATTTGAATACAAAAGTGTTTCATTTCAATACAAAAGTATTTTTTATGAAGATATTTGTATAGGTATTAATAAATCGGAAATATTATGTTTCCTAAGTTAATTTATCTTTATTTTATTTTATTTTTTTTTAAACTAATGTCTAGTTATCGTATTTGTAACTCCAATACACTACTCTTATTCAAATAAGGAACAATGAGATAAAAATAATGTACACTTTATTAGGGTCTAGAGTTTAGCTTTAAGTTCTTAATTTTCATTATAACTTTTAAAGCTTAATTAAATATCCAGCCTAATTTCAATTTTAAAGCTCTTAGAAGACAATGACATAAACAAAACTAAAAATATGAGTTATCAAAGAAAATCAGATGTTAGAAATATTTCTCATTGTTGGTTGCAATCAAAACAGCAAATAAATTTTACTCCCTGTGCCATAAAGATTTATTTTTCACTGCAAATTTTTTATCAAATAATGAAAACATTTGGGTATTTTATAATGGCTAAGATACAAAACTTTAAAAAAAATCTTAAGCTTTCATTCATTCATATGTGTGTGCGTGTGTGAGAGAGACTTTTCTGTGTAAAAAATTTTTCTGCAGTTAAATTTCATGACCAGAAGAATTCACTCTATAGAGAAGTAGATTTCTGATCTCTATGTAGTGGGCTCTTCCGATGTCATAATAGAAGAATTTTATGTTTTTTTTTTTTTTCAATAGAATGTCATTTATTTAATTTAATATACAGAACAGGGTAACTTTTTGATATTTTATAAATATAAGGCAGTTGCAAAGTTACTTAAATTTTGCAATATTTTTTTTTTGTCACAAGTAAACTAGTAAGAAAATTGATTGGGCTGATATCTTCTACCACAATGACATTGGTATTAGGCAAAACATACAGAACAGTTGTTTACTCTGGACTTTTGCGTTGATAAAAAAATTAGGATATGGAATTTACTAGTGATTGTAGGAAGGTTCCTGAAACCAGTGTATTTTGCTCTGCCATTTTCGTTTTTAGTTACTTGCCTTTGATTATAAACTTTTGTTTGTTTCAACTCTCAGATATTTTTAGGGTAACAAAGATTATGAATGCATTGTTACATGCTAGTTATAATTGGGTTTAAACTTCTACATCATTCATAAGTATTTTGAATACATATAAATATACCTTTAAACTTATAGCACTCTTTGTTTGAAGTCCTTGTTGGGTTGTCTTTTCAGACCAAATGAAATGTAACAGTATTCACAAATTAATATACCTATCTCTGTTTGCTAGAAACTTAGATGTTAAATGAGAATGTTTGAGCAGCTTAGCAGTTACTGATACAGAAACTGGAATTGGCAAGCAAAGTTCAAATTTTAACCTAATCTGCTTACATTCACTTTCACATAAATGACCTTAGGAAAGGCATGAATCAATTTGTTCTTAGCAATGGCACAGATCGACTGGGCTTTCTAGTCTTGGGTGGCAACTGATCTAAGAGAAAGAAAACTCTGAATTTGGAATCATGGAAGTCGCTCTACTAGTCTTCCAAGGTATGCCTGGCAGTTCACAGATAACAAAGAAACCCATGTCCTGAAGGGACATGACATTTTTAAGTAAACAAAACCATAAATTAGTGCAGATGGTTCAGTTCATTAATATAGATACCAAAATAGGATTATTACACAAAAATGTAAATTTATTAATTACAGGAATAGGACAGTTCCCAAAGTGGTAAATCCCAAAAAATACTGGAACTCAGAATTTTTATGCTTAGATTTCAAATATTGTAATGGGATTTTCAAATGTACTATTATTGGGTTAGCTGTTCTGGCACATTGTTCATGGGTTTTTTTTTTTTTTTTTTTTTTTTTGACACAATTCAATCTAGCAAAGATATTCCATGTGTTTAGAACTCTGCATGTGTAATTTCTTGAATCAAAAAGTATTATTCTCTCTTGTTCCTTCATGAAAATATATGTTTTCTCTAACCGTATGAGTCAATTGGTCTGGTGGTGAGGAATTTCATGTACTCTCTTGTCATTTTGTTCAGACTCATTGGAAATTTGGTCTAATGCTTCACTCCCCCACCTCCATCAAAGTAATTGTGAATTTCAGCATTGAAGAGGTGAGCAAAAGAAATATACTTCAAATTTTGTTATTGTAAGAAGCAACTTAAAGTTTCTATCTATTTTCTGAGATGCGGTAATGTAATTATTTACCTTGTTCGGACTATTGTCCTCATCTTTGTTGCATGTTCAGTATTTTGGCCTTCTTCAGGTGATTAGAATTTCAAACTGAACCCTTTATTTCATTCACCAGGGTAGATTGTTCTAGTTTCACATGTAACGCCTCTTCTAGATGTCTCAGTATCAGTTATCTCCCTTTAACAATCTAAATTTTTTTTTTTTTTTTTTTTTGTTCACCTAGCTACACTAGGTATTGAACTTAAAACTCTTTGGGTCAAGTCACTGGATTCAACCAATGCTTTTATCCACTGGGCCATGTGTTCTTGAATACATCAGTGTATGAATTTTTGGGACTTATAAATATAGACTGATATTGAAGGATTGGTATGGACCTGATACACTAAAAATATGGAGACAATTAGAAAAGTCCCACCAGAAGCTGGCATGAATGTCAAATCATCTAACATTCCTACACCAATGCCGAGACTTATGACTCATCCCGTCAGGCTTAGCACCAAGACTTCCTGTCAATTCAAGAAGAGCCTGTCTGGATGCAGTAAAAGCGAAAAAAAGCATTGTCTGAGAAAGAATCCAGTACAACCGTTGGATAAAACAAAAACTGCAATCTGATATTTCTCGGAGGCTAGAGGACTTCTTCAACAGAATTACTGATGAAGAAGACTAAAATAGGATCCAGCATGATCTGGACAAATCCTTCAGACATGAATCTGATGCAGTTGGGGTCTGCCAAGTACAAAAATTGAACAGATTGAAAGATCAGAAGGTGACACACAATATCCATCAACCCCAGTGAAGGCAGTAATCAAAATTAGTCAACATCAGCTGGATGCTTTTGAGGAGTCAGTACTGAACACGGGTCTCAACTTTGCCAACAACCATCAAGCAGATACCATATTTGGACATCATTGTCTGAATTGAGGAAATAACCATGAACATTCCCCAGGTTTGGGCAGATGAGGTGAGATGGATACTGGAGAAAGCCAAGCCACCCAAATCAAACATCACAAAACTGAAGAGGCTGGCAATCAAAACCCTACAGAGGAATGACATCATAATACTACCAGTTGACACAGGCAATGCAACTGTAGTGATCGACAAAACAATATACAGGAAAACTGGAAGACCTCATTAGAAATTGTAGCTAAAGTAAAGAAAGATCCAACACTGAAAACTGTCACAGATCCTAATTGAGAACAAGGATCACTTCCCATCTAAGATATACAGACAGTTGTCAGCAAGCTACCTCACATACACAGTCTCCCTAAAATTCACAAAGACTGTATTCTACTCAGGCCAATTGTTCACTGCCAAGGCTCTGTGTGGGCGCGCTCAACCCCCTGAGTCGCTTCCTTGTGGATATAACTGACCCATTAATAGGAAAGTTACTGTCATATGTCCGGAATCTGCACACTTTGTGGAATTAATTAAGGATGCTGAGCCTGGATGTGATGTGTTTGTTCACCAAGGTACCCATAGAGGAGGCACTATCAGTAGTTGGGGATAAGCTGGCTTTGGACTCATCCCTAGGCGAATGGACCAGTATATCAATAAGTAACCTGATGGAGATGCTGACTTTCTGTACACAAACGACATACTTTGGAATGGGATCAGAGATATATTGGCAGGATGAAGGGTTAGCAATGAGTTTGCCATTATCATCAGCAATGGCTAACATATACATGGAATACTTTGAAGAAATGGTATTAGAATCCACATCACTAAAGTCAGCTCTATGGCTGAGATCTGAAGATGACACCTTCATACTCTGGTTATGCCAGGAAGAGGTTCAGCTACTACTGGACCATGTGAACTCAATAAGATCATTGATACAGTTCACAATGGAGAGAGAAAACCGCAAACTCTCATTCCTGGATGTACTAATATCTCAAACATGCCATGGGTTCAAGACATCTTTATACTGCAAGCCAACATTCACTGGACAATACCTCAACTTCAACTCCCATCATCAGTGTAAAGAAAGGGATTGTCCACTGCTTACAACATCAAGCAAGTCATAAGTGGTGACCTAGAACATATGAACAAGAAATGGTCAGTATAAGCTGCACCCTATAATGTAACAACTATGCTGGGTACATGGCAGCAGCTCCAACAAACTGGTATAGAAGGGTGCAAGAGGATAACGACACTTGGGAAACAGCCTTGGTCTGCCTACCCTATGTGAAGGGATTATTGGAAAAAATACAAAAGATCTGAGGTTCGTATAACATCAGGACAACCTTCAAAAATGGTTCAACACTTTGCAGACACTTCTTTAGAGTAAGACTACTCATAGAGGAGAAAATGATTAAGGACTGTGTATGCCATCCTGCAGTTGTAATAAATATAAAAGTGAAACAGGCTGTCCCTTTAAGATAAGACTGCATGAAAACTGTAACACAAAGGGGAAATAGAAAAATCAGGCATAGCTGACCACATATGGAGGGAAAAAGGAGATCATGGCCCCCTGTGGGATGGGGTTGAAATAATAGAGAGAGAACATCACTGGAAAGCAATCGGTGCATATGCTAGACCACAGAAATCTCCTAAGCCGGCCATGTATAGACATAAATGCAATATGGGAACCATTAATATGGAGTGCTAGAGAAAAATGATTATAACAACAAAATTGCATTATGAGCTCTGGTAAAATGGTTACTGAGACATTAGGTTTATAAGTCCCAAAAATTTATACACTGATGTCTTCAAGGACACATGGCCCAGTGGATAAAAGTGTTGGTTGAATCCAATGACTTGATCCAAAAAGTTGTGAGTTCAATATAAAAAAAACAAAAAAAACTAGGTGAGTTGAATTAAAGAGAGATAACTGATACTGAGACATATGGAAGAGGCATGGAACATGGAACTAGAACAATCTACCCCATATAAATAAAGGGTTCAGTTTGAAATTCCAATCATTTGAAGAAGGCTGGAGCATACAAAATGCCATGAATATTGCAACAATGTAAATTACTTAAAGTTTGTATTATATATTTGTGAGAGTGCAAGAAATGACGCTTTAGTTGTTTAATATGACCCTGAGTATAATTTGATAACTGACATCTTAATGTAAATTTATTTCTAGGTTGATGAAATTCATTGCCAGATATGTATCTAAGCTAAAAAAAACAATTTGAATTTTTTAGCTGATATTATATTTATATGGTCTTTTTTTTTTTTTTTTATGTGTATATAGCCCCTACAAGTGTTCTGTTTATGTTAACATAGTGTTTACATGATTGTTCATTGTTATAGGGTATTTTTTAATTTAAAAAATAATTATTTTATTTTTTATGTGAAGGTGGATAAGATTAAGGATTATAATTTTGTTTTTATGCATCTACTTTGGACTCTTTATTTTACAGCTAAAAGTAGCATTAAAATTTTAACTCTTACAGCATATTAATGATAGATAATGTATTAATTCGGAATGTAAGGTAAAGAATGAGAATGCTAGACTGTTTTACTAACAAATATTTACAGCACAATTTTATATGATTGCTGTTTGTAGCTTTTAGATTAGTTTTCTTTCAAGTTGAAATTATGACAAATATTACTAACCTGCTATTGAAGATGGAAGACCAAAAATGATTTTTCGGTTATACTATAGGTACAGTGTCACCTTTGAAAAAGCCCTTTACACTTCATAGGAGTATATTAGATACCTACACTTTTTGCAGAAAAAAACAGCATAGCATGATGAAAAAAAGTCCCAAACTTAATAAAAACAGTTTTATTGTCAAAATGTTTGTTATTAAGAGGAAAGACCAAAATTCTTTTTCTCCGTCAGTGGTCGGTCTAATATTTACTATTGGTATTTTAGCACATTTTTTATTTATTTATTTTTTTGTTTTTTTGTTTCCACTAAAAAAAAGAACATTGATTTCAAAATTCTTGCAAAAATCATTGTCGGATTTTAATGAAATTTTCAGGACTTAGTCACAAATGAATGAAATTATTTTTGGAATTTTTTTATTTTATTTTATTTTTTTTTTTTTTAAGAAAATCTTGGTACATTGCGATGATAGACAACTAAAAATAGGTGCTAATCAGCTATTACAAAAAAAAAAATCAATTCTAATCAATATAATTTCTGTTCGAAATACACCAGAGTACTGGAAATAGTAAATTTAATCCTTTCAATTAAAGCTAAAATGAAAGCTGTTTTTCCCATCTCAGTTTTTGCATTTTATCTTTGAACATTTTTTGCATAAATGTGTAATATCTATCACAATTTTCTTCATAATTCTAGTGAATCTAGATACTCCCCCCCACCCAAGTAAATTGTGATAGTATAATGTATTAGTTAAAATATTTGTCACAAGTTAGTCTACTGTCTTATTCAAACCATTTCAAAGATCCAACTTTGTCCTTAAATTTGAGATTATATCCATACCCCTCCCTCTCCCTGGTCAGCAGAATAGCTTACCTTTTTAACTTTTAATAGTTTTTACTGTAGGATGAAAAATCATGAGCTTTGATTGGTGGAGTACCCAGGAAAAAAAAGTAGGTCATATTGGTCAGGTGATGTGTGCTGTGACACATGACTTGTTGTAGATAATGCTTCTAATTTTGATGTTTAAGAGAAAGAAATGACTAAAATGCTTACTCAACCATTTCAAAGTATTCAAAACTATGACCCTACTTTATAATTTAATTATTCTTTTTATATCACATTACTCTGGATTAAACTGTGTAAAGTGATATGATAATCACTTCAGATGAAATATTATGAAAAGGTCTTTTCAAATTATCTTTGATATTAGCATTAGTCTTATATGTGATCTTTATCACTTTTAATCGTATGTAGCTTATTTTGATATTTTTTGATCTCTTATAATGGAGGTTAATTTATTTGGTCATTGATATTTGTTCATTTACTTCATTTTAATGGTCTATATCTAACCAGTAAATGTACATGCAAATAAAATGCCACTAGTTTTGAGATGCACATGTATTTACAATGTTAAGAGAAACGAATTGAATGCATGTTTTACATCATCCAGTGAAAATTTAAATGTTATCAGTGCTTAAAGGTAACATCAGTCATTATATTATTAGGAAATAGTTTTTTTTACATAAATAGGTAATTTATTTTAATCTATATATCTTCAAATGTTTAGTTACTTTAATATAACAGGCAACTCATTGACTGTTCAATGATAACTAACAAAAAGTGCTTCCAACTTGGATAACTCCTCCTTTCATTAGGTGAGCAAGTTTCCATAGGATCTATTATATATTGCAAGTGACGTTAATAAAACAAGAACAAATAAAAACAAAAAATAACAATAAAAAAATTGTTTCAAGTTTGGTTGGACTCTATAAATTTACCTTTTCTTTGGGAGTATCTTATAAGTCCAAATGGTCACCTGTCCAGAACTTATCTACTGTGCTACTTTGCACAGCTACCTGTTGTGCTATGGTTTTATTTTTGGCTACTTAATATTCAGTTTCTGTATATGGTTAATTAATTCATTATGACTGAAACTGCGTTTGTTAATTTCTGCTGGATCAAGAAGACATAATTAAGTAACTGTCATTTGAAATAGTTAATTTTTGCTCCTTTTAACTCTACTAAATTATTCTGTTAATGTTTTCCCCTCATTTTTTCTATTGCAGTCAAGATAAAACCAATGATTCAAATGCTTCTGATGAGGTTCAGTTAACAGGGCATGCTGAAGGTTAGTGTTTTTTTTTGTTTTTTTTTGTTAAAATCATATTTTATACTATTTATTGGGTTGGCCAAAAAGTTTGTTGGGTTTAAGTAAATTTTCTATTTAATAAACAGAAACTTTTTGGTCGACCCACTATTTTTGTCTAATTTGTACACACAAAATAAAGATTTCACCTGATTTTTTTTCATCTGTATATTGCATAAAGATGGTTGTTTAAAAAGATTATATAATGCAGGATAGTATTAAATCTTGGGATATGCCTTGTTTTGGACATTGCATTGATGTCTCAATTCTGGACATTTCAAATTGCCTGGTTTAGAAGAGTCTATATGAGATTAATGTTTAATATTGGGGAATTTGGGCCAATGAACATTACCAACATTGCATTGAGGATTAAGTATCGTATTATCTGCAGTCTTATTTCACCCCTAAACTATAATTATGCATACTGATTTAGATAATCCTGTTTATTAAGGACATTGCTTTTACAGTGTTAACGTTGACTAGTACCAGTTTAATAAGGTATAAATGATAATTTCAGCTTTTAAAATCTTGAGAATAGGGCATATTGAATTTGTTATAAATTTACTCAAATTATTATCAGTAAATATTTTTAGGGAAAATAGTCATATTTACAACTGTTCCTTGAATATTTATTGATGAGATTTTGATGGTATTTATTTATAGTTTTTAATCTAGCTTTAATCTATAGACAAAATAAATCTGTATTTAGAGAATTAATCATGTTTAGATATACTTTGAGAATTGCACAAAATAACTTATTGTGAAAGACTTAAATTGGTGAGTATCAAAGAAATTTCATCGGGGGGGTTGTATGTGTTGATACAGAACCTTAAATGCTCATTCTGTTTCAGAATTTGCCATCTCTGAAAAGTGAAATTTATTGTTTCAGTTAATTCTTAAATTCTCTTATGTTTCCATAGCTGTATATCATCTAAACTTCTAATAAAACATACCAATCATAGTTTGCTTCTTCTTAATTCTAAATATACTCTGAAGAAATTGGATTTTATGAAAAAATATGCTGCATATAATATGTAACAAATATCCATTAAGATCACTTGCCATAGGTTTTCTAATTGAAATTGATCCTTAAGGCCCACATTTTGCACCTACCTGCCTTTTTTATTCAAGAATTAAAATGAATTTGTAATGTGAAATATTCTTATGTTCTATCTTTGTTCAAAGGGTAAGGATTAGAGATTCATGTGCAGTAGTGGTTGAACTGTAGACTTTAAGGTTCTTATCTTAGTTCTCTTAACCATTGTGCTATTAGACAAATTTGAGTTTTTATGTGGTTTATTTGTTATTGTATAGTAAATATATTTTCTATTCAGAACTTGAAATCTGATTCTTCATTGCAACAGTCCAATTTTAAGCAGACACCTGACCTAAATAACTGCTATTGTGTGGTGCTTTTTAGGCCCTTTATTGGATGGCATTGCATAACTTGCTCAATTTAAGTTTGTGACATGAAGCTGAGCATGTTCAGTATCCTGTTGAAAGGAATATTTATTATGTAAGATTCCTACTATATTTATATTGCTTTCATTGTAGTCTTAGTTTTAATGAAAACAGTCTTACATTCTTCTGAAGCCATTATAACATTTTCAATACTGTATAGTCTGACATTAAGTATCATTAGGCAATATAAGCCCGATTTTGATGGTTCATTCAAACCCTGATCTTTTTTTTACCCGCTGATTTTTTAAAGCTTTTGTCTTCTATTAAAATTACTTTATCTTTTAATATCTTTATTTATCATTTCCAGATTTAATGAACTAAAGTCTGAAAAGAATTAATCACCAAATTGATGTCCATGAATTTTTAAATCCTATTTTAGTTATTAAAAAGAAAACATTAAAGTAACAGTTTGTCAGAACATTTCAATTTCATTTTTAATCATCTCTAATTTTATACCAGAAAAAGTTTAATTCAAATTAGTAAAAAGTGAATAATGGTGTTGGTAACTGGATGGCATCTATTTTATTTTATTGGTAATTTAAATTGTATAACTTCCAAAATAGGTGCTAAATGAATAAAATTAAGTCTTGGTATGCCTTTTTGCTTTATTTTGTATCTGCATAAAAATGTAAAAAATCAATATTGTTTACACATTGTCTAGATATGTCAAACATCATTGCATTTTCTATTTCTTAGACAATCATTTCTACAGGAATAATTCAGTGTTTATTTCACTTTTATACTCCAAGCATAATTAATTAAACTTGTAATGCTTGAATATTGAAAAAAGGTTTTGTATAATTTCTGTTTATAGAAATTTACAAAATCAAATGAAAGTCGTTTATAATATGTAGTGCTGGCTTTGTAAAAATGTCTAATATTTATATCTGGATAAATATTTTCCTAAGAATTTCTTTTATATAGTATAACAGCATATTAATTCAGTTTATGCAATTTTTTTTTTTTTTTTAAACAGCCTATTTTTATTGGATCAAGGAATGTTTAAAATGCTATAACAAATCTTTAGTTATAAATTTTTCTATGTACTAGATTGAATGTTAAGGATCTATTACCCTAACCTTTCTCCCTTTTATGTATTTAACGTGTGGTTACCAGTCTGATGCTTACAATAATATCTTGGATTTATTTTAATGATTTTTTTTTAAGCATTGGATAAAGAATGCTGGTTATCAATTTTGAATAAAATTGTCAGTATATCATTTTGTATAAGTTTATCCTATTTTATAATGAAATTTTGCAATCTAATAACTTCAAAGTTGTGAATGATCAGAAAAACATTGAACAAGTATAAAAATTTTGGTTTTAGTGAGTCTCATGAAACTTCCAAGAAATTTTTTAAGAACAATACCGTCTAACTGTTGTACTTATTTAGAATATTTAAAAAAATTGTTGCTTTTTTAATAATGCATCACATTAAAAATACAGAAATTGATATTGAAAATTTTCTTCATTCTTGTTCTAGTGTTTTATCTTTTTCTAGTTGAGAATCTAGTATTAATAATTTTGACATTGGTTTTATGTCATTTTACCATTTCTCCTATTTTAATTTCTTGCTTTATTTTTCTGACATTTTAACTTGAATAAATACTGTTTGTGTATTTAGATTCTTTTCTTAAATGTCTGAACACATTTTGAGTTTAAGCAGCTTATTATGAGTTCATTCTCTGTGACAGGAATGGCTGCGTCATATGAAGTAGGTGACTGTTTTTCTGCAGGTCAGGTGACCTATCGTGTGGTGCAAGTGACACAGGATGGCAGTGAAGCCACAGCACAAGTTGTGTCCACAGGTTTTCCTCCAGGATCACAAGTAGCACAGGTCAGTTGGTTTATTTTTTTTCAATTTGCCTATATTAGCTTTCTTCTCTGCATTTAAAACTTTTTGAAAATCCCCCATTGCTTGCTCAGGCTTTAGCCTTATTTGAAAGCATCACTTAATCAAAACTTTATATATAATATATCATATTTCAAAGCTCATTCTCATCTGTTAAAGGTATTTTTTCGATGAAACTTGTTTATAAGTAAACATTGGATTTTTAAAGATTTAATTTTCTCTCTGGTCTATTTTGTTGTTTTCCAAACCTTCAATCTGGTATGAAAATTCTAATTTATCTATTGAATTTAAAATATTTATTGTATAAAGTAAGCTTTTCTAAGGATAAGAGATTTTATTTAATATTTGATAATCATATATAGGCTCTGTAGTCTGATTAGGAAAAATGCGTTTATTATATGCAATATTTTTAACATAATCTTTCCTTTTAAATGCATTTAACCCAATTTTTCACCTCAATTGAATATTAAACAATAAATCAAGTCAAAATTTAGCAAAGAACTGTTAGGCTATGGACTTACTGATGACTTGTTCCCCAATAAGTGACATTTTAATTTTCATAAAGCCAGCTGTCAGTTTTTCTCTTTAATATAGCTATCACCACGAGATTGCTGAAAAATGAGCATAGACGGCCTTAAACTTGATGAAAATAATTTTTTATTGTCTAAGTGTTTGTTATTGTCAAGAGGAAAGATCAAAGTATTTTTTGAATATTTTTAATAATTTTTAGCACATCCAAAATTTTCGTTAAAAATCTTCAATCTTTTTATGAGCAAAATTGACAGAAAATCGATCGTCAGCCATTTTTTTTAACTTGGGTTTAAAATTCGTTCAAAAAATCGATTATGAATATTTTAAAAATTAATTTTTAAGAAAATTAGAAATTATAAAGTTTATTTAATGCATTTTAAAACAAACATTACTTACTTTCTGCGCTGAAAAAAAAAAGTACTTTCAAATGATAGAAAGCCGGGCTTAACAGAGGTGTTAATTGACAAGTGACATGTGCGTGATTTCATCTTACGGGAGGAAAAGTTAGAGTACGGAAGGTCACAAGTGACAGTTTAGCTTTATGTGAACAACTTATTTACCTTGTTATTTTTAAGTAGGCATCAAATGATAAAAACGGCCTTAAACTTGACGAAAGCAGAATTTTATCGTCAAAATGTTTGTTACTACCAACGCAAACCATGTGACGGACTATTGTTTTCATGATGCTTCCGGTCTTCTGTATATTTGAATTTTAGCTATTTTGGGGCACAAAAACAAACATGTTATATTAGATTTTTAACTAGAGGCAACTTTCTGATTGTAACCAGCTTTATTTTATAATCTGTAAATGATATTTATCTACTTAATAACACCATTGACTAACGTGTACAAGATTTTGATTAATTTTAAAATACTTAACAACTTTAAGCAATAAACAAATTTAACAATAAAGTAATTTAAGAAATAACAAATAATTGTTGTAAAAATTTATTTTTCATCAAAAACGTTTCTTGCTTTCAGAAAATATTATCCATAGTCATACAAACAAGTAAAATCAACTAAAAGCTTTTGAAATTAAATAATATCTTTGTTTTATTGAGTTTTGTATGTTACAATTCAGAGCTGATTTTAAGGTAGATGGGTGTCAACTAAAAAAGAAAAAATGATTTGCTTTCCTCAAAGCCTTGTGTTTTTAACTAATTAATCGCTATAGCTGTACGTTTTAAAATTCCATGAGTTTTCATGAAATTAATTATGGTGGGGGGTAATAAATATAAAAAAATTTTTACCATGACTTTAAAAAAAAATAAACATATTTATAATAATTTCCAGCATTTGTGAATAGTTTCTGAAAGTTTCATGAAAATCCGACAATTTTTATTTTTGCAAGATTTTCAAAGTTAATGACTGCCATTGATAAAAAATTCACAAAAATCCGCAAAAATGTTATTTAGTAGGACCCTGCTGAGAAACAAGGTTTTTCAATCAAAAGTTAGAATGCTCTAATAAAAACAGAAAAATTTTGAAAAATAATTAAAAATTACTTTGTTCTTTCCTCTTAATGAAAACAAACATTTTTATGATAAAATTTTGTTTTTGTCAAGTTTAAAATCAAGTTTATCCTGCTATGCTCATTTTTCAGCGATCTCGTGGTGATACCTACTTTAATATTATTAAATGTTTGATTGTAATAAATCTTGTTTTATGACCTCTATAGTTTAATCTTTTTATTGGAAAATTAAAAGGTTTTGATCAAATTGTTTTTGTTGACTGAATAAATCATCAAAGGAATCCTTTTTCTACTAAGGTTTTCTTGGAGTATGTTTTTTTGGGAGGGGGGGAAGGCAGACAGTGTTATTGAATTTTCATGTGTATCTATATAGGTGACAACATCCTGTGAAGGTTGATAGTAACAGCCTTTTCTGCTAGTATTAAGATTAAAAAAAGATGTGGTGAGGGTAAATAATTTGCTAAAGTACTCATTCACCCACTCTCTTCTGTACCAATAAAAGGAACTTTTTGTCATGCTATCTGGCAATGGGGCAGCACAGTGCGGTGGTGGACATGTCTTTAGACTAGGGCATTAGTGTGAAGTGAACATAGGTGATTTCTCTCAGATTTCAAATTCTGACAGTTCTATTTTCTATACTAGTCAGTTATGCTACTTACACTTCATTATCTCTCTACAAAGATTTGAACTCTAAGACATAATCCAGTTGTTATTGTTATAAGATGAGCCAGATAGAAATAGATTTTTGAATCAAATACATTTGCGTTTATCAATTATGTCTTATATCTCAAATATAAGTGTGGAGTATAAATTGAAAACTGCCACTGAACTCTTTAAATCCAGTTTTATTCAATATTTTCAAAGGTTCTCAAAAAACTAATGTTCCATTTATTAAAAATCTCTCTCAAAAAAAATCAGTTGAACATTAATATTTATTTTTTTTAATTTTTTACCTAGTGATTTCTCAGGTTATTATCACATGTACCTGGATTTTAATATTTAATTTTACTTGAAATATTTTTATCAGTCATCCTTTCTTGTTGATATTGGAGCCAATATGTTGTTGATGATTGAAATAAAAATATTTTATTTATAAATTTTAGTGATGAAGGCAGTTATAAAATTGAAAGGTTGTTGAAAAACAAGGAATTTAAGTAGTTTTTATTTGTCTACAAACTGACCTGTTTTGACATGATGGCTTGTTTTGTTTGCATATTTTTCTATTTTATTGCCAGTTAAGCAGAACATTTTGTAACAGCAAAATTGTTATTGAAATACAGTATTTACTTTACATAGAAAAAATGGTTAAAATATTGTTTATGTATATCAACTCTTCAGTATGTAAATGAAAATGGTAAATGTAAAATTTAATGAGAATTTTTATATATATATATATATATATATATATATAGTTGGTGTTTTGCTTTTTAGTAAACTTATGTCTTGTTTCTTGAAAATGTGTGTATAAATGTATTTTGTATAAATTATTACCAGTTATTTTTCTTATAAAAAACAGTAAAAATGTCTTTAAAAATTGGTTCAAGCAACTCTCTTGACTTAAGATTCCAAGTATAGGGTATAGTGTTTTTAAGATATCAGATATAGGCAAAAAAATACAATTTCCAAATAGGAAAACAAGTGATAAATTTAAAATTATAAATGCTTAATTTTTGTTAGATCATCAGATTTAATTTTCTTTCTTGGTTTACCTATAGGCTGTGATCCAGGCTCCCTTCAGTAATGGAGGTAGTCCAACCCCAGATAATCAATCAGAGACAAGATTTACATATTTCCCCTCTGCTTCAACTGGGGAAGGTGCTGTAACCTCTCAAGCTGATGTTTCTACGGCAACTGCAATTGGCCCTGTAACTACTGCTGGAGGTAAGTTCCACATTACAATAACAAGAAAGTTTGTACCCTTTATCATTTGCCTGTGGAAAGAATTGATGTTCAAGGTTGGTGAGGTACATTAGCACAAATGTGCCAGAAGAATGGAGTTTTGAAATTGTTTTAAAATAGAACAAAAAATGAAGCCCCTCCCCCATCTCTCTATATGTTTTGTTATTATAAATGCTTGAGATCTAAAGGATGTTGCTTAAGAATAAAGGTTAATGTTGGTGCTTTGCTTTCTAGTAAACTTATGTCTTGTTTTTTGAAAATAAGTATTTTTCTTTTCATATACAGGTCAGTTCTATGTCATGATGTCACCACAAGATGTTCTTCAAGGACAAAGAAATATTGCACCTAGAACAGGTTTTACACCGAAACTTGAGGGAAGGTCAACACGTGATGATCGGAGACGTGCAACACATAATGAAGGTTAGATTTATCTATATAGCCTCTTTACTTTCAAGATATTTGGCTAATATTTGCAAGAATTATCCTTCCTATTATGTGATCTTTCACTCTCTCAGTATTTTATTTGCTATTAAAACAATTAAATCAAAATTCTATGTAAATATTCTTTGCAAGTAACTAATACTTTGTTGGGGAATTCATTTTTTTCTCTTTCATTACAAATGACATAATGTAAAGTGATGACAACTTTCATTTAAAAATTGTCAGTAACAAGTAGTTTTAGTAAATGTGATGTATTAGGTTGTCAGATATTTTTTTTTTCCATTTATTTTAACAAATCAGTCAATAATAATAAAAAAACTATAAACAAAAGTAGTAGAGAAAGAATAAAGCTACAAAAAAAAAGAATACCGTGGAAAAATATTTTGCTTAATTTAAATAACATTGTAAAAAAATAAAACATTTATCTGACAACCCAATATATTCATTGATGAGCAGTATGATTGCAGTGTTCCAGTTCTCAAACTGAATGGTCTTTAATTATAAAAATTGAATAATTATCTATTAATGAGTGACAGCACAAATTCTTTAGTAAGTTTTGGAAATTGTTGAAGTTCTTCATTATAGTTGTTTTCTTAGCTTCTGTTAGTTTGAAAAAAAATGATATTTTGGCTATTTGAAATAGGAACTATAAATGTAATTATTATATTGAATTGAAAAAAAATGTGATAATTAACACTTTTTCTTGTTTTCTAGTGGAAAGACGGAGAAGGGATAAAATTAATAATTGGATTGTACATTTGTCAAAATTAGTGCCAGAATGCTCTCAAGATCATAACAAACAAGGACAAGTTAATGCAGTGAGTATCATATCTAAAATAAAAAATGCTAATAATGAGCTAATATGAATTCTATCCTATAGCCAAATTATATATTTGGTTTAAAAAGTATTAATGAGAATTTAGAATATTTACTATAAAATATTAATTTATATAGGATGTGTATTTAGTATTGGTTTGTTTCTTTAGATAAGGCATATAGAACATATTTGAGAATACAAATAAAATACATTTTTCTGGTCTTAAAACCCAAAATTCCAAATAACACACTTTTATAAGACACTTTTTAAAAATTTATTTTTAGTTTGTAGATTTGCTACTCATTAAATATCCTGATTTACATTATTAGCTATTAACAAACAGTATTACATGTACTCTCGATATGCATTGTTCTTTCAAGACTTGAACAATCCTGGTTTTCCGCAGCTTCCTATCTTTTATTGCTCTTAGCAATGCTTTAACATTTGAGTTCTTTTTGCTTTTGTGGTTCATGTACCACTATCCAATTGCACAAAGTTGTCAAGTAGGTTACTTGTGTCTTTCCTTGCTTCTCTTGCCTTTTTTATGTGTCCTGTGAATGTTAAATTCAAGCATTCTTTCCTCATTATGTATCCTATCAATTTCATCCAACAATTTCTATTCTCTATAAATTTTTTTTCTCAATATTCGCCAATGAAATCGCATCTTTGTTGCCTCAAGTCTTTTGTCCAGTTTTCACTACCATAGGGGAAGGGAAATGCACTTAATTTCTAATCTTGATATATATATATATATATATATATTTTTTTTTTTTTTTTTTTTTTTGAAATAAAAATAATCTTTCACTATTCTTTTACCCCTTTGAATTTATGTCATGTTTTCTGCTTTGATGTTATACTACCTAGAATTTCCACACATGGTTGTTTTTATTTTGTTTACATCTCGATGCATAGCTTTTTGGGTTTTCTTTTTAGCTCACCACAATGCATTCAGCCTTCTAACAATTTACTGTTGTCCTTTTGGAGTCTGACATCAGTATCATCTGTATTGTTTGTTTTTTTTTTTTTGATAAATCCTAGTCAGTTCTATAATTGTCTTAGAATCTTGTTGAGATAGTGTCCTTGTACTACACCTCTTATTTTGGTGTACTTATTTAATTTGTCTGTGCAAATAAGTCATTTGTTCCAATATGAATTACAGGATATTTATACAACTTATCTTTGACTAGAAGCTTTTTTGATATTTCAAGCTCTTTAAGTTGTAATTTATCAGATACCTTTGAAATACTGGCATAGGTTTTTCTTTTTCTGATACTAATTCTAACAGATTTCTGACCATAAATATAGATTTTTTTTCCTCCCTCTCCTGTTTCCAGTTTGATTCTACTACAAGCTTTATTCATTGGAATCCTAATCATTACTTTTATTATGTAACTCTTCAAGCTTGTATCATTTGCATTTTTGGCAAAGCTATGAAAATTATTCTTAAAATTGTTCTGGTATCCTGCCACTTATATATTTCATTTATCACTTCAGTAACGTTCTAAGAGAATTTAAAAAAATTCTCTGTTGAATGAACAAGCTTAGAAACATTAAAGTAACACACTACTGCATGTAAATACAGTATAATGTATTTAGCAAAATATAACAAGGTGACTTTATAAATCTGATATTTAATAAATCTTTTTTTTTTCTTTTTCTTTTTTTTAATAGGTAAGTGTGCATAGAAGTTGGGAAGTTATTTATTTTTGCCTTCAAAAATTGTTTTATTTTTTTTATTTATCTTGCATGACTTATATAAGGGAGATAAATAATGGCTGGACCCTTCTTAATCACATGTGATGAGGCTCTAGAGTAGATTGTATTGTGGTCTGAATACATAGAATTGTGCATATTTCTTCCATATTTCTTGAAATTCAAACATTTAACTTTTACATATTTTTCTTCAGGATTCAAGCAGACTCAAAATTTCCTATCATGTGTGATTAAATAATGAATAATAGATTGGCTAACCAACCCTTCCATTTAACTCCATTGCAAAGAATTTACATGTGTGTGAGAAAGAGAAAGGATTACTTTCAAATCTCCTATATGTATGTAACAAGAAAATAAAAAGAAATCCAGAACCGGTAAAGGAAATATAAACAAAAAAAAAACAAAAGATGAACATCTACCTTTGCAATAATCCAAATTGCTCAATGGCCATAACAAATAGACTAAAACAGAGCAGTAACCTTAACCAATGACACTACACAGTCTAGTTTCAAATCAGTTTCTTACAATGCAATCATCAGATGACAAGAAATATATATATATATACATATACACACACATAATATCTTACATTAATTGCACAACTCCAAGTTCCATGCCAAACCAATTTTCAAGTGCTGGAATTATATTTATTTTAATGATTCCAACACTTGAAAATTGCTTTGGCGTTAAACTCGGAGTTTGTTCTTCTTGTGAAATACTTCTACTTTTGTACTTTTGAGGATCATTTGATTTTAAAAATTTTATTTATTTTAACTGTTGTACTTCACATTCTGTGTTGGAAAAAAAACTATATTTTCTATATTATGATTTGTATTCAAAGATAAATTTAACTTATATTCTTTTTTTGTCTTTTCTTTTTCTGTTATTGGTCTCCGTGCAGAGCAAGGGGGGAATACTCGCGAAAGCTTGTGAATACATCCAGGAATTGCGAACAGCTAATGCTCGAATGGCTGAAAGCCTGAAAGAGACAGAGCGGATATCAGTTGACTGTGATTTACATCGACAACAATGTGAAGAATTGAAACAGGAGAACTCTATATTGCGTGCCACACTCCAACAACATGGGATTGGAGTACCAGATCATACTGGTGGTGCCTCATGAGGTCTGCCATTCCCCCTTCCCCTCCATCCCCTCCTCCCTTTGCTCCTCAGATGCCAAGTCTACTATTTGCTTGAAACACATGGACATCGTTCATATAGACTTCTGGCTAATTTCTTTTTCTTAACTTTTTTTTTCTGCTGCCTTTCTCCCTAGCCCTCATCCTTATCCCTAGCTCTTGTTGTTACTACTACTATGGATATTTGTCATCCTATTCCTTGATATAGACAATTGGTTTGGTTCATTGCACAAATGGATACAAAAAAAGCTAAGAGACAAAACTGAAAATAAACAAAAAAAACGTGAAAAATAAAATCATAGCATTGCACTTTTCTATGCAAACCAGTGACGCTTGGAATCCAAAAAATTAATGAAGAGCAGAAAAAAAGAGAATGGTGCGGAGATGTGGAATGGGAAGAGAGAGTGAGAGACAGACACAGATAGTGGAAATATTTAATTTTTATATTTTATTTTTGCCCGATCTCAATAAAAATTACTGCTTATATAGTTTTGGATAAATAAGACTTTGGCAAATGAAGTTTGCCATTTATGCATTAAAGTATATCATTGGAATCAGTTAAATCTTTAAACAAATTGTAAATTTGTTTAAAGATGTAATCTCATTGCTTAGTAACATAAAAGATGCATGTGATAGATAAATTTTCCTAAGGTAGAAAATAGCTTTGGAGATTTCTTAAAGGAATGAAATAGCAAAGTATTGAATGGTCTGTTACTTGACCTGTAACTAGTTTCAAGATTGAATAAGGAATTTAGATAATAATTATTATAATGGCTGCTCAAAGAAATTTAACTTAAATCCCTAATATTTAAGGTATATATTCATGTAGTTATTGAATTAATTCAAACAAAGGATTGAGAAAAGTAAGAACAGGGCAAAAATAAACTTTTCAATTATTTCTAAACACCATATTCTCTTCTAAAACTTCTTTGTATTTTTTCTGCATTAATTTATAATTCAAAGATGATTGGCAGTTAATATTGAGCATTGCATATTTTTACTATTACAGATTTTTATTCTATAAATCAACGATAAGTATTCTATTTTTAAAGAACTTTTATAGCACAAAAGTAAACAAATTGCATTGGACAGTAGTGTTTGTATTTTACTGTTATTGAATTTTGTTTTTTTTGGGGGGATTGTTGTTTTTTTAAATAGATTTTAATCAAAGGATAACAATGATGAAACTTGCATGGTGAGAATTACTCTAAAGTGATAGACCTTTTAAATTCACCTGCTGATTTGTAAAATTTAACCATAAGCCTCAGCTTTACTAATCAGAGAAAATATTCATTTTATGTCAATTATCTTAAGGAAATTTTCTAATTTGAAGGCTGTAGGAAATGCAGATAAGATTAAGTTTGGAATAAGCAAAAAAGGACAGACTTATTTCTTATCTTTCTCTGTTATGTAATTTTATGCTTGTGTATATCAGCCTGACACAATAATTCTGCTCAAATTATATTGAAATTTGATTCCTCAAGAATATCTTGCAATCTTTTGGATTATGTACATTATAAAAATTATCATTGATTTGTATTTTTTTTTTTTTTTTTCCAATAGTATTACCAGTCCAAATATATCAATTAGATTTTTTCAAGATTAGGCTTATTAGTTATATATAATTAATCCTCTTGCATTTAATTTTAAAACATAGACTTAGCAGCATCCAATGGAGTACTTTCACTACTGTCTCTTTTAGCTGCTATAAACATATGAGTGAATAGTCATTAATAATGTTTTTTCTTCCTATAAAACTGAAGTAGTTAAAAAAAAAAAAAAAATCAGGATTAAGCCATAAAGAATTTATTAAATGTGGAATTAGAAATACCATCTGAGTTGAACCATAAAAATTGAATTATTGACTAGTAATAAGATAGCTTACTCATTTATTTTCTTTTAATACTAGAAAGTGAAAACTATTTCAGACTACCAAATTTAGACACTTTTGCTATAAAAATTACTGTGTAATTTAATGACAATGAAAAAATCCTATGTAACATCTTTTAGAAGTTTTTCAGGAATGGGGTAATTAAACATCAAGAGAAAAGCTGAAGATGCTGGGATGCTTAAATTTAGATTTAAATTGCTAAGTTTCTGGCATCTTGATGCACAGCCTAGCCTACTTCATTCAGCTACCTATTCCTTTTGTTTTTAAATCTATTGCTGCCATTTTTAAATATTCCACATTGTGATAGCAATAGTTTTAAGACAGGTGAAATGCTATATACTAATATTCATGTCAACTATTGCTTGAATCTTTTTCTTTTTTTAATACATAGTACAATAAAAAAATTAACCTCTCCTTACTAATAGATAAAATTATAAAAATTTGCTTGCCAACTTATTGCAAACCAATTAACAATGATTTTTATAAGCAGACTTCAGAAATTTCAAGTTAAATGTCCCTGCATCTTCCGTGTTTCTCTCAACAATTTTTGACACTGATTTTTATAAGCAGAAATTTGAATTATTGATGGGATTGCTTCTTGTAGAGAATTTACCTAAATAATCAGTATATTTCTTTATTAATATATCCCTGCAAAACAGCATTACCTGATCTTGTAAATAAATTGAACATACAACAGAATTTCCTTATGAAACAGAAGCGAACACTACATTACCTTTCCTCAATATCATGTGGAACAACACTGATAATGATCTAAAAAGTAAATGTTTATCATAAATTTACTAATAAAGAGGATCACAAATTTTTATTCATGCTATAACAAAATAAAATCTGGAATAATTATTGGCTTCTATTTAAGAGCACTTAGAATTAGCAGCTCTCAATATTTACATGATAAAGAGGAATACATTGAAAATATTTTAAACTCTCCCAATATCATAATTATCTCATATACGAGGAAAGCTCATTAGATTTATGAAACTAGAAAAATAATTAATTTTAATAAAACCCAGTAACGATTATGATTGGAAAGAATTTATCTAAACTTTATATAAAAATTGATACAACTACTATTAAAACAATAAGACTTAATTAATACAAAACCAAATAATAACAATCTAAAACCTGAAGCAGGAACTTACAAAATAGATTGTAATAAACGTCACAATATATAGGTGAAAGTTCTAAGAATACAAAAGGGATCATTTATGAAATGCATTCGACACCTTCAATTTAATGACTCTGGCCATAACTTGAACATAAAGAATGCAATTTTAATTAAGAGAAAGTTATCAATGCAAAAATGTATAGTGTATTCTGAATTTTTCCTGTTTCTTAAAACTACTGCCATCAAAATGTGGAATAGTCAAAATAGCAATTAAAAACAAAATCAGTAAGAAACTGAATGAAGTTCGCTGTACATTTCGACACTGCAGACTCCAGAAATTTAAAGTTAACTATCTCTGTATTTTCAGTGTTTCTTTTGATATTTAGTTATAACTAACAGTTTGTTTATATTTTCATTCTCTACTATATATATATATATATATATATATATATATATATATATATATATATATATATATATATATATAGTAATGTGTTTTCCATCAATAAAAACACTTAGTATGAAGAAGTCCTTTTGGAAGGTGAATTCTGTTACATAAGATTTTTTCCATTTTATCATTTATATATGTATTTTCACATAAAAAATGATTCTTTATATAAGTTGGGATAGATTTGAAAAATATTTAACTTTTTCCTAATATTTGAACATAATTAAAATTACAAATCCATTTTAAATTTTAATGACTGCTTCAACATTGAATTTTAGCTAAATTAAATCAAAATTAAATATCACTTAATATGAAAGTTAGATATTGCAGGATGGTTCAAAATACCAATATTTATTACCTGGGTATTGTAAATGTTACCAGCCACTAACATTATATAATATATATATATATATATATATATATATATATATATATATATATATATATATATATATATATAAAAATGTAATATATTTAAGCCTAGTTTTAGATTACCATGATCTTATTTATTTACCATTATGTGTAAATGAATTTGTCAAATTAGTGGCATCTAAAATGACTTTCTCACTCTCTCTTTTTACCCAACAGATACTTTATTTTATTTGCCTATTTTCTCTTTTTCATTCTCTTTTTCACCCTCCAAGCATGATGTTTATAAAGATGTTAATATTAAAAAAAAAACATACCTAATTGTAGGGTATGGACCTATATGGACTTGGATTGCTGTTAATTCTCTTCATTGAATGAAAAAAAATAAACTCTGAATTGCAACTGAATGGTGCCATACAAATAGTTCAGTTAAAAAATTGGAAGAGGAAAAAAAAAACAAAAAAAAAACCTTAAAAAGAAAAAGAAAATAAATCCAAAATATTCTTGTAAACAATAATTTTTTTTTTTCTATTTATGTTTGAGTGGATGAGGGGAAATAAGTTTGCATGTATATATGTACATAATTTATTTCGATATAAATATAAGTTGGTATGGATATGAGATTGTCAAAAAGATTTCTATCCCATGTCAAAAACAAAAAAATGAATTTATTTGTTTATTTAAATGAGTTCCCTATTTTAAAAAAATACTCTTGAAAGATGATGGAATAGGGAACAAGAAAAAAATATTTTGTCAGCTTATAATGAAGCTGGAGTAATGTTTAATTTTATGCAAATAACCAATTTTTGTGATACTAACATTGTTTACATTTTTATTACTTTTCAGGCCTCTCTATATATAAAAAAGATTTTCTGGCAAATATTTCCAGTTATTTAAATTGATTCCTTTTACCTTCTATCTACAAATTTTATTATTTTTCTTTCCTGTACCAAACATGATGGTTAGTGTTGGTTGATACCTCCTCCCTGGCAATGTAAACCATAACTTAAAAGAAAAATATTCAATATTATTGAAATGATTTACTATAAAGATTGATGCACACTGATTGTTAGTCCATATTAAATACAATCTCTACAAATACATACAAAAAGTATATACATGTACAAAAAAATATTGGTTATAAATCTCTTGAAGAAAATAGCTGTAATTTTTAAGTCAACATTTCAAAAAAAGCATTTCTGATGTTTTCAGAATTAATCTAAACACAAAGCTACATTTTTCCCCCCTTCAACCCTAAAGGGAAAAGATCCCATCACTCTGTTAGTAAAATTGGTTATGGTGATAAAATTACTATAAACATTAATTAAAACTGATCTATTTCTTGTTGGGTATCAGGAGTTAAAACTAAAGGAAAATAGCATGTCTGTCAACCTTAAATTTGCCACGTGACAAAGCTAAGTTCAAAGCAGATGTCAATAGAAATATCTTCTTCCCCTGCCTACAGTACTTAGTTTTATGGTAGATTATCAATGATACCTTTTCTTTTGAGAGATCTGCATGTGCAAAATGTTATCAAAATTGTCTTGATTAAATAATAGGCTTGAAACCTTTTGGTAGTTATTCAAGTTGTATACAGTAGGTGATAATATAAATTGCTAAATTTTCAAGATATTCTATTAGAAATGTCAACATTTTGTCATTCTTCCAATTTTAAATGCCAAGGGAATTACCATTTTCAGGCTCATTTGAATAACAAGCAATTCTAAAATTTATTATCAACAAAAATGAATTATGCATTAAAATTATAATCAACCAGATTCAATATGAATAATAAAATTTATTATTTTTTCAGATGAATATGTACATTTATCTCCATTAAGCAAGAAAGCTATAGCATAAGTGCCTATAGTATTGCGTGAGGTGGACCTCTCTAGAACCCAGTGAAATGCAGCAACTTGAATAAAAGTTAGCAAAACCTTTTTGTTCTTGAATCAGCTCTGTTTGTGCAAAGATGTAGCTTAGTTGTTTTTTTGTCTAATGAAAACTTCCAAATTTCTTTAATGCTTTGCTGTGGAGTAATGATCAATAAGCTAGTCTTGCAAATCACTAGGTGTCCCCCATTTATAATTCTGTATTGTACTAAGCTTACTACTAAGCATACTGTTATGAACTTATTTAAAAAAAAAAAAATTACTTTTTTTTTTTTTTTTTTTTTTTCCTGCTCTATCTGAATGTTTCCAATGTGTCATTCAAACATAGAAAACTTTATTTTTCAAATTGGAGTTAACTCTAAAAAACAATTTTGTTTTTGATGAAATGGTCATTACTTAGCATGTTTATTTGACATTGTTTTCAGAGCCTTATTGATGCTAATGATACTCTCTACTTGTTTACAAGCAAGCAAAATAAAAAAAAAAGTAAATATTCTAGTGTGTCTGGTCATGATTCCTGGTCTTACTGTCTAGATTTCAGGACTGTGACAGAAACTAACAAGACAGATTTAAGAGACACTTAAACATTTCAGTAAATTAGGTAGAAAAAGGGCCTCTTACCAAAGTGTTAGAAATTGTGTTAGTTTTAAGGATAGAACTAATTGTTGTTGGTTGAGCTGAAGTTTGAATAAGCATATATCAAAACTAGTTGGATTTAAAATTCTTTGTGTCTATTTCAGCCAATATGAAAGTTTAACTAGAATTGTGACTATAGCATGTTAGTAGGGTTAGGGTGGAAATCTCACACATCTAATTTTTATATAATTCTTATTTATTCTCTTCATGCCAGTCTGTTGAGGACATTTTTGTGTCGATCATGGGGCATGGTATCATAATAGTTATTGGCAAACCAAGATTTTAATTCCAATTTTGTACTGTTTTTATGTTCACTTTGCAGTACTATCCTTCAGAAATGTTTGAATTCATATCCTTGTGCTTTGTTTCAGGTTTCTTGATAAAAAAATATCTTTATGTAAACACAGACTCAGCTTTCCACCGACTGGCCAATGACTGCTTCATGTTGTATCTCTATTCTTGTTCTGTTGATAAGCACCAAAATTTGGGAAGGACCTGCTGCAAGCTCACTAGGAAATGGAAGGTGAAAATAAACACTGCAGTGCAAAATGAGGACCCAAATCCTGCTTTCAGTATATTTAGGTGTTTTATTCAGGGTTTCACTTGTACAGGCTGGGTGAATAGATATGTCAGTAATTGTCCCAAGTATCACCTAACAACTCTTCACTCTTTCTTCTATCAACTCTACCCATCTCAACATCACAATGCATAGGTGGCATCAGAAGTAGCTGGGAGCAGGGCCAAAACTTGTTACTTCAATCCCAACTGTGACTGTTAATATAGACCAACATCTAAAAATCATCTGTTAGGCTAGTTTTTTTTACTTGATCCAAAAAGTTTTCATTTATCTATTCATTCTTTTGTCGCTTTTTAAAACCTGACTTCAAAGACTCAATTCATCATCCACAGAACATTAAACTTCAGATCAAGATAAAATCATACCTTTCTCTTCTACATGGGTGTCCTAATCATAGTGTAACATTAAAAATATCAATTTTGATGTGTCATCTACTATGTCAGTGGGAAGGAAAATGATTATGGAAGTGAGAGTTGGTCAAAGATGGAAGGGAGAAACTGTTCAACTTCAAATCTAAGGAGTCTGGAATTTAACAGGTTTATGTAATTTTATAATGAAATGCTTAATCATTGTTAACTGGCTTGGGTACTGAAGGTTTGCAGTTGACAATATGGGCTGTTGTTGTTATTGAAAAGATTAAGAAACAGGAAAATTTCCTTAGAAACTAAGAGTACTGAACTGTTATGTAATGGTCGTCCTATATGGCAGTGAATGATGGACAATCTGACAGATAAAGAAAATCTTGAGGCAACAGAAATGTAGTTCTACAGAAGGAGGCTGAGAATACCATGAACTGAACATGTGAGCAATGTTATAAAAAATGGAGACATACTTAACATCAAAAAGGGAGTGAAAATTTCTAAGGCACATGAGGAAAGAGGGCTTGGAAAACTTGACACTCACAGAACATATTGAGAACAAGATGGACAGAAAAACAGCATATAACCTACCTAACCAGCTTGTGTAACTGAATGGCAGAACTGGGTTTAGGAGGGATAGCAAAAAGACAAAATTTACTTGGAGTTACAGAGGACAGTAGTAAGCCATAATTACCAATGTTTTGAAGGAGTTGGCACAGAGAAGTTGAAGAGATTTAAAAAAAAAAAAAGAAAAAAAAGAAGGCAAAAGTAGGCAGCAGAGAAAAGAAAAATAGTACATGTGATTTTATATATCAAAATATATTTTTGCTGGGGTATAAAATTAAATCAATAAAAATGGACATGTTAAAACAATGAAAAAAGAGGAGTAACAGAAAAAAATAACATTACTGTAAAGTGATAATATCAAGACACAGCATGATTAACAAAAAAGCAGATAAACCAGTTTATCAGTTTTCTCGTCAGCTCAATTGAGGATGAGAAATGGGCACAGCAACTAAAATGGACACCCAAGACCAATTGTTATATAATAAATATATAACACTTACAGGTTAATTACTTTTAAGCCTTGCAATCGCCAAACCTGTTCACACACCCATTTAAATTGTCCACCTTGTCCTCTTGTGTATATTAGCTGGTACATGCTGACTGATGCTTAATTCCAACCTTTGAGCTATTCTACCTACATAGTCAGTATCACACTAATATTTGAATTGGTAAATTACCAAAATAATATGATGGGATGGGTGGGGGTAGAACATTCTTCTGGATTTGTCTCAATGTTGGTCAGGCAATGATGATAATATATGTGATGGTAGACAGGTAACAGTTTCTTTAACACAGATAAAAATCTGCCTAGAATACTTTGTACTCATATCATGTGTTGGACTTTGATATACTACTTTACAGTAATGTTATTTTTTTGTTTTCTTCTTGTTTTAACATGCCTCTTTTTATTGCTTTAATAAATATAATAGTAAAGATTTTTTATGTACTGTCTTTTAATGATAAATCTCATGTTAATGACAAAAGTACATGAGGATGACATAAATTAGCATCGAATTATTTACAAATTCACTTACACTTCATGTTTCTTAATTTTGAATAATGATTCTTTGTAAGTATATTTTTAAAGTTGCCTTTAATTTTTATTATTTTATCTTGACATCTAGGCAGCACTGAAAGTATTAAATGGTCAATTAAAATTATTAAATGGTTAAATGAAAAGTTAAGATATTTTTAATATGTAGACATCAATCAGTGATGTAAAGAGAGCAAATTCCATGAAGCTGTCATATGAGAAATTTAAAGATTAGTACATTTAACTGGCTGACTGGCATCTTTATTTCTTTCTCAATATTTTGTTTGATCTTTTACAATTTTGTTTGGTTCAATAATTATACACATTTTGAGCAGTCTTTTTATTACATTATTTATTTGGAATATTACCTCACCTTCCCAGATGAGGCTGTGTTAGCCATCCTATGTCCTGTTCTTTTGATCTGGTTTGTTAATTCAAAAAATATCTTTGAGTAAGATATTGACTGGGTCCATCAATGCAAGCTGGAAAAGTTAAAAAATCTGTGAGAGCAACACATAAGATATGTCTGGTTAATCAATATACTTTCTATTGAAGTCAGAAGCTGAAGCTTTATTAACACCTTGATTTCTGCATACTTGAATTATTATCAGCAGGAAAAAAGGAAATAAGTGGTTACTATATTGGACAGAAGCAGCATCTATAGTGATCCGACATTCAGAAAACCAATAAAAGCTAGTAGTAGCATGGAACACTGCTGGGATGTCCTGGGTTAATGATTATGATGTTTCAACCATGGTGTTCTTTACTAAAGGCCAAGTTATAGTGCAACTTACAACCAAAACTGGAGGCTGATACCAAATCTCATTCTATTGGTAGTGAAGATTTTTAGTTTGGGTTTGCAGTAGTTTGCTGCTGTAGCTGAAAGATTCATAAGAAAAAAAAAAGTAGATTAAGAGCATGATTAATTTAACCCGTTAAGTTAATCCTCTTTATCTTAGTAATGTTTTTTTCTTTACTAAGGTCTTGTTACAATTAATATATAATTTGGCAGAACTTTGGATTACTTCTCACCCCATTAACTGTTATATGCATTTTAATCTTTGAATTATCTATATTAAAGCAGTTTTAATGAAACAAAAACCATATTGGAATTATGAATTCTGGAACAAAAATATGACATGAAACAAAATAAGCACGAAAATAACTTTTATTTTATTGTTTAGAAATAAAGTAACTATTGTTATACTGACTAATTTTGTCATAATTATACTTTGTCATGATTATAGAAGTAGAAAAAATTACCTCTTAAAAATGGTGGTTTAGCAGCATAATTAGGGTTAATGTTTTGTACACTTGTGTTAACTTTACATAATAATGTTCTTAAACAATTTTTCATTAATTTTGTAGTATGAAATGTTTACTCCTATTTTATGTTAACAGTTTCAACATGCTTTTTTTTTAGAAAGGAAAACAAATCACTCATAAAAATTTAAATTTTATCATCAATATATTTGTTGCTATGAATAACACTATCATAGAGAACAATATTAAATTAACTTTATATAACAATAGTAATTTTAAATAAATTTTGCAGTGTAAAAAAAAAAAAAATCAAAGTTTTCGGGAGAAAAGTCTTAAACATAAAACATTAAAATCAACTTGTAACATTTGTAATAAGAAAGATTAGAAAAAGTAGAATTAAATTATTTCTTTAAATCAAGTAAAATGTTACATTTTGGTATAAGAAGCATGGAAAAAATTCAACATATTTTTTTAATTTGTTAGAAACAAAAATACAGATTATGCAAAAATCAACAGAGTTGATCATTAATGTATTTGCTTTTATGAATAAAAATTTAATGGGGCAGAATAGAAAAATGAAATTGAAGTTAAAAATGTTAACTTCTAAGTAAAAAGACCAAGTTGACTAAATTACATTTGTTAGTGAATTTCACACAAAATTTGTTCTTGCACCCCCCCCCCCAAAGAGAATATAGCAAGTTCAAAAGATCTTACATTTACTTCAATTAAATAACCTAAAGTTATTCCAAATATAAAAATCAAAATTTTCTTAAGCCAGCTACAGCAGCAAACTACTACTAACCCAAACCAAAAATCTTTGCTCCCAATGGAATGAGATTTGAGATAGGCCACTAGTTTTGGGCATAAGTAGCACTATGATTTAACCTTTAGTAAAGAATGCCATGTCTGCAACATTGAAACCCTGCCTGACTATAAGGTTGTCATTTGATGAACTTCTTGTTGAAGGCATAGCTTCATTTTTTTTTTGTTTGTCTCAGTAGTTGTGTGAATCATATAGTTGTGCTTGTTCCTTAGTTAACACGTACATTATGCTCTGTCATTACCTCAGATAAACAATGGGCCATTCCTGTTTGATTGCTAGGATAGATGGAATCAGATTCATTTTTAAATTTATCCTTAATGAAATTAAGAATTATGGGGGACCTAAAAATCTATTGACTAAAAATTCTGATAAAACACTGTCTTATCAGATTGCTGAGAAGAAAATATTTATGATATGCAGCAATGATTTTATTTCGTTAACATTTTCAAACTGTTCAGGTCAAAATTGTTCTAATTTTTATTTACTGAAAAAATGATATTTTGATTTATCAACACACGACTACTTAATAAATAAACCTAACTTTTGGATCAACAACTTCTAAAATCTTTGATATCACTGTAGCAATAACATAGCTTCCTTATGTGGCAATTGATCAATTAACCTGCACACTCAAGCACAGCACATATTGAACCTCCTTCTGCACTCCTATTGGCTGTCAAGATCTCTAACAGGAAGAGTGGTCCTGAAAATCAATAGCTAACAGAACCAGGCAGCATGCAGAAGAGAAGGAGGTTCCATGGAGAGTAACAGACCAGGAAGGGATTTACAATTGTGTATGCATGTAGCCAATTATGTTCAGTCATTCTGAACTAACATGTATAAGTTTGCATAAGATTGAGAATACTGGTCTGTAAAAATAAAATAGATATATGTGTAGTGCAGCGATTCTCAGCACAGAAAATGGGATTGGTGTGTCAAGCAGTCTAGAAGGACAACACTGAATTTAAAATCAGTTGTGCTTGGAGATAGCAAGTTCAACCTGTAAAAAAAAACTGCTTATAGAAATACAGCAGCAATGCCTAGTGTAGTGAGGTTGTAGCTCTGTGCTCTACAGCAGAGTCTGCAGGACTTACAGACATACAAAAATAAAATCTATTAGTTCCAGGATATCTCATCTGTTTTCTGATATGGAAACTTGGAACCAAATTGCAATGAATGTTTGGCAAAGTTTAACCTATTTATACACAAAAAATACAGTATCAAAATGGTGTCTTTTCTCTTGATACCACTATTACTGTATACTTCATCAATAATGTTTATTGTTTTCAAAAGCTATTTTTAGACTTTTAATAACATAATGATACACACTATTAGTTGTTAGGTTTTTCATCATTATGTAGTTATTTAATTTTTCTTGTTCATAAATTTTTATAAATTTATGAATAAAAAAATTGTTTTTATGTTTATTTCTCTATAAAATGGTAAATAATAAATCTTTATAAAATGGTAAACATTAAATATTTTTAAAATTTTGAATAAAAAATTGTTTTCATACTCATTTTATTATAAAATGGTAAATAATAAACATTGCATTGTAGTTTGTTCACATATTTTCATAATCTTGTAAATATGAAATTATTCCTGTGAATAAACAATCTAATTAATAAATAGTTTTTAATATTTACGTTGCCAATTCTAAAAGAACAAACAAAATGTATAAATCCACTTTCATATGTTTGGGTTTTATAAAAAATCTTAAACATTTTTTTAAAACAATAAACATTGCTGAAGGAGTATACAGCAATAACTGTACCAAGAGAAAAACTGTCCTTTTGACACATCATTTTTTTCAGGTATGGAGGTTAAACTTTACCAAATATTTTTTTTAATTAATATCTGTATATATATATGTGTGTGTGTGTGTGTGTGTGTGTGAAGTAAGTTTTATTGTGGAACAGTTTGAGTTTCTGGTGAATTTAGAATAATCATCAAATGAAATGCCCGTTCTCACAAATTGCTTATTCATATTATACATTCAATTCTTGAGTTGAAATACACATTTTTATTGGTAAATTTCCAGTCTTTATGAAGTGTTGACATGGGACTGATGCATGTGTGCCCATAAATCAACCACATATTTGAAATATATCCCAGTTTTCTATACAACACTGGGATGAAGCCATGTAAAGGATGTATGCAAATACAAGCTGTTGTGTGTCTGGTGGATTCAAAATCTGATAGATTTGTTTTTCCTGGATCTCTTCCTCTCTTGTTGAACTCTGTCTCCAGGCAGAGAGGAACCCTCACAAGGCTATGCTGAAGTGCAGAGTCTTGTTTGGAGAGGTAGATAAACCCGACCCCAAGTATATAGGACCTATGGGTTGTTTTTTTTTTGCCAGAATCTACAGGCTCAGAATGCCCCATGTTAAAAACCGGCCTTGTGCCACATCTTGCTTTGTGGGAGGTTGGTAAATAGAGGATAAAGAAAGCCATTCAGTAATCTTGTTCAGAGTATATGTAAAAATATGATGGTAGAACTTTTATTTATTTTCCCTAATAATATCTGAGTTCCACAAAAACATTTAACAGTGTTTAGAAATTTGAAATAATATGTAGCTCACCTTAAAAACAAGTGCGTAATCTGAATTATAAAAATATTCTTGGCTTTGTTACAGAACAGTTTTTTGATTTTTCTGGACATTTCTGCATGTATACAATAGTAGCAATAATAATAAGTACTGAATTATGCATACATTTATGCACTTACATACACACACATTATATACAGATTAACTTTCATGGTAGTAACTCTCATTTTCTGAGTCTGTTGACTCAATGAACTCTGTTTCTGTTCCTTCGAGAAATTCTTCCACTGAAGCGTGAACCTCTTTGTAGGCAGCCATCAAATACTTGCATTGTGATTGTTTCACTGGAATAGAAAACATCAATCATTGGTCACTTTCTCTGAAGAAAATTGATTTGGAAAATGAGACTTAAATTTTTAATTCTTGAAATAGTTTTTTTACAAGCTTTGGTAAAAAAAAAAAATCCTTGAAACATCAAAATTATATATCATTCAAAAGAGTGCTCAACAGTTTAGAAACTAAAAAAGCCCAGCACACAAGAAATTATACAAAAAGTGCTTAGCAATACGATTACTCGTTTAACATGTATGAAACTTTTAGTTGTGGCTGTTGCACATTATTGTAAATAATATTTTAGCTCTGTCATGGAGCACTATTTTTGGTGTGTCTTCATAGCACACTTTTGAAAGTGAAGTTGTTTAATATATATATATATATATATATATATATATATATATATAGAAAAGGCAAACTTTTCTTTAGCAACACATTTCTTCCTTTGAGGAACCTTATCAAGGTAAATGTGATAAAGTTCCCCAGATGACAAAATGCATAGGTAAAGAAAAGTTTGCCTTTTGTCTTATTTATATTGTCTTTACAGATATATTTTATTTATATCTGAATTTTTACACACACACACACACACACATAAATAGTATTGTCATAATGGTTTGCCATGTAACTATCAGTTTTATGTGCTCCTAAATATACAATCATCAGGCTGCTGCTGATGACTTTCTAGTCTTACTGGTATTTATTCCCACAGGTCAATCCAAGATGTTATTAGGTGTGAGTGGTATGGATATTCATTGGCCATATGTCCCAGAATAACCTACGGAAAAAAAATACCCAGAGATGGTATAGACATTTTTAAGGCTTATGAAGCTGTTAAAATCTACCTCAATTGAAAAACATACTCCAGAACACAAAAGAGTGTGCTCTCCAAAAGAGTGCTCAATATTATGTGGTTCCAAAGCCATCAGCATGGGCAATTATGATAAAAGTACTCAACCATGCCAAGCATAAAAAATCTGTGCAATAGCAATATTACATTTTGTAAAGCCAAACAAAAATCACTTGATAAGGAGCAGTACCAAGTTACCCATCAAATAGTGCTCAGTACCTAATGGCAGAGCAATTATCATGGTTAGAAAGCTTGTTTTATTGTCATTGTTAATTCATTTACTCATAATTTTGTGCTCTGTTGTGATCTTGTGCCAGACTGAGTTAAACTTTAAATATTTCAGATGCCTGCCAAAGACTGATGGTTAACAAGTGAGTCGTAAATATTTTTACTAGTTAAGGTGTTTGTAGCTTTATGGTGGATTAAGTTAAGCGTAGTAAATATCTATATTTATGACCCCTAATTATATTTGTGTACACGCTAATATTAACACTTAAATAATTTTTAATAAAAATTTAAATTAAGAGAAAAAGAATTCTTCACCTTTCTCTCTCATAATGTCCTTTTCAACATCTGGTAGCAAGAAGTTGTGAATAAGATCTCCCACAATTTCTTCAGTTTCTAACTGGGTTCGTCTGCAAGTTAAACAATAATATTAAATAATAATCACTCTGCTAGTGTTTGCGTTACTATTTTAAACATTTCTCTGTCTCATTGTATGTTTCAAAGGCATCATTATTCATTGAATGTTTTAAAAACTGTCTTTTCCAAAATTCAAGTTAAAATCCTTTGTTCAATAATCAGTCTTTATTATTGAATTCTATTTTGTAAATGTTGATTTATAATTTACATTATTTACAATTAGACTAATGTCCTCATCTTTGTTATTATTATCTCAACATTTTAGCCATTATGCACACTGGCCTTCTCCAGATGTCTGTTGATAGGTGTGATCTTCAGGGAATTTCAAATTGAAATGTTTATTTAATCTATGTAAGTAGATTGCTCTCATTCTGCAATTCATGTCTGTGGACATCTCATCTTGTTCTTTTAAAGAACAAGATGAGATGTACCCAGTTACCAACCCTATTTCCACTGAATTTATATTACCAGACCAGGGATTGAACTCACAATTACTATGTCACTCACAGGACAATAGCTTAGTGGATTAAAGTGTTGGTTTGTGGCATAGTAATTGTGAGTTCAATCTCCAGAGACTCAGAGGAAACACGACTAGCATTAACTGAGCAGTGCTAAAAGGAAGCGAACTAGACGACGACTGGAGATGGACAGCAGAATGAGAAAAATTTCATCAAATAGACTAAATAAAAGGTTCAATTCAAAAGGTTACTCAGATTGACAGATACCTGAATCAGGCCTGACAGCACAGTGGCTGAAATGTGACAATAAAGAAAAGAATATTAGTCCTAATGTAAACAATGAAAACACTTCATCCCAAAAATTCAGACAAATTGATTTATAAACTGAAACAAGAAACATGATAGCAAACAGAATCTATGTTTCCCAGCTGGAATGAAAACATTATTAGGAATCCTAGAGGAATATGATAAACAAAATTGTTTAAACTTTGGAAGTAGAGTGTTATTTGGTTTATCTTCCTCATTGTTTTTGTAGTCAACACAATGTTTTAACTAAAAAAATTCAAAACAAGAATGAAAATCCTCATACTATTTTAACTATTGTACAGAATTTACTTCTTTTGTATAGATAATTATACCATTAAAGCCATTAATTCAAAACATAAATGAAAAAGCATTAAATACTCATTTTAAGAACATAGCATTTAGGAATATCATTCTTATAAATTCACATAAGGCTAAATTTTGTTTTGTGTGCATGACCCCAGCTTACATAAGTAGAACAAAATCCACATTGTAAAACAATCATCTTGTTATAAGCCTTTTATTTGTATTACTAACAAATTGTGTTTACAACATAAGCAGTAACATTTAATTTGCATAATAATTTTTAGAAGCATATTTCAATAAGTATTTAATCTGTGTTGTTTATTCTTAATTCAAATTTTTAAAATTGTCATATATAAGCAATGTTTCTGTAAATAAAGTTTTTCTTAAATTCATATTTACAGAGAAGGAATTTATATCTGCCTTGTAAAAATTCAGTTGTAAGTTAGCAGAAAAAATAGGAATGGGTTAACATTTAAAGTAAATATAAAATAAATGTAATCTTGGCTTCTAAAAACAACTTTTTTTAGAAGTATAATTTTAAAAATATTAAAATTTTTATAGAATTCTATAATTTTAGGTCTGTCAACATTAGTTAACAATTTTATTTCCTGCAGCATTCATAGTAATTATTGTTGTTTTCCGAAATTTAACATTCCTACAAATTAGTGGAGCAAAAAAAAAAAAATTTTTTTTGAGTTATCTAGATAAGTCAAATTAATTTTTTTTAATAAGAGTTTTAAAAAAATATACTCAATTATATAAACTAAAATAGTAAGTTTGCTGAATTAATTTTATTATTATTATTATTAATATAAACATTATATTATTCAAAATGTTTCTGTCATGGTCAGCTCTATGTAGCTATGTCTCATGTAGAAAGTTCAAGTGCGCTTAACATGATGACAAAAAGGAACTTTAGAAAATAGATGTCTTGCTGAAAATATTGTTTATACTGAATTTTTACAGAGGTAAACATAACTTCTATTACAACGTACTTTTCTCTTTCTATAGGATGGGTATTCAACTCATTTTAAAAAAATAAATGAAAAAAATTGAAGAAGGCTGCAGAATTAACCAGTTGAAATATTATACTGAAGATAACCAAGAAATAAAATGCCAAATAAACCATAAAATATAACATGTTACTTAACAACATTACTTAATTTCAGTGATTGGATTAGAACCAGTGTTTCAACATGTTATGGCTGTAAGTAAGATTTAGTGCTAACTTTCTAAAATACCAAGTGTTAAGAAAAATTTGGATATAGTAACATTCAAGTCCTGAGATTTAGACTAGCTTTGTAAAAATATGGAAGACAAAAAACCATTGATTAAATGCAAAGTAAAGTTTCTTACTTGCTTTCCATTTCATATGTTATGTCATTGATTTTGTTGGCTAACTGCTGGATGTATGTACGAGCTTCTTTCTCTGCTGTGTATTCCACTGATTGAAGAATAATATCTTCTAAGTAGGTGTCCACAGTGTTTTGGTGAACTTTCACCACCTAGATTAACAAATAGAAAAACAATGTAAAGTAATATAAAACACACTTCATTTTTATTTTGAAGAGATATCATATTCTGAGGAGATGCTGAAAGGTTCTCAACCCAACCCGCTTTCCAAAATCTGAGCATCATTTTGTTATTGTAGCTGGAAAATTTTATTTTATATTATATAGTGCCAGTTGGCAAGAGCCTTATAGAAAATAAACCCTATTTCCAATACAATTACATACCCATATACATACCATATTAAAATACACCCAAACTTTATTTTCTACTCAATAATAGACAGTATTATAAACATGCCAAGAAGATTCCACCCGCTTCTCAAAACTTCCTGATCAGAGGCCTTGCTGTTGTATATAGTTTATAGTCTTACTCAGGATGTGGATGTAGTTTATTGTCTTACCCAGGATGCCTCATTTTGGGGTGTCTTACCCCTCAGAGGTACAGTCAGCATATTCTAAAGCCCCATCTGACAGGGCCAACATGCCATTTAAAGCAAATTATCTATTGTTTAGAAATTAATATCAGTACATAAAATATTTGACCAACCAGAGAAAACTAAAACCATATTTTCCTTGAACTTACTTTCATGAAAAATTTCTTCTAAAAAACCCACAAATTTTGACTTTCAGAAATTCAGAAAAGCAGTTTTCTCAAGGCAAACACAAAATGTTTGAATGCTGACCAGAAACAAAATCAAGTAGTCATCTCCAAGTTGATTTTGCAGCATTTTCAGTGAGCTAGTGATAATTTTTTGGAATGATTTGTCTCTCTTGATGAAACATAGTTGTGTCACTACAATCTGGAAAGCAGTCCATGCACTAGTAGCACTTGGGTTCTCCATAACTGAAAAATTTCAAGACTCCAAAAAGGAGGATAGGCCCTGTTTTTTTGAGATAAGGAAAGTATTTTGATGACTGAATATCTTCAGAAAGGCCAAATATTTAATGCAGATTATTATTCTAATTTGCTATGTTGATTAAATAAGTAGTAACAGTCTATGAGATAAGCTTGCTAATTATTGTTCTGCTATGAGGTGCCCTTGGCAGATACAAAACAAGGCTCATACCTGTACTCATATGCCAACACTAATTGTGGTGGCATATGAGTGCATACAAAAAAATTCCTTTTTATAAGTACTTTTCTAACTCTTTTAATATGTATACAATAGATAAGTCTGTTCCTTTCTTATCAGGTATACAGACTTCACAGGTCCAATATAAGAAAATGTGATGTTTTGTTGCTTACTCAGATCAATGTTTCAAAATGACTTTAAGTGAATAAAGCATGTAGCGCTTAGCCATCCTCCTTCAAACCTCATGGACTGGCACTACATAATCACAAAGATCTGTACCAAATGACAGAAAGCACATCACTTGAGGACATTCAACAGCAGAACTAAAATGGATAGCACATGTGACTTGAAGAGAAAACAATGACATAATCAAGATGCTGATGTTCCATACTATTTCAAACAAAAGATTTTGTGGGAAGCCACCATCAAAACTGGAATGAATGATAACAGTGAACTTGAGAAACATATTTTCTTGAAAAAGTGTTTTAATAGAAAGATTTTACAAATTTTAACCAAAAGTAGCACTGGCTACTCAGATATTGAATGTTGTATGTTTCCTTATACAGAAACAGCTACCACTACAATTAACTGTTTAAAATATGAAATGCATTTTACGACAGATATTCATATCAGTAATTTTACTGCAATTATTTATATATTGAGAATTTACATGCTCGAAATTACAGCTCCTGTGCAAACGTTAAAAAATTTATACAACCATTTTCTCAGATCAATGATTAAAAATAGTTTCAAGTGAATGAATTCTGTAGGTCTTAGAAAAGACAATCCTTCATCAGATCTCATGGACTGGTGATACAAAAACACAAAGGACTTTACTAAATAACAGAAATCACATCATTTGAGGACTTTCAATAGCAGCAGCAATTAAAATGGATAGCACATGTAACACAAAGAGAAAATAATAATATAATGAAGATTTTAATGTCCCACACTACTTTGAACAAAAGATTAGGAAGGGAGTCCCCATCAATACTAAAGAGAGCAATAATAGTTGACTTGAGAAACCTATTTTCCTGAAAAACTTTTATGAGAAATTTTATAAATTTCAACTGAACTTAACATTGTTTAGTCAATGAATGCCAAATGTTTCCTTATAAGGAAAAGGCTAATCTTACCATTACCATTAAAAACTCCAGATCCATTTGTAGTTGTACATTCTCAGACTTCAAAAACTGCATTTACAATTTTGAAACAAAATACTGTGAATATTTTTACTCAACTGCAACAGTATAAGGAAGTTTTGTTGGCAATTTCATTAAATTTGCAAATAGCAGTGAAAAGTAAACATTATCGATACTATTATAACAAAATGGAGAAGAAAAAAAAGAATTTTAGCTCAAATTGTTTTCATTGATTCATGACCTGTTTGAATATTTCATCGTCTTCCCTTCGTCTTCTTTCTTCTTCCTGCCTTAGGCCACTTTCTTCTGCTTCTCGGATACGCCGCTGACGTTCTGCCAACATAGCAAAAGCATGAATCCGGCGTTCTTCCTGTAGACGTATGAGTTCTTTGGAGAGGAAATCAAACATGTTTCCAATTGTGGTGCCTTCAATACGACTCAGTGCTTCATGCACAATATTCTCCTGGACAAAAGAACAAAACAATATTTAAGCATGTCTATTTGTAGAATCTGTTGGTAAAAATCTAAATTTATTAATAAGTTTGTATTGAATTTATTTGTTAATTTATTATATAATTCTATCTCAAATAAACTGAATTAATTTTATTATACACTCATTATAAAATATAAATGATGACTGGAAAAATAAATTTGAATTTAAAAAGTAAACATCAACGAATGAAAAAAATAAAAATACACTAAACCTTTGATTTAATAGACTATATTGTGATGGATTTGGGATTTAACAGATGTTATTGCAAGTTTGTTAAATCCCTAATCTATATTATAAAAGAAGGGCTGATTCTCTGTTCATCATACACTGTCCGCGTATGACTTTGCATACGTGTATGTAATATGTGCATATGTCTGTGTTGTGCATGAGTGACTTACATGTGCTTATGCCATTTAACACACATACACTTTGACTCAGTTTGAAATAAAACATTGGAATAATACATTCCGCATTTCGGGCAGTCTGTAAAACCCCTACCTTGGGCTGTGCAATAAAATCATAAAGTTGGAGACAAGAAAAAAAAAACATAATTTTTTAAAACAGATAATTCTAACTTTATTGAACTTAGAAATTATTTCGTAATAAATAGAATTTAACATTTTTATTTTGCAAAAATATTTTTAGGTCTGTTATTAAAATAAACAATGGCACAAACAAATGTACACACATGCACAATTGAAATGAAATTGAAATGGACATTTGTGTATAGAGTGTTGGCCTTTGGGTAAAGATGAAAAGAGTACTAGCTGAAATGTACGTCCCTTTGAAATCATTTTTATGACATTTTCTTTATTTTTAAACTAAATATATTTTCTAATAAATGTTGTGAATAAAAATTTAGATTTTAAATTTTATATTCTCACCATCAGCAAAGTGACAGATACTGATTTTTGCTATTATTAAAGTTAGATTAAATTTTTTTTTCTTTTATAATAATGCTTAAAATAAATCTAAATATAGTTTAATGAAAAATGTTTTCATTTCAGAAAAGATTATGTGTTATTGCCAAAATAGTTAAAAAAACACTAAATACATTGTTAAAAAGTTATAATAAATATTTATGATAATTTCATACTGTACATTAGTACTCTAACAGTACCATATATTAACATTGTCATTAAGAAAATAAAAAATGATTAAAAATGGCCTCCTAGGTTGCATTTAGATTTAAGCAACATCCCTTCTTCCAAATTAAGGTGTAGTGACATAAGCAAAATTAACTTGCCCTTTTTTGCATGGAGGTGATTGACTACTAAGTCAGTTGTCACTTGGCACAGAGTGAGAACTTCTACATCACAGACTAAAAGATATCACAACAATATGGCATCATCGATAGGATCTCTAACACCATTGGATAAACTGGATTCATTGTTTTGCTGCCATGTTCAAGCTAAGAAGTTAAAAAAGACCACAAATTTACAGGAAGGGAAGTGAGATTACAGGTCTCTTTTTGGTTTTAACAGGATGTGAGGCCATCAGAAAGATTTCTGCCATGGCATATCCCTGATAATTGGAGGATTTGACCATTTTACAAATTTCAGATATTATAAAAAGAAATTTGTAGCTGAAAAAGAAGTTGGTTATTATTGAGAGGGCAAAGTTTCTTACAAGCAAACAAAAGCCGAATGAAACAATAATACAATATGTACTCAAGTTATGAGAGGTTTCCAGAGTTTTTAAGTTTGAAAAAATTGGCACTGAAGAAATGACCATCAAAGATGAGTTGATACAGTTGAGATTAATTGAAGGTATGTGTGATTCTTCATACAAACAAAGTTTTGGAATGGTTACAACAGACTAAAATATACTTGGATGCTATAGAGTTTCTACAATGATTGGAGTTAACTGAAAAATTCAATACATCCAAGAGTAATGCCAAAGTATACAGCATATCAAATTACCTTGTGATGCAAATGCTGTGATAAAAAGTATGAATGGAACAAGAAAAAAATGTCCAGCTTTAGGACAAGTATGTTGGAATTGTAAAAAGAAAAACCATTTCCAGTCTGTGTACAAGTATAAAAGGAAAATAAAAAGGATAGAAAATTTAAACCCCACTTCATCAAATTACAGCTGTATTTGCAATATAAAGATATAAAAATTTTATATTTTAGTACTGTAAAATAAAGTTTGTCTTTAGTTAGAGGTGTGATAAATAAATGTATTAATCGTCTAAGCTGTTTTTTTTTTTATATGTATTGTCGAGAAAAGTGCATTGTAAAAAAATATTACAGTTGTGTAAATCAGTTAAAGAACTGCCAAAATATTTTGTAATTTGTTGCACATCCACTTTTTGAAATTGGAAGAAATATATTTTATTGTATTTATTGATTAATTAGAGATGTGTTCTGACCACTTTGTAAATTCAAAAATATTTTATTTGTTTTATTTTGTGTACTGCAATAAATGTTTGTCTTTTTAAATTTGATGTAATGGTTGAGTCTTGTTTGTTTTGTGGCTTATTCAACTTTAGGGATAAGAGAAGCATCTGTTTTCTTTTCCCATTTTATCCCTGCTAACTAAATTTTTGTGTTTGGTACAAAAAAATTAGGTTTTGTAGTATGTTAACATTTTTATAGTTGATCGTATGTTTTATGTCAATTAAATTTGATACTTTGAATTTATTTATAAAACTAATTATAGAATCAATTTCTAAAAATCAAGATGAATTCAAAGCATGGCACAATGCCATGAAATAAAAAGTCAGGGGAAGATGGGGCTAAATCAGATGTTAAAAGTGAGGGGGGTTGGGTCAGATGTTAAGTTTTAAAGATTCTAGATTCTCTATTTTTTTTTATTTGATCCTCTCATAAAATAAATATTTTTTAAAGATCTATAATTATTGTACTGTGAAAATTTTTTTTGAATTTACATACAGTTTTTTTGCTTTTCAGGTGTACTTATTTTGAAGTCGACACATAGACTTTTTCTGCATAAATCTTATAGAAAACTTTTATTTGAAAAAAAACCTGAAGTTTTATGATTTACTTTAAAAATTAATAGCAGTAAATTATTGCCAGTAATGATTTTAGATAAATGATACAGCTCAGACCAATAGCATTTTCATAGTTTAGTTTTCAGTTTGTGGGAGAAAGAAAATAAACTAAGAGATAAAATAATAATTTAATTTTCCCATATTGCAAAAGAAAAAACGAAATCAAAAGGGGTTTCTGGTCATGTGTGAATTTTATGACCCTCTTTCTAGAAAGGACATGATAATTCTCTTCTCACTACCCAACCATTGTATTTGGGTGTGTTTGGTAGCCGTCCTAACAAAGAGGAGATTTAGCCACCCTCACTCAACATCAGGCTGACTAGAGGTTGACCATTCTTCACACATTTGAATCTTTGCACACACATGTATCAATAAACATTGGTGATTCATTTTCTATTCAAGTCTTCATTTCGTTTTGTTTATTGTGGTCCACTGACATTCATCTTATTAGAGGTACAAAGTCAAATACAACCCTCCACAAGTTCCAGTAAAAAGTGAGGTGTAATGAAGATCTCCACAATCTTACCTACCACAACAGATGAATTGTTGCATACCCATATAGCTCTTTATCACAACCTTAAGTTAAAAGAGAACTGCATTAAAATCTAACCTACTGCTCTGTCTAAAGAAAAACAAACATTTATACTGGGGTTGACCTTCATAAAAATAGATAGAAAGTGTCTTGAATGTTAGGAAGACAGTTTATTTTACATGTGTTTTTTTTCCAGTCTTTATCAATATAGTGATTGAAATTTGATAATTTGAAATGTTAACATCTGATGTCACCTTAACCTTCCTCATTCAGCTTTTTATTGCTTTGTAGGGATACAGGATGAATTTACTAATGTCCTGAGGGTCATATTACAGCCTGCAACATTAGCCTGTGAGTGACATCTGCCTGTGTTGGACAATCAACAGATGCTATGTAGACCAGGGGGAAGATAGATGTGATATATATATATATAATGAAAATTTCCCACTCAATATTTTTGAAGAGACAAATAGTGCTCAATGCTTCATAGTAGAGCAAATATTCTTATTTATAAGAAAGCTGTCTTCAGCAGCCTCTACTCAGAGATTCATGAGTACATTTAGTACACAACCCTCAAGTGGCCAATGCAGGACACTATAATGGCAGATTTAAACACCCACCAAGGCAAAGCCTAAACATAAAATTTTGGGTAGTCAACATATTGTCTGGACTCATTATAGTAGGTATTTAATTCCTGCTAGATAATAACTGTAGGCCTAAGGCTGAGAAAAAAAATTGTGTATGACATATTTGTATATTCTAGTAGAAAAAATCTTTTCAAACATAATTTATTTGGGGAATTAATTTATTTGGGTTGTTTTGATGTGTTCTTCCATTATATTATGGTGTGTATCCTATATATGCTGTATCATAAATATACTAATGATTAATATGGGCTTTGGAATGTGGAAAGAAAAAACAAGATATTTATTTTCTTTTTCCACGCATCCCATTAACTTTTATTTTAATTCGTTTATCGCTTTTATTTTTATTTGTTTTAATTATATCACATTCACTTTTGTGAATGAGAGAAATGTTATATGACCCAGGATGTAAATTTACTGCAAACGATTCTAAAATTAGTGCACTTTCAATACATTTTTGCTTTTATAAATTACTTTCTCTTTTAATCCCAAACACATTCTTTAAGTCAAAATTATAGTCATTTAAATTTTATGTAATCTTGACAAGACTGTGTATTGGGGTTATTTACTAAGCTTGTATGGGAAGTTTGTCCTGGCTTTCCCACATGAAAGGGTTAAGGTTAAAGGTGACAGAATTGATAAAAGCAACAATGTCTTGAAAGTTTAGAGCAGACAATTCTCTCTTTAGATGGAAGAATGAATACTCAAACTCCTGCTTGGGGTGTAACAATAGAAGAAGAAAATGTTTATTTACATACACAAAAAAAAGGTAAAGGGATATATACGAAATATGAGATAAAGAAAGGGAGAACACATATTCTTTAACTTAAAGGAAGAAAAAATGTTCATATAAAGGCTGGCTCAAAATATTTCTCTGAGCACCTAAAAGTGCTTTAAGCAAGTAAATAGTTCTTAAGGAGTTAACACTCAAATAAGATTTCTTCAGAGCTCTTGTTGAGGGGGAAACAATTGGAAAATCTATAGTTTATATTTGAATGAGTTCATTAGTGGCCGACAACAGGAATTTTTTAAGGTTCTAGGAAGCAGATCTTGATTAGTTTTTAGTAGTGGGTCGACATTCTGTCTTTAGAGCCCAGCATGTAGATTTCTTCCTTGAAAAAGAGTCTGAAGATGACTGGTATTACAGTCACTGACCTGATATTATCACAGGTGATGTCAAATACTCACTGCCAAAGAGGCACATATTCTCCATATTTATTGAGATTAGAAGACTCAGAAATATTGGGAACTTTTCCCTCCAAAATTGCTATACACTTTCCCCGGCCCTCTCATTCATCAGAAAATGTATTCTTATCTCTAGAAGCAAAAGACTGATAAGTTGTGAGCATTACAACCCCCCTTCCCTAACTTTATGGCACTATGGTCAAGGTAGGGGTGGTCAAATTGCTTTTTATATTTTCCAGCCCTCTCATTTGTCAGAAAATATATTCTTATCTCTGATAAGTATCAAAGCTTTGGAAGCCGGTTTTGGAAGCAGGGGTAAAAGTCTGGGCAAAGATCAGAAAAAAAGCTAGAATGTGAACTTGTAAAAGATTGTAATAGTGGTTTTCAAATTAAATTCTAATACTTTCCCCTCAAAGAAAGATGCAATAAACCTCAGGCTGAAAAGTGAAAATTGAGCAACTCTAACCTAGATATGGCAGCAAATCTTAGTCTAATCTGACTCTTGAAAAGATAATGCATGGCAGGAGGAATCAAGGGTTTCTTGAAGCAATAGAATGAGCTGACCATTTTTCCAGCAACTTTAGCAATGGATTATATATTTGAGTTTCACTTGAGGTCTGGAGTGAACTTAAGATCCATAAGATGTTCAAAACAGGGTAATGACATCTAACGATTATTGGACTTACTATACTAGTGAATGTGCTGCAAGACAAGACTGTTCCATCACCATCACATAACAACATGTACCCAAAATGGTGCCAGTGATGATATACATATACTTATACTCAGAGGCTAATGTATCCATAAAATGAAAGTGTTAAAAATTTAGAATTTAAAATTCATAATAAGCAAAGTAAAAAGTAAAGCACCAATATTAAGCTTGACAAAGGAGAAAACATAAAAAACGAAAGAAAAAATAACAAAAGAGAAAAAACAGGCACCTACCTACCTACACAAAAAACCTATAATGCACAATGCCTCTAAAAATTAAACTAAGATATAGGTGTAACCCTAACAAACATCAAACAGTACTCAGGGATACTGATTCAAATTGTAACACTGAGTTTAAGTAAAGAAATGTTCTTTTTTTTTCAACCTATGTCATATCATAAAAGCATGCAAGTAAAAACTTGAACCAACTATGATAATTACTGTTTCTGTTTGACTTCCGGGAAAAAGTGCAAAATTGATAAATGTAATGGTTTTAATAAGCTTGGTTGGTTTGGGGGTGAATATTTCCTAAAAAATGTCCCCCTTTTCTATTTGATACCTAACAGTAAAGGTTTTTGTCTGTCTGTATATGGTATTTTTTTAGATGATTTAATTTTAAGTTAATTTTCAAGATTAAATAAGTCATAATCAATTATGAAGAAAAAAGCAATATGATTTAAAAAATAAATCAATGAATGTGCAACCATACAACACAATCCTGGCTCAGTTTTCCACCAACAAGCCAATAATTTCCCTACAGTATGTCTCAATTCTAGCTCATGCCAGTGTGTATTGAAAGTTGGGAAAGGGCCTGCTACATGTTTACAAGGTAATGAAAATGAAAAACAAACACCATGGTGAGAAATGAGGATGTGAACCCAGTTTCCCATATTATAGATAGATGTTTTATTCAGGGCTTTGCCAGCTTACCTGGGTGGATAGTTAAGTGGCACTTTGGACAACTTCTGCTATGTGTATCTCATAGATCAGCTCTTCCCCCTACCAGATCCTCACCATCTACACCTCCTAACATGTGACTGGCAATACAAATGTGGCATTGGAACTATGCAAAGACAATCTTCCTCCCACCAAGGGTGGACAAGAACTAACTACCCCAATCCCAAGCATGACTGTTAATAAGACCAGCACCCAGAAATAATGTCCAGTGTGTTCTCACTTGATCTCCAAAATATCAGACTTAAAAAAAAATCTGCTAGTTATAAAACAGAAACACTTGAGAGTGAGATAAAATCTCCCCTTCCCCTTCTAGATGGGTGTCCTACCATAGTGTCACAAATGTACATATGTCAGAATGCATTTTGTGTCAGTAGAGATCATTGATTCCTTTCTTAACACTGACCTTCTTACACCCAAAATACATTTGTGCTTTTGCATGTATTTGTTAAAATCTCTGAAATAACAGGTTAACTCACCTTGTGTTCATATGTTTGTCGCTGCCTCTGAAGTGCCAGTGTTACCTGTCGTTTTTGTTCTACAAGTTTTTGATCTTCCACTTGCAAAGCATGGGTGTTCTGCAATTCTTTAATCAACTCATAATGCCTTCCTTTTCCTTCAAACATCTACAAGAAACACAAATAAAAGAATAAAAAAAACTCATTTTAATGTAACAAGTTTTAAGTTTCCCCATTTTTTTTAAATTTAAGAGCTGTATAATATAATTTTCTGCAAGCTGTTTGCAAAACAATGCATTTGGAAAAATTCTCCAAGTAGTTTCATTTCTGTTGTTTGCTTACTTGTAAGAGTTCTCCACTTTGCGCTGTATAAAGTTTTATAAAAAATGGAAACAAAAAGGACATTTATACTTAGCGCCAGAAAGAGACAGTTGAAATTTCTAGGGCACATAATGAGGAAAGAGGGTTTAGAAAATATGACTCTCACAGGACATATTTCTCACCATCTCCTAAATTTTTATTATTCTTTTTCACTCCCAGTAACACCATGCATCTTAGTAGCATTATCACCTTGCTTGGGGTGAAATGATTAAAAAAATGGCAAGAGGGACAGAGGAAAGCGGTGCATAACCTACCTAACGTGCTTGTGTAAATGGTTGCCAGAACAGTAATTAGGAGAGATAGCAAAATGGCAAATGCTATTAAGAGTTACAAAGGACAGGAAATTCTGGTGAGCCATAATCACTCATATCCTGAAGGGACATAGCACATAGTTACTTTCAAAAGGAGAGAAATTTCAGTTCTCCTTGTTTAGACTGCACACACAAACTCTATAAGACTTTTAACATTTTCTAATCATTCCTACAAAATACTTTGATCAGGCTACAAAGATACCATATGATATCAATCTACTGTGTACTCATTTTATTACATTATAAGAGTAGAATACATAATCAAGATACATTTTGTTGTTTGAAATAAACTTATTTGAAAATGTAGAACACTTTTAGAATTATATACTGACAGTAAATTTGACAAACAGTATTGGTTGAAAAGTTTCATCATTGTATTTAGAGTCGATAATACCTGAAAAGGAAATTTATTTATATGTGATCATATTGCTGATGTAATCATTAACATTAAAATTTTCCTTTGAACTGTTTGGTATGCCAGTTGCTCAGCAGCAGACAAGTGAGCCCTCCAAAGGATTATAGATGTTGCCCCTGAAAATAATTGGCTGCTTACTGTCCTCCATGGAGGATATTTTTAATTCTCATTGTCACAGCAGTGGATAAGACATAATGAAAGACAGCACACATTCACTTGTTTGAACTGTTATTCTCAGGGTAACGTTTTAGTTCCATTAGTTCTAGGAAAAATGAATGCTGCCAAATTTCAATGCATTTTAAATGTACTACTTTTCTTCATTTGATGCTGTGTGTGTGTGTGTGTTTTTAGGTATGTGTGCATGCGTTGGTGCACCTGGGAACTTCTGTCCAATTTCATTATGCATTTCACAGTGACAAAAAGAATAAATAAATAAATATATATATAAAAATGGACATAAAAATAAGACAAGACATTTCAACAATATTTATAATGAAGATATATAAAAATGAGGTCCATTTAATAGCTACATCTGTATTTAGTTGGTGAACTTGCAAGATATTAATTGAATGTTATTAATATCATATTCCTAATACTAGATAAAGATCCATAAAATTTGGGATCAGTTCCATAGTGATGGCTGTATCCAATGGCTGCTAGATATTCATTTTTTTCACTACCAATCAGTTTTAACAAGAAGTGAATGCAGCACATTTTCAAGTGGTTTTGTAAGATTTTATACATGCTTATTATCTAGATAATGCCCAAAGTTTGTCAAAAAAAGGAGGCTACATAATGAAAAAAATTACCAAAATATAATCAAAACAAAATTTTATTGTCAAAATCTTTATTATTGAGAGGAAAGATCTAATGATTTTTTATGTAAAAATTATTTCTTTTTATCCTTGTAAAAACTTGGAAATTTTGTTAATATCTTGTTTTTAGACACCAATATGGAACATTAAATTTGTATGAGAAATTTGAACACATTTTTGCAGTGAAAAAAATATTAATTTGGAAATTCTTGTGAAAATCAGATAATTGCCAGATTTTAATGAAACTTTCAGGACTTGTTCAGAATTGAATGAAATTATTTTTGAAAAGTTTCTTTTTCTAGAAAATCTTTGTAAAAATATATCTTTTTACATCTGTTAACCCCACTCATTTAATTTTTATGAATTTTCAAGAAATTATTTTTTGCATTGCTTAATGCTTATACTTGTTATAAGGAGAAATCTTTGTAGAATTTAAATCTTCAAAATTTCTTGGTCAAACAGGACCCCCAGTTGTAGAAAATTTGCTCTGAATAGTAGGATAAAAAATGCAATAAAACTAAGACATTTTTTTAAAATAGAAAAGCTTTTAATTGCTTTTATGAATAAAATATATTATGGACACTATTATCCTAAGAAAAAATTTTTTTTTGAATATTGAATTTTTAGAAGAATTGTTTTCATTTTAAAAAAATTTAATTAGAATAATTTTTAAACTTAAAAAATTCTGTATTAATTAGTAGTGATCAGTTATTAAATTAAAACTGTATTTACTAATTATAAATGCCCCCCCCCAGTATTTTAAAAATAACTTTCAATTTTTTGTTTAATTTTCTAACATTTTCTCAATAAGTATCTTCATAAGTAAGGCTATAAAGCCAAAGTAACTAAAATTCAATAAAATATTAGATTGCTTAAAATATTTTCTTAAATATTTAAAATTACTGAGTAGTTAAAAAGTTATATAAAAAATGCATTCATATTGTATTCATTAAGTAATTTCTTTCAGTTCTGTCCCCCTTACTTTCCCAAATATAAAGCTGTCAATAAATCACTCAACATATCAGAAAAATACCCATTCCATCTTAAAAAAATTGTTTCTGTGATATTTTAAACTAAATGTAAGTAATATTTGTTTCAATTCAGATTAATTAAACTTTAAAAATCAGCTAAGTTTCCTTAAATAACATTTCAGAAAAATATATTTTATTTTTGAAAGATTTTTTAATAAAGAGAATTATATTGTGTTAACAGATCTGTTAATATGAATGAATTTATAAATTTTACTGATAAGTAGGGAAAAAAAATGATTCCAATCAATTTAAATTCGGTTTGAAATACATCAGAGTATTTTGCTTATTGGGAATATTAAATATAATCTATTAACTTGGAATTAAAACTAAAATTAAATCATCAAGAAAGATTTTTCATTTTTTTAAATGTATTTTAAACTTAGGTATTGCTTGTTTTGGTGGTACCTATTATTATCTGAACCAATTATCAGTGAAGTGAATCCTGCCAAATAAAACATGATAGGTAAATTGTCAGAGCCATAGGCTGGCCTAATGATTTTTATGAATGGCAATAGTCAAATCTCAAAATATCCAAATAAGAAAACAAGCAGCTTCATTTTTATAAAACTAAAAAAGATTGGAAAATTATTTGGAGACAAGTATCTCTTCCAATCCCCATAAAAAGAAAAGAAAGATTCTTCACACAGATATTATCACAAAAGCACATTCTTACCAATTTAATAAAGAAGGAATTAAGTTTCTCATATATATTTGTTTAGTATGTTTGGGTAGAAATATTTGTCACCATTATATTGTGGGAATCAACACTTTATTAAATATTTATGAGCTCTTGGAATATTTATCCTGCAAGTAATAATGCTGAACTCAATGTAAGTCTGGATAAAAATAAACCACAAAAGAAAGAATGTAAAACAAATGGCAATGCATGTTATTAACAAAAGGAAATATATGTGTACCCAATTGTAATGATGGGAAAAAATATTAAAACTAGTTATGAGAAGAATGAGTGTGTGTGTGTGTGTGTGTGTGTGAGAGAGAGAGAGAGTTAACAGAGGACCAAGTAAGTGAACGTGTCTAGTTGGCAGCATTCTTTATTGGTTGACTACATCAGGAAGCAAGAATTAAAAAGAGAGAATATGATTGTCTATTTACAGGCTTAAAGAGTGCCCACTAGCGAGTGCTTTTGGCAGAGCCAAGTGGGATAATCTACATACTCAAGAAAGAATGACAATAGATTTACAGCCACTTCTCACTTAGTAACTTACCTGTTTAATGACCTGCCTGTGATCAGCTATAAAATCTCATAAAATAAAAATAAAAACAGAAAATCTAACTAGTTGGCATTGTATAGGTACTGCTAAAAACCATGCATTTTTTCCCTAAATGAAAGCATAAAAACAGTAACCACTGTTTTTAAAAATTTACCAAAAATCAGGATAATAACCAATTTGAATTAAATTTTCAGCATTTATTCACTAATTAATGAATTTCATATAGAACAAGTTATTTTATAAATAAAAGGAGTAAATAAAAATTTACTTCCACTGTACTTACAGTATGTCAACTGATTTTCAAATTTGCTTATTACACTGTTCAGTACACTACTGTACTGTGTTGAATTACCACCACCTGACAATAATTACATTCAGCATGAGATTTGAAAATCTCTTTCTCTTTTGACTTGTGAAATGACAAGACATGTTCTTTCTTACTCTGTTAGACACAAGGCCATGTAAGTACTTCAGAGACACTCACTGAAAATTGCTTTGAGCTCTTCATAACTTTATTTCTTATATTATCTTTTTGCAACATGTTTGTTTAATGCAGTAATTAGTTTGTTTGTTTGAATTCCACATATTGTGTAATTTTTACCTAGACTCACATGAGTCCACCAAATAAAGGCATAAAATGAATAACTTTCATTCCTGCAATAACTGTATGAGTATAAGCATTTAGAAATAAAATTAGAACTGTTACAAATGGTGCAAAAGCAACATTAACGCTATATAAAGCAACACAAACCCATTCCACATATAGTAGGTCTCAAATAGCAATTAGCTACAATTAGCAACTTAGCGATCAACTCGATCAATCAGATCATTCAAATGGAAAAGTTGTTAAGTGAGGAGTGGCTGTATTGGACTTCAGCTTAATATTTATGCTTTATTACGAATAAATAGATTTCTAAATAGAAACAAAGAAAACCTCTCACACAAGAAATTTAATTATATCATGTGATTCTTCAAATAGAATAATGTGATATGCCTTGCAACAAGTGAAGAAAAAAATTGTATTTTACTCCCCATATTGTGTATAGCTTTTCCTCTGAGTAATTGCTGAAGGTATATCACAGCAAGTTCTTTTTCTTCCATTTCCTACAATAGAGAAAAAGAAGTAAATTAACAAAGAAATATTAAACACATTTGCTTTGAATTAACACACACACACACACACACACACACTACATGCATGACAAACAAGTAATGTTCTTAACTGTTTTTTTATTATATTTTTTAGTTTCTATACAACTGAAAGAATTGACTAAAAGATGTCCCCCAACAATTAAGGTCTTGGCTCTTGATAATAAATGAATAGTCAAAAGTGTTCAATAAATGACTTTTTTACAGTTCTGACATAACAGTCTCTTCTTTTTGAATAATAATATCTTGAATTTGAATAGAGGTATCTGACTTAGTGAATAACTGTAACACAACAAAATGTAAGCATTGAAATATTAACAGTTTCATTAACTCTGCTCCATTTACCAATGGGAATTTAACATAGAGGTTGCTAACTTACTGAAATATCTAAAAATGAATGTTGGGCAAGAAAAGGTCAAGAACTACTGGTATAAATCATTAATAAATCCAGAGATTGTAAGGTAATCGGTGATAGCATAGCCAGTGTGTTATGATGGAATGTAATAATGCTGAAACATACATTCACTGTAGGTATGATTAATTATTTTAATAACTATTATAATATCTATTTATAGTCTGATCCAAATTCGGTTATTATGACAGTTGGCCTAATTAATTTGAGGCATCATTATTATCATTCTAAAAAAAGCTTTTAAACTCAACAATTTGTGGTACCTGATTGAGTAAAATCATCTGTTTCAACTCAGAACAATCATTGTTTAAAGTGCTGTGAATTTATCTAATTAACAACAATAACTGTTGACATTTACAATCATTCAACCATGGCTGCTGAAGCCTTGCATATCTATCTTATCTATATAAATATTTTTATCCATACATACAGAGAAAGTAAAGCTCTAAAAGTGGTTATGCCTCTTTGGTGTAGAATCAATCCTCATGTTATAGAAATACATACAACTACACTATTAAGAAATAAAACCAGATTATCTTGAAAGCCTGTTGAATACCTCCTTGCAGACCTGCATAAAATATGGTCTGTGGGCTGCATGTGACTACTCATTGTGGTCCATGAAGGGTTTTCAAAATAGTATTTTTTTGTATATACCAGAATAAATTTGACAACTAATTGTGTACAAAAATTCAGTTTTCTGGCTGAGTAATTTTATTCAGCCAATATTTGTTTTTGATTAAGGTATTATTTCTTTTGGGATGCATTTGCACCATTTTTTCACTCAATGATTTACTCTAAATACTTACTCTCGTGGCCCATGGCTAATTTTCAGCAAGAAATGTGGCCCATCATTTTTTTTAATTGTGCAGGCATGCTCTACTGCTATTTGTATGGCAAAGGTTAAGATGAGTTCCCTTCTTTAGTTCCACCAGCAAGGAGATGCCTTGCTACTCCATGAAATCAAATTGCTCTCCATCTTCCAAAGGCAAGCAGAAAGACAGCTTTTTTCCCAAGAACTACTTTGCTACTTTGTGGAACAGACCCCCAAATAGATGCTTCCCTGAACACTAGAATCTTAACATGTTCAAGTTAAGAGTCAATTTTTATTTATTCTCCTGATCCTAATGATTTTCACTTGCTACCACCTCCTCTTTCATTCATAACACACACCTCATTCATCATTACCATTTTAACAGTAAGACCATACTTTGAGTGGCTCTTGATCTTATTTATTAGATGAATTTTAGTATTAAAAAACTGTTTTAAAACATAAAACTGATGTTTTGACATCAACTTTGGAATGATAGTTAACAAGCTCATATAACTATATGCATCTAGTGTGTATGCTTTTCTTAATGTAAATTAAGCAAAACAAAAATAGATAAACTTACAGGAGAAGGTCCTTCAACTGAAGGTGTAGGTGGCCGTGGTTTAGGCTTCTCAATTTTCACAAGATATCGAAGTGGTTTTATGTCTACCTTCTTTGGAATCTTTCCTGCTAGAATTTTCTGTAAAAATAAAAAAGATGTAGCAAAAGTGAATGAAGATATCTTAATAACCATAAAAAATGGGATATATTTTTCAATTTAAATAAGAAACTTCCATTATTCATATGTCTGTATATCATAAAACCTATGTATTATTTTAATCTGTTTAAATCAATGAGGTTTGTCTGGAATGCATTCAGACATTTTGAACATCTTGAGAATCAGTTGTGTGACGTTAATTCAACTTTGCAGCCAATCAGAGGAAACATTTCTCATGTGGGAACAGATGCTCTTCTATGGAGTTACTCAGTTGTCAATGAGATACCACTGCATGTAATTATATCTTATGTTATTGTTGTTTCCACAATGACAAAGTGAGTAGGTCCTTTATGCCTTGTACAGAGATTTTGACAAAATCATCACATTACTTGGGATGAACAGCTCCCCCTGCAATCAAGACTTTGTTCTTTGCAGTTTATGGCTTTTCCCATTGAAATTCCATGGAGAACATTGAGGCAGCTGATGGATGGTGATCTTGAAAGAGGACTTTGCAGACTATTTGGAAAATTGGAAAGGAGGCTGGGGTATGTGTGTTAAGAGAGGACTAAGGCACCATTGCCCTAGGTAGGCTTTTGGGAGCGGGGGGGCTAATTTTAAACGGCTGGATAATTTGCAGACAGACCTTGTATAATATGGTAACTAATTTTAATAATAGTGATAAAAACTGACATGTTAAAACAAGAAGAAAAAATAACAAAAGAGAGTGGTTAAATAACGCCATAAAGAGGTAATATTGAAATAAAACATAACGAAAAACGCAGCTAAACTGCGCAGTTTATCAGTCCTCTTTTATCAGAATTCAATTTAGGACAAGAAATGTGAACACCAAAGACCATAATTATTATGCAATGTTTTGTCTTTTGCATTCATTTTAATCACTGCACATTTCTTATTCTCTGGCAAGAGAGCGCTCATGAACAGATTTAGCGTTTTTTTTTGTCATTTGTGTTGTATTTCAATATTACCATTTTATGATAATGTAATTTTCTTTTTGTTACTCCTCTTTTTGGTATTTTTTCTTGTTTTAACATGTCTTTGAGTATATCAGCAATTATTTGTGTAGATGGATTTGTAAGTAACGATAAACAACAAAACAAACCTCATGAATGTCTTTGAGCTCAAATTCTTGCTTATATTTTCTCTTGATATACGATCCAATCTTTTTTACTGGAGTCACTGGTACTTTTATTCTTGGATTGGTCACAAAATCAGGGAGGGTCTGTTCCAAATCCAATAGGCCTGAGTTTCAATAGAAAGGAATACAATTCTAAAGTCTAAGTAGCTGAAATAAGCTTCAAATTTTGAATGTCAATAATAAAATTTAAAAAATTAATTGAAAGTTTTTTTAAATTAATAATTTATATATAAATGGTTAATTAAAAATATGATATAAAATGAAAAAAATTGAGATAATGTCAGCATTCATCTTGTCTAATCAATCAAAAGAAATACCTAACCAATCAATGAACACCATCTCAAAGTTCATTATTGTGGCTATAACCAAACTGACACTAATATATATGCATCTTTGTCAAAACCTTCAGCCATTCAGGGCAACTTAATGACATGATATGTACAAATTACTGACCAGATTGTCAACCTAGTTACTAGTTTCTTACGTATGCTGTTGACTCACTCGCTTTTCAACATTTAATAAAATCACAACAGAAATTAAGAATTCAGTAATACTCTGCAAGCCTACTGCAGTAACTGGATGAAGCTAGACATATCCTCATCATCCTCATCATCAGAATTGTTTCGGCTTGAAAGCAAACTGCAAATTAGCATGATTTTTCATCTTCAACATAGTTGCTCATTTCTGAGCAGGCCTGTCTGCTCAGGCTCATTTATGTTTCTTCAACACCCACAGAGCCATGCTGTGATTTATATTGCAACTATGCAGAGCGGACCATAGTTATAGTTGAAGTATGTGCTCTGCCAGAGCCAAGTATGGTTTTGAATTCAGTGTTTTCGTTCTCCTATACTGGTTGCCAACCATAGCTAGAGCATCCAGTTTGTCCAGCTATTAAAGGAGGAGCAGAGATGGATTCATATCTTTTCCAAGGGTATTTGTGTAAGAACAAATGCAACGATCTCAGATGCAATTTGAACTCAGCTTGCCAATTTCTTGTTCTGAGCATCTAATTATAATAAAACTTAATAAATGATTATCAAGCAAAAAAAGGAGAAATAACGTATTTATATCATACTGTATCCTAATCATGACTCAATCACTTGGAGTTAGTTGACAGGCAATATCTTTGTAGCAACAATTAAAAAAAATCTTTATAACAGAATTATGACAAGAATGGGTAGCTCGGAGCCATGAAGGAAGCTATATTCATTAATGAAAATATATTCATGAAAGTGAAAAATAATGGATGAAAGAAAAAGGTAAAACATTTGAATTAAAAAAGTGATATTAAAGCTATAAAATGTGGTGTGATGGTACAGTTCAGAGAAAGTGTATACATGAGAATTAAGCTAGGGAAGAGTGTTGATAAGAATTATGTGTCTAGAGAAATGTTTGCTTAGAATGCACTTCTCCAAAAATTGTTAATTTCTTACCAAACTCAGAAATGCCAAGAGTTAACTGAGATGATAATTTGACAGTCTGGCTGCTCATGGGATTTATTAGAATCCTGAATTTGTGGAAATAATATGTGGGTGACTTTGATGAATGGTTGAATTGTCAAAATCCATTAAAGTCAAATTGATAAGAGTTTCTCATGTAAGCAAAGGCATTTCTACTCTTTTGACATAGACTAGAGAGAACAGGAAGAATTGTTGTTGAACGGTTGCTGTTGGCTCCTGGGAAAAGTCTATTGCTTGAATTTTTAATGTTTGAAAATGTGTGTGCCTTGACCCAAAATACTCAGTGTTTGAAATCAAGAATAGGGAAAGTCTAGCACCTGCCTCTAGGTGAACTAGTGAGTTCCCATGTCCTAAAATGAAAGTGAGTAACAAAAGCCTAAATGACATTCACCGAAGAGTATATCACTGCAAATAAAATTTAAAAAAACTGCTATGACTATAACTACTGCTATTAAAAGCTAACCCATGGTCATAGATTCCCTCACTGCACTTGTGGGAGAATGAAAATAAAATAATAATAAAAAAATAATGAATTTAATTTTCCCATAATGCAAAAGAAAAAGTAAACAAAAAAGGGTTTCTGGTCACGTGTGAATTTTATGACCCAGTTCTGGAAAGGTCATGATCATTCTCTTCTCACTTCCCAACCATTGAATTTGGACATGTTTGGTAGCTGTGACAGTGAAGGGAGATTCAACCACTCTCACTCAATATCAAACTGCCTAGAGGTTGGCCATTCTCTATGTATTTGCATCTTTGTACCTATGTGCATCAATAACGTTCTATTCAAGTTTTTGTTTTGTTTTGTTTATTGCAGTCAACTGACATTCAAAATTGTTATCAAAATCTTTACAAGGTCGAAGTTTGGATAGGTATATTCTTAAATCTCCTTTCAAGGATTCTAGCCATGATCAGCTATTATTATTAATATATATATTTTATTATTATATATTTATTTATTTTAACAATGATATATTTGTATAATCAATTTAAAGGGATTTTAATTTTGATAGGTACACTTATTGTGGTTTGATCTTCTTTTGAAAATAATTTGATGACCTTTAAAAATTTTTGTGGAATGTTATCCAAAAATTTAGACAGAAATTCAAAATGGCTTTGATTGATGTTCAAGTTTTCTTTAGGACAATCTTTCTACCATATCAGTTCAATGTAGTAAATATGGCCCTCCATTTTTCTGAGTTCATACTTACTTTATGCTACACTAAAACGTCATTATCAAATACATAATAAAGACCAAATCAATCTAATAGCAAAAAATTATCAAATTAAAAATATCCCCCAAATATGAAGAAGCACAACTGTTTCATAAAAATAAATAAATTTACTAAGAATAGCTGAATATTGTATGAAAAATATTTATACTTACCATCATAAGTAGAAAGAAATGAACTCTGCACAACATATTGATTTTGTTTGCTATCTGGAAACACTCCATTGCGTGTCAATGGGGCAAAAACAGTGGAACCATCGTTGACATAATCTTTAACAATGTCCCTCCTTTCAAATTTCCTTTCCACGTTTTTCTTGCTTAAATGCAGCTTGCGAAGGGCTATAAAAATAGAAATAAAAAATGTAAAAATTGATTGGTCAAGTGAATTAACAGAAAAAAAAACATTATTGGTTTAAAGTCAATGAAGGTTCCTTTATGAATAATACAGCTGTTCCTGGCTGGTGTAAGTGTCTCATGTCACCCCTCCTGAATCTATGATATGGGATACCCCACTCTACTACGTCTCAATTTTCATGAGGTAGTATTCATAAATAATATAAATTTTAATGTAAGCTAATAATGTACAATAATGGATCATATGCAATATAGATGTATCTATTTTCAATTTTTCTAGCTGAATTAATTAGAAAAATTGAAAATAGATACAATGTATCTAAATACAAATTAGAAACATGTCCTAATAGACCATTCCATCTGAACTAAATCAATAATGTTTTGAGGCAATTTTTAACATCAACAAGATTTTCCTTGTTAAAAAGTTGAATAATTTTAACATGTTCAACATTAAGAATAAAAAATAATGAATTTTATATAGTGTATTTTTTTAGACTTAACATGGGCAAAACAAATTCAAGAATTTGAACCAAAATAAAAAAAAAAGACTTTAGAATGACATCAAAATCTGCCAAAATTTTTCATCCTTTAATAATCAGTTTTGCTTAGTTTAATTTGTAACATATATAAATATAGGTAGAAAAAAGCAAATGTTGATAAGGTAATGAGGATTACAAAGTACTTCTTGGGAGGCCCAAGCCTGAATAGTCAGGAACTTCGGGTATAGATGTGTCAGTCCAGCAATTGTTAGTAGGTGAATGAAAGATAAGAAAGATATTTAGGGGATGGAAATCATATTTCTGGTTGTAGAAACTAAAACTGATAGAGAAGAGAAGAGATAAGTTAACAGTACTCTTTTCTTTGTTTCCAATTAAATTTTCCTATCTCTTAATATTCTACTTAGCTTTTGGAATGTGTCTTTGGCAATCCCAATATTTCTTCAGATCTCAGTGTCTCAGTTTCCATCCTCTGTTAGAACACTTCCCAGATATTTAAATTTCTGTACCTGCTTGATTTTAGTATCCCTAAGCTGTAATTTGTATTTTGGGGTCATCTTTTTGCTGATGACCATGCATTCTGTCTTGTAGTTTATGCTTAGTCTTTTCTTCTCGCTTTCATTCACTACATTCTGTAGTTTTTTTTCTGTGTCTGCTATCAGCACTGTGTCATCTACATATCTTATACTGTTAAGATTGTGGCTGCCAATAATGAATCCTGGTAGGATTTCTGATTCTCTCAGAATTACTTCATTGTATAGGTTGAATAAACCCCGTGAGAAGACATCCTTGCCTTACACCCCTTTCTATTTTGGTATATCTGCTGAACTCATTTTCTGTCCGTATGCAGGCGGTTTGCTGCCAGTAGAGATTTTTGATTATTCTGCTGTCTTTCCTGAATATGTCAAGGTTGCTAAGCAGCACTAACTGAACTTTGTGGCGTACTTTGTCGAACGCCTTTGCGTAGTCTATCAAACACTGGTACACTTTCTTCTGCATTTGGATTGCTCTTTCTGATAAAATTCTGAGCATAAATATTGTGTTCCTTGTTTCAGTATCTTTGACAAACCGCTTTGTTTCTGTTCAATTTGGCCAGTTAGTTTATAATATTTCCGGTTTGTCAGTATTTCTATGTGTTGCCAGTTATTCTCTTTCATCGTGGAAGAGATCTCCAATATATTCATTCCATCGCTGAAGTATTTTTCTAAAAACTCTTGATGAGTCAATGGCCAGCTAGCTAGAGACAGTGTCTCAATAAACCACTGTGTAGAAAGCAACAGGAAACCACCCGCCTGTTAATCCCAAGAAATATGGCAATTATCAAATGAAATATGAAAGTTAACAGTGTGAAGGGGGTTAGGTCTATGGGAATTAACTCTGTGCTTGGTAAGGAGTGACATTCACAACAGGTATCATCTGACTGTCATCCAGTGACTATTAGCATAAATGATGTAAAGGGGATAAAATTCCTTGGAACTGATCCCTCACCTGAGTGATAGGTGTCACCTGACCGTCATCCAGTGACTGTTTGCATCAAACAAAAAATAACTCTCGGTACATGAAATGTTAGAATGTTAACTGTGGCCAGTTGGAAAATGTAAAACAGGAGCTGAGTAGGTTAAATGTCAACATTTTAGGTGTATGTGAAACTAGGGGGCCAAGCAATGGCGATTTTGTCAGTGACAACCACAGGATTATATATGCAGGTGGAGAGAAAAATGGAGTTGGATTGATACTAGATCAAGACATCAAGAAATGCATTCTGGGATACTGTCAGTTATCTGAAAGAATTCTTGTAGTTAAACTGAAAGGAAAGCCTTTCAACATATCTATTATAATTATATATGCACCAACAGCACAAAGTACAGAAGAAGAAATCAAATCTTTCTACTCCATGCTGGACAACACTAAGACTCAGTGTAAATCACAAAAAATTATAATTATCGTGGGAGACCTGAATGTCAAAGTAGGCAAGGAGAGGGATGGAGAAATAGCTGGCATATTCAGTTTAGGAACCCACAATGAATGCGGAGAAAAATGGGTTCAATGGTGCTGGGCGGTTGACCAGGTAATAGCCAACCCTTGGTTCCAAGAACATTCAAGATGATTATGGACATGGAGAAGCCCAGGAGGAGAAGCTAAAAACCAAATTGACTACATAGCTATCAACAGGAGTTTCAGGAATGCAGTTGTTTACTGCAAAACCAATCACCTCCCTCTTATAAGCAAACTAAGAATGAAACTATGGAAGCTGAAGAATCCTAATGCAGCATCCAAATTGCAATACAACAAACTCCTGAATGACCTGAACCTGAAGGAAAAATACATGGACAGTGTGAAAAGAAGATATGAGAGACAAAATGGATATGGAAACTCGAAGTGGGACACACTAAGAGAAGCTTTAGTGACATAGCAAAGGAAAATGGATGAAGAAGAATACTCGACATGATGCAAAAGAAACAGAAAACAATGCCAAGACACAGAATGGGATACAGAAAACTATAAAAAGAAATAAGGAACAAATGCAGACAGGATAAAGGAGAATGTCTCAATGAAAAATGTGCGGAAATAGAAAGAATGAGTATCAGAGATAAAGGAGATATGCATAAAAAATAAGAGAACTAACAGAACAAAAGACATGCTCATCAGATACTCTAAGATTCTGTTGCAGAAACCTGGGTTAGTGGCAATGATGCTTTGGCTCCCAAACCAATCATGAGCTCTGGGTCATCATCTGATATAGGCTTTGCTGGTGGTACCTCTAATGTTTTCACAGTGGCAAATGTAGGAAATTGTAACATTCAAGTTGATAGATTTTTCAAACTTGCTACTTTATGTGAACATTTTTCATGCTTCCAAAACATTTATATTCAAAGCAATATGTTTATTCTTTTACCTTTCAGATAATATTCTTCATTGATATTTCTGTCAGGATGTGTGGGTAGTGTAACGGTTATCAGTGCAGAAAGGGGAATTGGCAAGCTGAGTTCAAATTTCAGCCTAGTCTGTTGCATTCACTTTTGCATTGATGTCTTTGGAGAATGCATGAATTTATGTCTTCTTCATCGCTTCTAGCTATGGGTTGAACAGCAGGGTAGATTGGACCTTTTAGTAGCTAACTAGTCAAGGAAAAAGGCAATTCTGAGTTCAAAATCATGGAGGAAGCGACAAGAAGCCATTTTATTATCTTTCCCTGAAAGACATAACAATTCACAGATAATAAAGAAAATGATGCTGTGGAGAGCGATGATCTCCTACATCCTGTAGGGATATGGTATTTAAGAAGGAATAAATTTATGATATGTTGATATTTTATTCCTTTAAATAAGTCAGCTGCTTATATTCATTTATAGTACACATGGAATTTATTCAGTTATATAGTTTTGGTTTTTAAATATTTTCTTGTTGAGATTGGTGTTAAATAATAATTTAGCAGACTGTTATTTTTAGGGGGAATTGTATCTCAGCTGTGTCTTCCAGAGGTTGACTATCAAGGTTGGATGCAAACCAAAATAAGGTAATCGATTTTGATTGGCTGAACTAGTATGGGAATGATAGATTGAGAAAGGTTTTTCAGTAAACTGATTCTTACACATCAAGTAATGAAGATGTGTTCACTTTTGTGTCTGAAATGTCTCCCCAGTGAGGGGGGAATGACTCCACTGGATAGATAAGGACATGTCGACATGAATGTTAAAAAACTAGATAAGTTAAAATTATCTTTGTTGATGTCTTTTATCTCTGAACTCAAAACATCAAGTGATTACCGGCTGAGAGAGAAGATGCAATATTTTATTGAATTGGCACTATTGGGGGGGAGGGCTATACAACATTGGCTGCAGAGGATACACAGGTGTGTGCATGCAGAGAATGGCTAGGATTCATAGGATTCAAGCAGAGAAAAGTAAGGGCAACCCTAAAGGATACCTAGTAGCAACTGAGAAGGTGAGCTACTGGATCTGACTCAAAAGAAACAATGAGAGTTAGCTGAACAAATGATCACTGAAAGAATGCGAAGTAGTTGACAGGTAGTAAACTAGTTGAACTGACTGGTGAGGCATCACATCAGTGAGTGGGGAGCAGTAAAATTTATTAAGAGGCAGACTCCAAACCAGAGCACATTCTTTCCTAATGACCCTGAGAACCTCCTGATATCCAGTACATGGAGCATTCAATTGGCAGCACTTGCAGGAGCAAGCTGTTCTCAAATTCCAATCTAATAATATAATAATTATAGTAATACTAGTGTACCCATGTCATAAAAAATGACAGCAATTGTTAGAAAGTTTTAATAGGGAGATGCATTAAAGCAAAAGTTTAGAAACAATGTATTGAGATTCAATAAAGTGAAGATAAAGAATTCACAACTAAAATAGAGGCCAATGAAATATTTAATTAATCCATTCCCTCTACATATCTTAGATGTTCAATGGTATCTATGATTCATTGATTGCTCCTAGTATTATAGAAATTGCTTTTTGCTCAATATGTTTTCATTTTAAAAATGTTATGTGTTTAATATAACAGTGAAACAGAAATAAAATGCAGAAGAAAAAGATTAGCAACAGAATGACAATGATGGTGATGACAAAGCCTATTTCAAAACCAAGTTGAAGCAAGATACTCACTTAATAGACAAAGATTACTGAGCACTTCACAAGAAAGGCCTAAACAAATAAGACTGCAATCTAAGAAACATAGGAGTAAAGGAGCTGATTAATTAAACAATTCATTTTGCTCAGGAAATAATTTTGTCTAAATGCAGATAATTATTTTATTTGTATAGATTATTAAAATGACTAAGGGAAGTAATCACTCATAAATTTACTAACTTAAGTTGATTTATCTCCCTTTCCATTACAGATGAGACAGGAAATATATAAATAAATATACATTGATAATTATTATATGGTTTGATAATTTTGTCATGTCTTCCTTTGAAAAACCCAGTAAAAATTTAAGTTTTTATTCCTGTTGCTGCAATATCAGTGCCTGTTCATGTTCAGATTTCCGATACTTATCCCTTCGATACATGCATGGTCATGTGGACAATTCTAACTGAATAAGAGTTCTTCCACCTTCTTTATGGGGTAATGTTTGAATCTCACCATGGTCAATTTGTCAAGGTGGTGTCTTCTGATAAAATCTGCTTGTGGAAAAAATCAAAGCATGTGGCACTGTTAGAAAGTACCTGAAAACTATACCATCGGTTGACCCAAACCTTGTGAGGGAAATTGAGTAGAATGGAAGCTGTTGATGTTTGGGCTAGCATTGTGATTGAGTGTTTGTGCACATTGGCCTTGTTCAATTAGTAATGATGTTGGATTATGAACTCTCCCCCAGAAACAGTAAGTAAGGCCCACTCAGCATAGTTGCAGTATAAATCACAGGTTATCTTGATGGATGTTGAAGAAACATAAATGTGTCTGAGAAGGACTAGTCACTCTAGCAGATGGGTGTATTCAGAAATGAGCAGCCAGCCATCATTAGTGAGCATACAATGTATGTTAACACTTTCTTGCATAATTATTTTCATTTGCAACACATCTATTCAGAATTACATAACTGATTCTAGCTGTATTATAATTCTGTTTTCCAGCACATAGATTTAACTGCAAAAATATCAGGAAGTACAAGTTAATGTAGTGACTTTTCAAACTAAAAAGGACATTTGTTCTGTTAACAGAACTGGCTATAGTTCTTCCTACTGTGGGATTACCTCACTTGTCTGCCAAAGAGCTTCTGTTAAAAATGGCTGGAGGGTGTTGCCAAAGTAGTATATAAGAAAAATGCACAAAAGTCTTATCCTCTTGACCAATAGGATGCCTTAGAGATAAGACAAGTCACATTCACTTTTTGGTCCACAGTGAACCTTATGAACACAACATAAGATAATACACAGCTTATTTGATTACACGTTGGTATATCTAACAATTCTACCAAACCAATGGATAAAGCACTCTTCTAAAATATGTCACAATCTTTCATAGGAACTTATTATAAGGGCATTTCTACATAAACACCTTCAATCACTCATTTTGTATTCCTTCCATTTAGTTTGCCCAGACAATAAAATATGATTGTATGTAATTGTATATTCATTATTTTCTCTTGTTTCAGGAAACTCCAATGCATCCACTATACTATATCTGTCACTAAATATTCTTCAACAACTTGGATCATTCCCCCAACTCTACACCTAGAAAAACAGCTATCATTAAGTGGTAGATCTCTATTTAAAATAGTCTAAATTTGACAATGGTGGTTTGTTCATGGATGAGAAAATACACATTTGTCATCAAACTTTTTGATGCAGGTAAAGGTGAAAATATTGAAAAATTAAATATAGCAGGTGATGTCTTTCTATTACTTTGGACATAAAGCAGGTAAAAAAAACCTAGTAGAAGACAATCAAAATAGAACCACGAGAGAATATGTGTAAAATGATCACGTACACAAAATAAAACATGACACAGATGCTTTAGTTTAATAAGTTAAGCAGAAAGAATAATTGGTTAAAAGAAAATGACTTTCATGGTTACAAGAAAATTGAAACTTGTTTTACCTCTTATGTGGTCAAGTCTGATCTTTTGAAATCTTTTTTCTTTTTCTTTCTGTTTAAGTGTCCTTAAATAGGAAAACAATCATAGTTATTTACTCACAGGAATCAAGTAATTTACTTCACTATACATTCTCTTTATTTAACCCTCCATTAGCACCATGGGGTGCTTGAAAATCCCACAAAATGTTTTCCTTAATAGTTAGCAAGTGGCAAGACAAATTTTTATGATTAGTCAATTAGCTTTATGAATTCCTCTGTCGAGTAACTACGAGAAGTTTCTGGTTTTTATTATAATATTTGTGTGAATAATTTATTTACTGAAAATTGTGTATTTGAAGTTTAAAACTTGCAAATTCCTTTTTTAATGTTGGCCTTTTAATTCAATTTTTCAGTATGGAATCTTTTGTTTTTTTTCATTTTTATTTATCATATCAAAACCAGAAAGTACACTTAAGACACTATATAAGAAAATTAAGAACTAAATGCAATATCTATAATATTTTAAATGGGATGTTTGAAAACTCCCTGGTACTGCTGCTGTGGTAATGCTCCACAGTACTAATGGAGGGTTAAGCTGAATGACACCAAGCAAGAAAATAATATAGAAAAGTAGTAGTAGTAGTAGTAGTAGTAGTAGTAGCAGTAGTAGTAGTAGTAGTAGTAGTAGTATAATAATAATAATAATAATAATTATAATAATGATGATGATGATGATGATGATGATGCCATCATCATCATTATATTTCAATTTCTGCTATGGTCACACTATCTAACAAGTCTGTGGGAAAACCTAAGGCAGGTAGTGGTGCGTTGTTATGGCTAAATTTCATGATTTGTTTTTTCTAACTCCCATAACATCATTAGCATTACATTGACAAAGTTCTTCTTAGTGTGCAAGCTGTACTTATCAAGACAATTTTTTGTATTTCTCTTAAGCTAGGAATTCTAGGGATTTTTCCAATGTGTTGTTGCATTCCTTTTTTTATCATTCAATTTCCACATATTTTCTATTTTGATTTCCAGGTCTATACTTTGATAGCTTTTCAAATTCCTTGGTTGCTATCTTACAGTCTGCTGGCCATCCATATCAATTAGTAGGCAAGTTTTTGCTTTTCGGTTTTTGACAATTATGTCCAACCTATTTATTTCAATCTTCCTGTCTGTGAAGACAGTGTAATCCTATAGAATTGTGGTGTCTTCTATTCCTGTAACTGGTGCTAAGTGATGTTGTCCCATTCTACTGTGATAATTTTTATATTTATTTGGTTATTACAGAACATCCTGAGATTAGATGGTCTATGGGTTCCTGATATTTGTCACAAAACCTACATTTTGGATCCACACTATTGTGTATAATATTTACCTGAAAGTTTCTTGTGAAAAGACTCTGGTCTTGTGCTGCAAGAATAAAAACTTCCATTTCAGCTTTTAATCCAGTTACTCGTAACCATTGATGAGTGTTAACTTTATCAACAACGTGAACTTGTAAAACATTGTAGTAGTGGTTCTCAAATTAAATTCTAATACTTTTACTGTTTTCAGGAGACCTTCCAGCTCACTGTCATTCCTAGCATACAACCATAAGTCATTTATTATTATTATTATATAATTATTATTATCATCATCACTTGTTTATGTCATGTTTCCTGCTTTGTATCCTGTAGATCTGGGTTCAAACAATGATCGTTAGGCCCTATAGGAGAATTGTCATTTAATTGATAGCACTTTTCTTAGTATATGGGATGTTCCTAGTAGGGCAATCTATTGAGCAGTCTGTATGTTGATGTTATTGTCCATTCCTTTTCTCATGAGGCCCAGACCTCTGATTACTATAGGTACAGTCTGTTTTCTGTTGGTTCACATCTGCTTCTTCTCTTCTTTTTAGGTATTTGCCATGCAAAACTTTGTCCTTCCAGTTTTTTTGTAATTTTATTATTATTATTATTATTATTATTATTATTATTATTAACAACAACAACAACATCTTTTTATTTTAATAAAAATAAAAAACTTTTTATTTTAGTAAAAAAGTTAACAGTAAAAATTTTCCCTTAGTTCCAGCAATAACAGCCTGGTGTAAATGCCTGCACAGTATGCCTATTTCTAATCTTTAAAATAGGTAAAAATAAATCATTATGAAATTGTAGTAAAGTTGGTAAAAAAATACAGATTGAGAAAGCTGCCTTGCTATCATGGGAAATCAGGGAGTAGTGTTTTCATGACACTTACCAAGAAACAGAGGAACAAAGACTACCACCTAGTGGTGACTAGTGATCAAACACGAAAATGACTATCGTCAATTTGGCTTCCATACAGGGATCCATTTACAATGAATTTACATAACTAATTGGACCCCCCTTTTAACTTTTATAAAATTTAATAATTTTTTTTTTTATATTCGTGATCTGGAGCACTTAACTTATTCATTTATTCAGTTAGCACCTTTTGTGTCACCGCTGTGGTCACCACTCTCCTCCATCTCACAATTGTGGTTCATGGTGACACTCAAAGCAGAATAGTGCAATAGCTTGCTGGTTCTTTTTCTTGAAGTTACGTCATCCCTCCTCTCTGAAGTTAAAGAGGGAAAACTTACAAGGTAGTAGGTGGTTTGAATTCAGAGTTTTCCTTCTCCTAGACTGGCGATGATATATGGAGGCCATGCGCTGCCCAAACTACATGACCCCTACCCTTGTGGTCACATTGACAAGATTGCGGGAGTTGCTGGAAAGTTGTCAGTCTTCACTCCAGGTTTTCTGCCTGGATTTACTTCCAGAGTCTTTTCTGTATTTTGGATATGATCACAAGGATTTTTCCTTCCTCTAGATCAGGTATGTTCAAACTCTTGCCCAGGGTCCAAATTTCATATGGCCCTCATCCTCTGTCATAGAATGTATCATTTATGACCCACCAATATTGTCAATCATACTATATAAAGTACACACCTAAGAAATGCAATTTTATGTTTTACCAAAAGATGGCAGCAGCACTGTGTGGCTGCTCTCTGGTGGTGTGACCTTGACCTTGACCTTTCCAGCTAATTTCTAAATTTCTTTGAACCAGACGTGGCCTACATACTGCAGTTTAGATCTTAATATCACCCTTCACATTTGTGCAGGCAAATTAGACTTGTGTCCCTTTATGTTTTCTACTTCTTAATAAGAGGAATGTTAGTGTTATGTTCCTATTCCTGTTTTTAACTTAAAAGTTGACAGACAACATTACCAATAATATGTAATGTTTAACATTAATTTGAGATATATTATAGCTTCCTGGAAGTTCTTTTTTCTCAGACATATTTTACTTCATTTTACATGGGCTTCAGATATGACAGGATTTTGGTAAGACCTGTTTAAATTTATTTGTCATCCATATGAAGGAAATGAAAATGTGTTATTTGCAATAAAATCTTCATAAGATAGTTCATTTGCATTTAATTGTAATGGTTCAAAGAATGCCAAGCAGAATAGTTGGCCCTCATGCATATTCACTTCATCAAATCTGGCCCTCTTTGAAAAAAGTTTGGATACCCCTGCCCTAGATGGACTGGCTTCCTGGACTGTTGAGCAAATGCAAATGGTTATGAGGCACCAGTTTTCTGTCTTCACCCATTCTCCATCATGGAGCTGAACTTAGTTGTCAGAGCCTATTTGAAATGCATGCCACAGAAGTGTTTTATAGACAGTCTGAGCTTGTTCCACTATCACCCCCATCTATGACAACCTATATTAATATGAAAACAAATTTGGGAGAAAATGATTATTTCTGATCACAGTTCCTATTGTATAACTCCACCATAAACAGTATTATTATATTTGGTTGGTGTTAATAAAATAAAAATGTTAATTATTCTCTAAAAAGAAGTAAAATATTGCAATTAAATTACACATAAAATTTGTTAAGTCTGTTGTGTAAAACGTTAGTCAAACTTCAAAAAAATAGTCAATAAGAATTTTATGTTGTTGGCCAGTAACATTCAGTTGATTCAGTTATTTGAAATGTTGAGGTAAAGAGATTGTATTCCAGTGCACGTAAAAGGTTTTGAGTTTTAGGTGTTAGACAATCTATGAGCAGGTTTAAAAGAAATTATTCACTAAATTGTGATATTTCAAAATGTTCTGATGTTTCTATTTAACATATTTTGTTATTAAGAAAATTTTATTTGGTATTTTCTTGATATCTAAGTTTTTCTGACAAAAGTAACTTATTTTTAAAGCAGATATTTTTTCAATTATCACGTAGACTTAGCACTGGCAAAAAGTAAAATGATTACATTACAGAAAATGATTACTTTATAGAAATGATTACTTTACAGTAATGATTACAGAAAATGATCACTTTAGAATAAAAATGATTACAGAAAATTCTACTGAAAAATGATCATGTTACATATAATGCATAACTTTAAAATTCTAGATTATTCCTCATATTTATTTCTTAAAAATAAATTGATGTATTTTAATAGAGATTTGAGAATTTTAAAGATAAATCTACAGAAATAAATAAAGAACATAATTTATCTGTTGCTGTTAAAACCTATAAATCATTAAAAATGTTGTATATCAGAGTAAACCAACCAAATTTTGTCAAGTCTTTTGTTAGTGATGCTGGCCTGTTTCTCTTCCCTGTCACTCAGCAGTTTCTTTAGAAGTTCCAATTGCTCAAGTTGTAGTCTGAAAGAATTGTAGGGAAAATAAGTAACAAATTAAATAATAACAATGAAATTATAACAATATAAATATTTGTTAAAATCAAAAAAATGAGATTTCCTTATTAAGCATTATAATGATGATGATGTTTTATCAGATATAATTCTATTCCACAATTTGTTTTTAGTTTATTGTTGAAAAATCTGACTGTAAAATTGGTTGGGATTTAAAAAAAAAAGAAGCAAATGAGTAGTATATAATGTCTGGAGTGAGACAAGATGCCACCATCCTGAATGACTGACATTCATATTTGCCTACCGGTTAATGTGTTAAGGGCAGACTACTTGTCTGGCTCTGTTGCCGGTGTACCCTCTAGGGCAGTTCCTCATGCAAGATATTACCTCCTGTCCTACTCCACATGGCCTCCCCCTTTCTTGAGGACACAAGACATCTGGGTTGTGGTCAGTTGTAGGGATGTCCTTGAGTATTCATGTGATGGACCTCACATTTGTGGAGACAGGGTCCTCGGTGGCCGTAATGTTCTCATCCATGCAATGTGGCTATGCTTTGGTGGTGGTTATCTTGAGTGTTGGCTTTCATCCGTTTCCATCTCCAATTCACTCATGTACTCCACCTCCAATTCCTCTGGTGTGGTGTATAGGAGTTTGGGCTGGTGCTGCATGAATGGCAGTTCAGCATTCAAACCAATGCTGATGGATATGGGCCAGTCATTGGGTCGTTGCTGTAGGGGTCCAGAACCTGTTGGTGTGTCTGATCTGTCCAGCATCTGTGAGACCACCTCTTGTGTATGGCAGTATGGGTCGTCAGCAATCGTGTTTATCTTACGGAGGAAGCAGCAGTCATGCATGGTTACCTGGTTGCACACGATACTCTCTGTTGCCTAGCACCTCCATGACTTGCCCAGTTTTTGTCCATTGAGTTGTCTTGGTTCTGTATCTGAACTGACTCCCTGACTTCTAGCTCCTGAAGTGGACAACTGCATGAATTGTAGCATTGTTCATTGTTCATGTGTCTTTTGACCATTGCTGTCTCCCTTAATCAGCTGATTTCCCTTCACTGCTTATGGATTTGATATTTATCTGCAGGGCAAGGAGTTGATCTTTTATAGCATGGCCATATAGCATCATTGTGAGAGTCATACCAAGGTCCTGAACAGGAGTATTACAGTGGGTTAGTAGAGCCCTGACCATGCTATCATGGGATAGATGGCCATGGGTGTCAGTGCTGTCTGTCAATATTCACTTGGCTGATTTGACAGACAGTTCTGCTCGACCATTACTCTAGGGGTAGTACACTGATGATGTGCATTTCTTTGTCCCCAATTGTTGAGAAATGTGTTATATTCCTGCAATTTGAATGGCAATCTTCCATCAGACTAAATTTCTTCTGGTGCACCATATGTGCAGAAACAATTCCATAGGAAAAAGAAAACTGCCCTATTGGTGGGAAATTTAGAGTCATCCTCTTTTTCATTTACCTCTCACCAATAGAGCCCGTGGATTTGAGCTGCTTCAGGAATGAAGACCACACGTAAGTTTTACACAAATATCCCTTTCTCATGTTTAATATTACCTTTTAATGATAGACTTATCAGTTGCAAATAATTTATTCATTCACCACAATAAACAAAAACAGAAACATTTAACAACCACATTACAAGAAATTTTATATATCTACCAAATTAGTACAACCAAATTCTTCTGATAAATCCTTCTGTATGTGTATAATTGTCACTTTGTTGTTATGATGTATATATGTATATTTTACTAACCAAAAACAGGAGTCAAACAAGGTTCATCATAACAAAATAATGTAAATCCAACTAATCTGTTGCACATACACTCAAAAATATTAACAAAAATACATTTTATACAGAATAACTATAGTTTTACATGCAGAAAACAATAAGAAAAAAATACAAGTGATAAATAAATAGAATAAATGAACACTTAACTTCATTTTACCTTTACCGACGACTCTTGTTGGTGAATGTAAAACTGTGGCGATGGGGAGAGATGAGAGGTGTTATTGTTTGAAATGGGAATCCCCCTCCATAAAGTCTTTTTCTGGGGTTATTTCCCTTCTATGTCTCTTTTCTGCCAGAGAGGTTTGTTTTTGCCTTAGTTTTAAAATTTTCATGAAATATGACAAGGCAGTGTCATTAAACATGCTTATGACATGGCTTGTAACAGTTTTGTTTGGGTGATACTTTTCAACAGAACTTTACACCTCACGCCATTTTGAAGAAATGTTCTTAATCACTGAAGAAGGTACATTCTCCCTTCTCTCCCCCTCCTCCTCCTCTTCCTCTGAAGCTATTTTCTCAGCTGCTGTTTGTTGCGGTTTCTGCTGAAATTCTTGGAGTCTTCAGTGGTCAGCTCTTCCCTGTGGTCCGCTTCAACTGCTCCACATCCTTGCCCACTCACATCCAAGCCCAGTGACTTCCCCAAAGACACACCTGGAACTTTCTTTGGACCCATGGTGGCTTATTTAACAGTAAAACTAAATAATAAAAAAACCCCACAAAAATACTATTTAAAACAAAAATTTTCAGACTAATGCTAGGGGAAAGGCTCACTTAGTGAAAGACAAAATCAGACCGAATCACACACACATGTGATGCTTTGTGTGGGAGCTTGGCTTGGGGAAGTCATGTGGCATCAAACAAATGGGATTGTACATGTTTGTACATATAGATTTCCTTGCTTGATAACTGAAAAGATGTACAATTTCTGAAACATTTTCACAAAAAATGATAACTGAATTGTACAATAATGGAGGTGCTCAATAACTGAGGCACCACTGTATATTAAGTGTTATAAGTAATCTGAAGATGATTCAAAGTATAAGGAAGGATGTAAGTTATATATTATTATATTTATATAAGGGATTTGAACATTCATGGATTTTGGTGCTGCTCTGAATAGAGAGGAAAATTGTATGTTCTATTTATCTTCTTGGTGCTTCATGACATGTAAGACTTCCACAGAATACCTCCAGTCTGCCCTGCCTATTACTTTTCTCTTCTTTTCCACAGCACTTTGTCATGTCATTCTTGATCTTCCCATTGTTTTTCCTTTAGAGGCTCAGGTCAGCGCAATGTTGCAATTGTTGTTTGGGTCTTACCTTAAAGTGTGGTTAATGAACCTCCATTTTCTTTGCTGTACCTCAACACTAAGACATTCTATGGAGGCATGCTGGAGCAATTCTGACATATTCACCGGGTCTTGTCATCTAATCTTAATGATCTTTCTGAAGCTGATCCATTTTCCAGGTCTCACAACTATATAATAAGACGGGGACGACCAAGTTTATATAAAACTAAATCTTGGTGAATTTGCTTATCTTATTGGCATTCACAAATGTATGTTGATCTTGTTTAATTTAATTGTAGCTCACTTTTAGAAACTCTCTTCTCATTTCTTGCCTTCATCAACTACTTAAGTCTGCTGCAATTAGATCACTTTTTGATTCATTCTACATGTTGGCTGGATATGAGCACTAAGAAAGGAAAACACAAAATAAAAAAGTTGTTTTTTATGCTGGGACTCCAAGCATCACATAAAGTTCACAAAACAAATTCCTGCAATAGCCAATCATGAACATTCCCACTAGAAAAAAGATGACCCTGGAGATCACCAGATTTGCTTAAAAGAAAGTCCTTTGTAATGACATACACAACAGCAGGTCGAAAGGCCACCTGTTGACGTGTAAGTATGCTGTTGCCATCACTGCCATGATTGCATCTCTCACCACGACTGTGATTTCAGCCAAGCTTCACTAATCTCACCAGTTTCTTCATATGTAAAATGTGGTTGACAGGCCAGCTTCACCACTGCCACGCTCCCAATACTACCACTGTGATTTCTAGCACATCAACATCTTCACTAATCTACTCCAACCCAAGAAATCAGTCAACTCTCGGCCCTGCTGATGACACCCTTACACCTATTTGCTTTCCTTACCAATAGCAACTAAAAAACCACTTATGAACAATTTTGCCACCTTTCAAATAACTTTGCATATATTCCAACATTTGACAAATACATCCTGTTGAAATTTGAATCCTTGTTTGTTCCTTTCCTTTGCAACCAAATGCTCTTTATAAACATACCTTATAAGTTAATAGCATGATCTTTATTAAAAATTAGTTGGACCGAGGAATAGGCAGTATTTGACTCAGTTTAACACTGATAAAAATTAACGCTTGATTAAAATTCATGAACATGTTTGGATTTTCAAAGTCTGAAATAATGAAGAGGTTCAGAAATTAAATTTTCATGTTATAGACAATACATGCAAAAAAGTATCAAAATAAAAGCTTACTTTTCAATCATCTGTTCTCTTAATGCCCACTCTTTCAACTCCATGGCTTCCAACATTTGTCGCCTTTTCTCTAATTGGTTCAAGTCATTAAGAGGAGGCAGTGTTTTTTCCCATTCACGTTTGGCTCGAGCCCTTTCAATCATCTCAACCTCTGCTACACCAGCAGGTAAACCCCGACCTAAATGTAGCAAAAATGAAAAAAAAGGGACAGAATTTTAACATTTTTTAGTTCTTTTCTTTGTGACATATTAAATAATGTTTTTTTTTTGTGTTAGAATACAAACAAACTGGTTTCTGGTCACACTGAATTTAATTAATATTCAAAAAATAATTTGTTAACTCATGACTTATGGAAATTAAGAAAAATTAACTAATAAAGAGATTCTGTAGAAGGGACCATAGAATGAAAACAGTCGATCTAGTTTGATTTGAAATACCCAGAATATTACTAGATACAACAGGCACCTGAAGAGGGCTGGAGGTTACAATAGCCAAAATATTATGAATATAACAACCAAAATAAATCAGTGTATAATAATGATAATTCTTCATTTCAGACAAAATTTATTGATTTTTTCTTTATTTTATTTCATTATTTTTTATTAAAATAAATGTGGGATAATGTAGTCCAATAGATAGGATATGACACAATGAAAATGAGTGGTTAACTTCAAAATTAGATGTTATAGCAATGTACAAATATGACAAGTCAGAAAGCTTAAATAAAAACCCAATATAAAGGAAATGCTCAGATATCAAAGGTTCCTTTAATGATTGATTTAATGTATTTAGAAGGCTATATATTTGTTTACTAAATGTTCACTCAATAAAAGGCCTAAGAGCCACTTGATTGATTAATTTGTTTTTTATGGCTTATCGAAACCCGGAAAAAATATTTTTATGAGTGTAAGAATGTTTTGGAGATAATAATTATTTATTGTTACAAGTCCTAGTAATTAAACCATAGCAAGGGGGAGAAGAGGTGGATTCATATGTTTTCCTAAGTGTATTTGTGTGTAAATGAATATAATGAACCTGAATGGAATTGGAATTTGGCTTTCTGGTTTTCAGTTCAGAGCTGTTATCTATTATACCCCTCATACAGCCAAGCTTACAGCACCTAGTATTCCCAAGTGGTCACCCATCCAGGTACTAGCCAAGCTTGATGGTTTTTTTTTTGGTTTTTTTTTAAGCGTATCACCCCAAGCAAGGCCGGTGGCCACTATCACGCAAGGGGTTACAGAAGGGTTGGAGGAAGAGCAGATAGGAGTGGTGAAGGAAGGGTTGTGGAGAAAGAGAAGGACGGAGGGCCGATTGAGGTGGGGAGGTTACGGGAGATATAGAGCGAGAGCAGATAGGAATGGAAGATGTCAGGAAGTGGATAGATCAAGGCAACTGGAGATGACGATTGACGCTACACTTAAACCGTTGGAGATTGTATTTGTCAGGGAAACAGTAACGGGGAAGGGAGTTCCATAGGCGAGATGTGCGAGACATGAAGCTATTGGAGTAGAAAAGACGTCTACACCTAACAGTTTCTACGGTGAAGGGGTGGGAACGGGATGCCAGCCTCGTAGGACGCTTGAATTCACGAGGCTTAGGGACAAGTGAGAGCAACTCCTCAGAGCAATTACCATGGAAGTACTTGTAGAAAAGGCAGAGTGATGCAACATTCCGTCTGTGAGAGAGCGACTGCAGACGAGATGACAGATCAGGGCCAATCACATTGCATATCCGTCTCTGGATCTTATCAAGAACCCCGAGGCAACACGCAGGGGCCCCAGACCATAGATGGCAGCAATACTCCATGCAAGGTCGAATGGTAGACTTATAGACCTGGAGGATCGATTCAGGGGAGAAGAATTTCCTGGCTCGGCACAGGGAACCAACTTTTCTAGCGGTGGATGATGCAATTGACTCGATGTATTTGTTCCATCTCAGATCAGCGGACAGCGTGAGACCGAGCAGCCGCAGAGAGGAACTCTCGAGATGTTGGTCCTCAGACATTCTGATGGGATGCAGGGATGGGTCCTTGTGGTGGTTAATGGAGAGCAATTTTGTTTTAGAGGCATTAAAGTTGACCATCCATTTCTCTCCCCAGTCCACAACCGATTGGAGGTCCTTTTCAATTTGAGCTGCCAGGTTAATTTTGTCCGCCTCGGTAGATTTGTGCTTGAGGCAGGAGTAAATGGTAGTGTCGTCAGCGCAGATACCGACTTGGGAGTCTATGGCGTCAGGAAGGTCATTTATAAATATGAGGAACAGAGTAGGGCCAAGGATGGAGCCTTGAGGAACACCAGCAGTAGTGGGATAGGAGTTGGAGAAGGATCCACTGAGAACAACCTTCAAATCCCGGTTTGATAGGAACGATTGAATTAGGTCAAACAATCGACCTGTGATACCATAACCCCGGAGCTTGCGAAGGAGGCCGGCATGCCAAACCCTATCGAATGCCTTGGAGATGTCAAGGGCCACGGCACGGGCTTCGCCGTTACTATGGATAGCTTGGTAGACAAATTCAGTGATGGCCATAAGCACATCGGCAGTAGACCGGGCAAAGCGGAAACCATACTGCTTGTCTGAGAGCAGATCGTGGGATATCAGGTGAGTAGTCACTTCGGCGTTGATAATGGCCTCGAAGACTTTGCCGAAGATGGGAAGGAGACTGATAGGACGATAATTAGAAGGGTTGGAGGGGTCGCCAGAGTTCTTAAAGACAGGAACAATGGTAGAGGACTTCCAGCAGTCAGGAAAACAGGAGTCCTTGAGGCAGCGGTTGTACAATTTAGAGAGGGCAGGTGCCAGTTCAGGTGCGCATTTCTTCAGGACAATGGCTGGTATTCCGTCGCCGCCGGGGGATCTAAGTTAGAAATAATGCCCAATACCGACGACGGGGTTATGTGCAAGCCGTCCAGTAGGGCCTCAGTTCTGGGAGGGAAGTCAGGCAAGGGTACCCCAGAGGAGTCAAGCATAGAATTGGAAGAAAACTTTCGAGCGAAGCATTCGGCCTTGTCGGCAGAGGTGGTCAGGACCTCAAACTGATTGAACAGTGGAGGAATGGAGGGTTTGTTACTATTCAGAACGCTCTTGCAGAGGCGCCAATAGTCCTTGGAGCCAAATTTGCGGGATGCAATACGTTCCTTCATCCGAGCTGCAAATAGTGCCTTGGCATTGTCGAGGGTACGCTTACACTCATTGCGTGCAGAGGTAAATAGACGTCTGTTGAAGTCGGACATGTCACTACGAAAACGGTGGAAGAAGTGGTTCCTATGGGCAATGGCGGCTGAGCAAGCAGCTGTGAACCAGGGGGAGGAGCGCGGTTTGACCTTGAATTTCCTGGAGGGGATGAAAGCTTCGATACCGGCTTTGATCCAGGAGGAGAACTCAGAAGCACAGTCATGAGTGGGGAGCTTAAATACAGCATCCCAGGGGACATCGCGGAGGAAGTCCCGAAATGAGTCCCAGTCAGCCCGTTGGTAGCAGAAAGTGGTTCTGGTGGTAGGAGGTTCTTTGCAGGGGGTGAGGCTGAAGGAGATACTGACAGACACAACAGCATGATCGGAGTTACCGATAGGACAGAGCTGCGTGGCACTACACGACTCAGGGATGGAGGTAAAACACAGGTCGAGGAGTGAGGGCTTACAGTCACGATTGTAGGAAAAACGCGTGGGGAAATCGATTATCTGGGTGAGGGATTGAGAGATTGAAAAGTTAAGAGTATGAACGCCAGCGAGGTCAGTGGTAGCGTTCTGTAGCCACTGGTTGTGATGGGCGTTGAAATCACCAAACACAAATATGTGAGCGGACGGATGGACAGAGAGGGCCTTATCAACGCTGTCAGAAATGACATAGAGTATCCCGCAGTCCTGAGAGGATGGAGAGCGGTAGAGGAAGAATGTGTCTTAACTTTGGTGATTGTACAAGAACCAATGTTTCAATGTGATATTGCCATATGCCAAGAGCCACTCAAGGTAGAGGGTTACTGACTGAGGTTGCTGTATGGATGTAAGCGGAAGAAGTAAGTGTAGATTATTTGGATATGTAGGATAGATAATGGCTAACCCTAGACTTGAAGAGGTTAAGATATTAGTGATCAGGAAAGCATCCTCTAAGAAGTCTACTCCACAAAATAGTAGTTCTTGGGAAAAAGAATGTAGTTCATATGAAATAGCGATAGAGTAGTGATAGGCTTACAACATTTCTTCTGTGAAAAAGCAGCTGTAGAGTTGAAAATAATGCATTGCCCACAAGTTCCTGATGATGAGTGGAGTATGTCTGGGTAAAATATTTTTGACTTGTTTGGGACTTTTCTTTTGCCTTAACTCATCATTCTGATCAGTGTTATGTGACAATCGCCTCTCGCTCACTCCATCTCCACTTGAAAAGCAAGACAGTGACATAAGGCAATCAAGTTTAAAAAACAATTAACATTATGAAACCATAGGATTTAAAGAGTAAGTTTGTGCATTTAATTATTAATCAGATTGATTTTTGATAGAAAATAGCTAATATGGATTTATGGTCTAAAAAGTCAATTTTATTATCTAAAGATTTTTAGTAATATTGATTATTCAGAGTCATACAAAGATATGATTCCATGAGTCCCATAGCCCAATAGGTTCATAGGGGCACCACATGTAATGCACCCATAGTAGCAGTGGTGTGTCTGGCCAAGATAGTCTGATGGGGCCCAACAATCTCCAAGCTGGTTTGAATTTAGATTTCCTTCTCTTAGATTGGTTGCCAACCAAGGTTATAGAGCCCAATCAGTCCTGCTATTTACAAGAGAAGAGATGGTTTCATACCTTTCCAAAGGGTATCTAAATATAAGTGAATGCAACAAACTAGACTGGAATTTGAACTCATCTCTTCTGATTTCTCATTTGAAGTTGCTATCCATTACACCACTCATATATCCATTACTATCTGGGAAATCTTTTAACAGAAGATTGAAAAATGTGACGCAGAAATCTGGAGGCACATTGGAATAACAAATGGTGCCTTCCAAAATCTAAATAAAGTATTAAGAAACAGGAAAATTTCATTAGAAACAAAGTTAAGAGTGCTGAACTAGTATGTAATATCAATTCTCCTATATGACAGTGAATACTGGATAATTTCCTCACAAATGAAGAGGAAACTTGGAGCAACAAAGATGTGGTTCTACAGAAGGCTGCTGAGAATACCATAGAGCATGTGAATAATGTTAAGTGTTAATGAAAATGAAAAGGTCACTTTTAACTAGTATCAGAGAGAGAGTTTAAATTTCTGGGACATAATGAGGAGAGAAAGCTTGGAAAATTTGACACTCACAGAACATATGGAATGCAAGAGAGTCAGAGGAAAACATCAAATAGCCTACCTAATGAGTTTGTGTAAATGAATGGCTGAATAGTGAGGGGAAGGGATAATAAGGAGACAACTATTACTTAGAGCTACAATAGATAGGAAGTTGGGGAGAGGCATGATCTCCCACATCCTAAAGAGACACAGCAGACTAAATAAGATCAATTTGTTAGTGTAGTGAGATTGATCATCATGGATGCTTTACTTTGTTGTTTTGCACCAGAGTAAGTTATTCTTTGAGAGTATTGTGATAAAAAAAGCAACAAAGAGATTAAGTAAAGCTAATAATAAAATAAGTTTTCAAGGTGGTAGCTGATGCATTATGGGTACTTAAAATAACATTTCTCTTACCCCAGGAAAGTGTAGCAAGTGTGAGAATTTCTGGCTGTGATCCTGGATGGACAACATAGTCTGGTGTGTAAGGATCAGTCTGAACATCGGCATCTCTGTAGTCAGTTTGTACAAAGACACTTTTGGTCTTGGAGTTTGAGGAAGATTTGTGTAGAACAGCCATGTCAGGAATGAACAGTGAGTCAGGCCTAAATTAGAGACATTAAAAAAGAAAATTAATTTTTCGTAATTTATTTTCTATGTCATTTTATTGGCATGAATTAGAATTTTAGAATTAGTCAATAAATCATTCAGCTCATTTGAGCACTGATTTATTGATTGATTGATTTGTTTTTTGACAGATTATCAACTTTTTTAAGGTTATTTAAAGCCATAAAATATTTTTTGATAATAAGAATTCTTTAGAGATAATAATGATCTGTACATAGGTGAATATAATAAACCCAACTGGAATTAGAACATGGCTCTCTGATTTCCAATTCTGTGCCATTATCCATTATGCTACCTGCACATCCAAGCTTACAACACCTGGTTGCCTATCTAGGTACTGACCAGGCTCAACATTACTTAAGTTTGCTGTTCATATGACACCAGTGTTTCAACATGATATGGCTGTAAGTCCCTGATTTGAGCAGAGTTCTCAGTTTCTTCTTCAAAATAGCCAGCATTAGTGTGTTCACAACATCACTAGGTAAAGAGGTCTACATGTGTAACACTCTCAGGGCAAGGAAGTTTGATCTTTCAAGTGCTGTTTCATCAATTTGTGTGAGTGATCCCACATCCTCCTGTTTCCATTTTATAAGAGCTATTCAGTATTTTGTATACCTCACATAGATTGATGAACCAGAATCTTAACTGAAGAGATGGTAGCTTGATTTTGCCTGTAGCTGAACTGAGGCACCTGACCTGGTCAAATTACAATAAATCAATATTTTTTTTGTAGTTTGGGCTCCAGATATCAGCTCCATATTTAAGTACTGGTTGAATAAATTCAGTGTTAATGGTTTTTTACCATTTTTTTTAGTAAAATTCATAAAGCAGTATTAAACATGATTTCTTTGATTAGCCTTTCTTAAGATTTCAGAAATATGTGATCTTGGAGATAAATCATGTGAAACTAGAATACCCAAATCTCTTTGTACTTTTTCTTGATTAAGGCAAACTTCATCTCATGTCTCAGGGTATTTCAATTTGTCTCTGATCATCCCATGCTGGGTTAGCTTTTTGGGTGTGACATTTTGTTCTTCATAGTGTTTCAATGGAAGTGATCTGATGCTTATCTCCTCTTCAAGAATTCTCCAGTCAGTAGTACTGGGTTACATGGTGCCAGTAATGGAGAATGACTCTGGTTTAATATCATCTTTAGTGGAAATATATAGTGGGAAATTTTTTTTCCACTTTGTCATTAAATTTCCGAATATTTTAGTTAAAACTGGCATATTTTTGTTTATTGATTCTAATATTGAAGATGGAAGAAAATGAACAATATTTTCAGCATAATATGCATATCTATTTTAAGAAAGGTAAAAATTTGATTCAAATGTAAAAATAAGTTTGACAGTTTATTGAAAAGATACTGTGAAGAATCAAATGTGTTAAAAGTGTTTTGTGAAGTTTCAAACTGGAGATTTCTCCACAGTCAAGTAGATGAGTCGAAGTTAAGAATGATCAAATCAAGACATTACTCATTTGTATCAAATACAAATGCTCTCTGAAAGGGTCATACTGGTGGGAATTTTTCAACTTGTAAGCTTTCAGCCAAGAATCATTGTATAATGTGAAAATAATAAACCTGTTGTTTCATGTAAGCCCCATGCCAGGAGGAAATTTAAAGGAAATAATTTAATAAACAGATTTAAAATATCCAAATAAGTGTTGAAAATCAATTACTTCCTTTAAATTTCCTCTATATGAAACAGCAGATTTATTATTTTCCCAATAGTTTGTTTATTAAACTTATTTAAAATATGCAAATAACTGTTGAAAATCATTTGCACCAACTTGGTTGTATTGTTCTTATGTGTAGTTTCTGCATGAAAAAGTTGCTGGGTTCTATTTCTGTATGAATCATTATTTATAAAGATGTTCTGCTTTGTAAACATAATATGATGAGCATAGAAAAGTAGATATTTTTGAACAATTTAGATTGTAGGAAATTGTGGAGCAAGCAAAATGAACTCCCACTACCTGTATCAAAGGCTTGTCCTCATCCAAATAAGGTCAAGCTATGTTTAAATTTCATGCCTGCAAAAAAAAAATAGTGTGCCAAAAGGATGGTTATTTCTTTGATGCTGCTATTATTCAACACATGTGTTTATTTACAAGATTATAAAAATATATGAACCAAGTATAATGCAATGCTTATTAATTAACTTTTATAAAGATTTATTTACCATTTTATAAAAAAGAAATTTGAAAAGAAGTGTTTTTATTGAAAGATTTATGAAATTATCAAAATATGTAAACCAACTATAATGCAATATTTATTATTTGTCATTTTATAAATAACTATGAAAACATATTTTTTATTCACTCTAATAAATAGTGTTGAGAATCTTTGTTGTTAATTCTCAAGAAGAAAGAAAATGTATAAATCCATTTTCATATGTTTGGATTTAAAACAAAATTCTAATCATTGCATTTTAAAACAATAAACATTGCTGAAGAAGTCAAAAGTGTATAAAGTAATAGCAATGTCAAGGGAATAACCGTACTTTTGACACACTGTATTTTGCAGGCATGGAGGTTAAACATTGCCAAAGGTAACACTGCATATGGTAAAACTGGAAGATGGCAATTTACCAGAAGCTCTTGTGGAATGAGGAAATGTTGATATGTCAGCTCTCACAATAAAAAGTGTTTTTTATTGAATGAAGTTAAATCTAAATGCTCCTAATGTCATCTACTGAGAAGCACAGAGAAAACTGTTTAGGTTACCCAATATTTCTATGTGAACATTTGAAATTAATAAAGCTTTTGCTGAAATATATATATTATCATATTTTTAGCATGCTGAATATTTTTATATCTACTAACAAAATGGATAAATGTTACGCCTTCACCTATATTTTGTTTTATCACACAATATCTCGACAAGTTCTCACTGAATTGCAATAACATTTTGTAAAAGAGTGGGACATAAGCCAAGGAATAACTGATTAAGTTTTTGGATGTATTCATGATTTTTTTTTGACAGAGATATTTCATATATAGAATAGCCTGAAAATATGGGAAAAAAGAGACTTACATGGTTACTTCTCTTGCACTTATGGACTGATTTTCATTCAGTTTTAGTGACAATAGTGTTGACTAAGTACTTTCTAGTTGGTGTGTGTGTGTGTGTGTGTGTGTGTGTGTATATATATATATATATATATATATATTAATAGCTATTTTGTGCCGTCATTGTCAAAAATTTTCCTTAAATAATATTTAAAAATAAAATTAAAAAGTGCGACCTGGTAATATACATACTTATATTTGATGTGAAAAAATAATTTTATATACTGTAAGTAATTCTATTACATTTACTTGTTTTATAAAAAATATAGTCTATTAAAATTAACAGTGAAAATATTTTAAAATTGTTTTTTTTAAATTGTAGTTAAATAAAATGAATTCTAACCTAAACAACTTTTAAAATTGTAGTTAAATAAAATGTATTCTAACCTTAACACCGCTCTCAAAGTACTTCAAGCACTTAAAAGAATCCAATAAAGCACCTCCAGTAAAATGAAATTAATATGAAAAGCTAGAATATGTAGGCCATTAAATGACCCATGTCCTTTGTACATACATAAGAAACTATATATTACTAAGTTTATAAAAAAAAATTAAAAAGAATAAAAGTTTACTGAATCAGAGAAATAAATTAGCTATTTTTTGACGTCATTGTCATAAATTTTACTCAAATAATATTTATATATAAAATTTTAAAAAATGTGACCTGGTAATATACATACTTATACTTGATATGAAAAAATAATTTTACGTACTGTAAGTAATTCTAATACATTTACTTGTTTTTAAAAAGATATATAGTCTATTAAAAATTATAAGTGAAAATCTTTTAAAATTGTAGTTAAATAAAACGTATTCTAACCTAAACATCCCCAAAAAATCTTTAAGTATACAAATAGAAAAATGCTGTAGGAATTTTTGCCGTTAACAATAAAATAAAAAAAAAAAACAGACGACATACATTTAGCGGATGTCAGAATTCGTTGAAAAATACATCCCTACCCATCCCCAAACATAACCCCTTTTTCGAACGTAACTAATAACTGATACAACAAAAGTTCATGAAAATGAACACGCTACCACCACTTGTCTGGATGAGTGGATTTCTCTGTATCCTTGGAAACAGTGAATTATGAATTTTTGCAGTGCCTTTAAAACTCAGTAAATTTTAAAATAAGTTACTAGAAATTTCGCTTGAGGATGAAATGAAACTAATGTTTTTATTTTAATTACAAAATTAAATTCGAAGCTTTTAGCTTCCATTTTTGAAACATGGTTATTACTGTGTGTCGAAAAAAAACACATTTTAAATCAGTTAATTTATAATATATATATATATATATATATGTTTGTTAGGTTATTTTCCTATAATGATATTATGTTTCAAATTTGTTTCAGTAATAAAGAACTGAAGGAATGGAATTAGGTAGGGAAAAACAATATTGATAGAAATGTACTTACGCTTCTGAGGCCAAGATAACGTCAGTTGCAACATGCTGCATAAATGGAATTAATGGTCTGCAAAACATAAGAAAAAAGAATAAATAAATAATAGAATTTTAGTAAAATCACTGTCATGAAAAATGGATATCTTAATTATTTGTTTATAATACACACTCATGTATAATATACACCTGTATCTTTAGGCTATGAAAGTCTGGAAAATATAAAACATCTCTTGTGTATATATGTAATGTCATTTTAGAATTTGTAGCAACTAAATTTAATCTAAATTTAACATTTGTCCAATTTGTATTGATTAAAAATAAGAATGTATATAGTTTATATAATTATGTTAGGTCACTCTACAAGTGCTATGGGTACTATACTACCATGGTTGGGTCATGGACATCTAAGCTTGTCTCCCATTGAAGTTTTCTGGTGAGGAGAGTGGAATCAATGGCCACATGTTTGTGACCAAGATGAGCCTTCAAGTTGGAGGACATTGGCTGTGGTTCATCTTAGAGAGGGATGGACACTGCCAAATCTACTTGCCCAAGATACACTAAGCATGAATGGATACCTCTCCAGCTTTCAACCAATATATGTGGAGGGAACTGGTCAGGTGCTCAGTTGGATAGCAACCCTACAGCCACACCTGGGACTGATGATAACAATTATGTTAGCTTAAATTATGTTTTGAAATAATTTAAATTTGAAGAGGGAATTTAGAGCAAACACACAGGTCACTCATTTCAACAGGCTGTATTTGCTGACTGGAGCTTTCTCTTATATGGATATTGGAAATCTAAGAGGAGCGTGTATCCCTAAAGCTATTGTGGCAAAGTTATTAAAAAAATGCTGCATCACATGGCAGTTAAGATGACATACTTTTTGAGGAAGAAGGACAAGATGATTTTGAGAAGGATGACATAAACAAGAATGAAGACATCTACTACATAGTCAGCTCCTTGTACTATGTTTCTGCCATGCACTGTCTCTACAAGATTTAAATAAGACCAAAACTAGAGTATTGCTACCATATCTGAGTTGGAGCTTCACAACCCTCACTTTCCAGTCTTGTTATAGTTCAAAATTGTTTATGCTGTCTTGTGGGAGATGCCTTATTTTCCACCCTACAGTCTCTTTCCCATAGTCACTATGTTGCAAACCTAGCACTGTTTCCATGGTAAATGTTCAGATAAGCTCCATTCTTTAGTGCCACCAGCTCAGAAACTTTGCAGTCAATACTTGCCTTGCTACATCTATAGAACTGAATCACCCTCATTCCCTATGCATTCCTTTGGCAAGTAGGATGTTCCATTCAGAAAGCTTCTTTCCAAGAACTGTTACCTTGTGGAACAAACTTCTGTGTGGATGCTTCCTTGAACATTAAAAACTTAACCTCTTCAAGTCTAGAGTCAGTTGGGCCTTGTATTATGTGAATTTTAGTAAAAGAAATAAAAACTACTTTCATTTTTTAAAACTTGGAAAAAACAGACACACATTGTCCCTTTTTCTTTTATTTCTTTGGCAAACAAATTTTGGTATCACTTCATTTATCTTGCAGAAGTTTTAGTGCTTACTAATTTGAGTTTATTGCTTTTTTCTGCTTCTGTCCATTCCTTGTAAAACCTACACATTTAATATTCATAAATATGTGATTGAGTTTTGAAACTTGTCCATGAGACTATTTGACACTGGTGAATGGAAAGAAAGGGGTTAAATCAAAAACATAGCTTGGAACAAGACGAGAAGGGCTAATGAATAGAACAATGGACAGACCGAGAGAAAGAAGGGAGATTTCTCTTTTTCCAAGGGAAAAGCTTAATTCTCTAAAACCAGAAAAATTACTTAAAGGTAACATTACCACAAGAAGCCATGTGGCAAGCTTTAATGTGGCAGCTCCAGAAATACCAGTTACAAAAACACAATCAAGGGAATAGAGTTTCTTTGTGTAACCTAGGGTAATTGGAGGGCAATGACCCTGGCAAAATTGGGGGGATGACTATGGGAGGAAGCAGCTGGTAAATTTCTGAATTTTAAGCAAAACCAGGTATGAGAAATTTCACCTATGCGAAATTTCGAATGATAATTTTAATTAGTGACCATAAGTTAAGCCGCACTAAGCGGTTGAGAGACAATTGGTTGAAGTGAAGACAAGGTGGCAGGTGCAGTTGAAATATCAAGGTCGGTGGAGGAATTGCCCATGCCCTAGTGTTGGTGTGAGGTACCATAATGAGAAGTAGAGTTAGAGTGGATCAATATCCTGTATTCATGGAAGATGGGATCTCCTCAAAATTGGGCATGTAATTAATTTCCCAAGACCAGACAATAATGGGCTCTTGTTGGCAATTAGGGCAATCACCAGAACCCCAGGCTATGTTGTACCCCATACCAGTTTCAGGTGAAGGTCCATATAAACAGAAGATCGAAGTGGCCAAGACAGTTGTTTCAGACACCGGACTAGTGATGACCACTTCATCTGATCTCATGTGACTTCCTGCCTGAAGGAAGCCTCCAACATAAACCTTGTACCAGGGCTTGCTCAGACTTAGCTAAACCAACTGAATTGTCACTCTGAACCTACGAAGCAGGAAAGGTAAATATTTTCTGCATGAAGAACTAATAATTTTTAATATCAAGAATTAACCAAGTCCTGTACAATATATAAAAACATTTTCTTTTACTCAAATTGTTTTTTATTTGTTACTTCACTCTGCCTGGACCAAACCAATACAATGATTCCTGTCAATGATTTGAACATTGCCAGCCTTATGATCAAAATCAAACACAACATGGATAAGGGCAAGGCTTGGATCGAAGTGATTAACTCATTGTTCAGCCATGGGGATTGGACATCGGACGGACCGGCAAAGAAAAAGGCTACAGTCTATCAGCATTTAAATTATTGTACTTACTTTATTAGTGTTCAGAAAGTAATTATGTATTTCACAGCTGTGAATTAGGAGTCAACCAATCAATGCAGAAACAAGGTTGAATGATAGGAAACTGTGTCTAGAATCAGTTTATCATCTCTTCTATCCAACAGTGTATTTCAGAGTTTAATTGGAAAAACTTACAAAGAGGGAATTTGGATTCCTCATGGAATTTTGCTTGTGAACTGAATACAATGTTCCACAATTTACAATGTCTTTTAATCAGAAATACCAACTATTTTGGCATTGAATTGTTACAGGTGATAAAAAATGTTTCTTTTATGTCAACAGAAAGCAAAAAACTGAGAAACCAGTGCCAGTACCAAAACCAGGATTCCATCCACAGACGTTCTTGCTTTGTGTCTGGTGAAATATGAGAGTTGTTATCCATTACGAGGTAATGGGACATGGAAGGACTATTGTTGCAGATGTTTATTGTCAGCAACTTGATTGGGAAAATGAAACATTATATTGAAAATGTCCTGGTTTGGTAAAGAGGAAAGATGTTATTATAATGCTGTGGGGCATCCTGGCACCTATGCTACATGACAACACTGTTCCATCCTCAGTCACTGGTGTATCTGCGATTGAATTCTGTGGCTGTGAAGTAGATTACTTTGATCCAAGCCTCTCCCTATCCCACATTGTATTTGTTTTGATCACAAGGCAGGCAAGGATCAAATCATCACCAGATATAATTGGACTAGTGTCGTTCAGGTGGGATGATGTTATGAGACAAAAAAAGAAAGTTGTGTAAATCAAGAAGGTTTATATAACTGAAGTTTATACAGGAATACTTTTTCATATAAGAATCTATAAGCATGCAGGCTAATGATCATTCCCTTGTAGTCTAACTTCATGACACTTTGTCCTTCATTTCCAAGTCGGAGTCGAGGTTTCAAACTTTAAGTTGAAAACTTCTTCAGGCAGCAAATAACAGAATGCTGACGACACACTTGTCTCCCTCTTTCTCTTTCTTTGTCATAGAATAGAGACTTTCAATTCTTCTACTTTGCAATTTCATCAGAGCACTCTGCTCAATTTATCTAACGAGGCATGATCAGGAGTTCTTTGTGGAAGCAAAGTACATAGCGGAATGGAAGTGCATCTCTGCCTCAACTGCTGCTGTCTGTCTTCTCTCACTTCTCACTCCTGGGATCTCTGTATGGCTATGGAGTCCAACCTTCAAAAATTGGGTTGGGGTTGGCTTGTTCTGGGATGCCTTCCAGTCTGCTGTCACCCAATCAATCCACAGGTGCTGCTGGGTGGCCCTTGTATGTCCAAATATGGGGAGCTCTCCTTGCAGGAGTGGTGGTAGCAACACGTTGATCCACCATCTTGTTCTCCCCACTTCTCTTGCTCATACCAGTACTTTTCTTTCCTCCCACTTCCTCATATCTGCTCTTCATGCTGCTGCCATCCAGGGAATAGGTGTTTCACCCAACACAAAAAAGATGTTATTTTTAATGTCACCATAGAATTATTATCTGCATTCCTTCATTCCTAATTATCACGTTTGGTCTGTGATTTTTCCTCTTGACCGAAATTTTCCAGCCTAAGAAAATTTTGTTCCTTTAGCGACACGTGTATCCTCCACCCCTATCAACAAGTGACATAGAATCATTTCTTTACACTTTTCCTCACCTACCTGTAGCCATAAAATTATTATCTGTAACTAGTTTGGTGGTCTCTGTCCAAAACCAAACTTCCCTCACCTTGTCCCCTGGGCTTCATTTAACCAATGTTTCTAGTGAGGTCCTTATTCATGAAATGAGAAACAAAATGAATGTATATTTTCTTTTGTTTTCAGTATGTCCTTCAAGCTATCAATTAAATTCTTTGTACTCACAAAATGAGAAAACAAGAATGTATGATTGGTGCTGGTAAATGGAAAGAAAGGTTTAATGAATTTAGAATGATGGACAGACTGAGAGAAAGAATGAAGATTTCTCTTTTCAAAAAAAAAAAAGCAGGTGAAATACTGAGGAAGGTGGAGGAATTGCCCATGCCCATTGGTAAGTATTGGTGTGAGAAGAAGTTATTGGGGGCAGAATGATACCTGTGACTGCTACCCATAGGAAAAGGGGATCACCCAATTTGGAAATGTAATTAATTTCCCAGAGCCAAACAATAAAAGGGTTCTTGTTGAAAGACAGGGGAAACACTGAATCTCCTAATAGCGTAATACCCCACACTGGTTTATTTGAATGTCAATAAATGCAAGGAATCGAAGTGGCTGAGAGCAGTGGTTGCAGATGCTGAAACGACCGCGTTGCCTGATATCATGTGACTGCTTGCCTGAAGAGAAATCTGACATAAGCCTTGTGCCGGACTTAACCAGACCATCCGAAGTGTCATGATCAAGAGGGTTGCGTCGATAATTTTCTGCATGAGGAATTGATAAATTCTAATGTCAAGACTAAGCAAACACTGTACAAAAGAAAGTATATAAAAGCATTTACTTTTACTCAAGTTATTTTTTCTCACTTGCGTCTTCATTCTTCCTGGACCAACTCAATATTATGATTCCTGATGATGATTCTTTGCTATCATGATCATCTCATTGATCAGCTGCGGGAGTTGGACATTCGGACGTACAGCTGAGTAGGAGGCAACAATAAGAGTATACTTTCTCTTGTTTTTGATATGTCTTTCAATCTATCTACTACCTTGTTTGTCTCTGTGTTCACTTTTGATTTAATTCAGTCCTTTTTTTCTTTCTTCAAATTATCAGCATTCTTACAGTGTCAAATTATTCTTAAGCATGACAATAAATACACCCCCCCCACAAAATACCAGATTATTAGGACGAGAGGTTCTTCCACCTTCTCTATACTCACCAGATTTAACACCTACAGATTTTTATTTGTTTCTATCAATAGAACATTTCATAAATAGTAGAACGTTTAGAAACAAAGAAGTTGAAAACAGTCTTTCAACTATTTGGGGGGTGGGAGTAGATTTCTTTAATTGCAGAATTGAGTATTTGCCTTCCCATTTGTAAATATAAAATCATTCAAGATAAGGACAACAGTCCAAATGGAGTAATGTACAAAGAAATTATCTCATTATTACATAAAAATCACCATGAATTATAGGGAAGGAAGGTATATTTGATCACATGACTATACATCTGATAAGATTGATTCAAAAGATTGTTTCCTGTTGATAATAACATGTCAGGATTTGCAAAAAATCTACTTGACAATCATCTCTCCAGTGTGATACATGGTCAATATTTATAGTGGGAAGTGTTATGTTAGAGTAGTGACAAAAATTGATCAGTTCTGTTATTGACACAGATATCAGGGAATACTTCTTTTAGTGTAGTCCTGGGTATGATGGTAAACTACATCTGGCAGCAAAGCCTTTGTGAAATTGGAGGTTTGAGGAGCATGCAACCACCTCCTAATTGCTGTTGTTCCCAGGTCCACCCTGACCTGGGGTGGTAGCACCTGTTAGGGTCCCAGCTATGGGCAAATACCAAAACTCCCAAACAAAAACAAAACACAATAAAAGTATAAAAATACATTTTTATAGAAAAATTACCAGCAATACATTTTTATATAATAAAATTACCAACAATACAATTTTAAAACAAAATGACCAGCAATACAATCTTATACAAAAATTACCAACAATACATTTTATCTTAGTTGAAGGCATACAATTGTTCAAAAAGTATTTAGTTGAAAATAAAAGTGTCCAAATGATTAGATTTTGGTATTAAATAACCCATAGAGGTTGATATGCCACTAAATAAAATCAATCAACCAAATTCTTTTAGTGTGTGGAAGATGGGGGGGTGCAATTTGGCCTTGTAAAAATATTCAACTTATCCACAATGAAAAGAGGAAAGGAAAAAAAAGAAAGCAAATAAATTGTAACTACTCCCAAATTTTTATATTTTAGAAAGCAAGCTGCTTGAACTCTGACTGACAATGTGTCCTTTTAGTTTTCTTTATACCTCATACATGGACATAAATAGACACAAAATGCATGTGAATATTTAACAGAAAAAATGTTTGGCTCAATTTTAGTGTTACTTGAAGAGTATATAAATTCCCAATAACTATACAGGCTTAAAAGCTGAAACTTTGCAGATTAATAATTTCATATATGTTTAAAATAAATGCTGTGAATTTCTTTTTGCTTTCTCTATAAATTATAGGTTAATTAAATTTTATTTTAAGTTGGTATCCTTTCAGCAGAGATATCATATTTTCATTAAAAAGACGTTCTTATTTTGTCTGAAACTGATTAATTAATAGAATATGTCCTAATGCATATCTGCTATAATTTGAATTTGTCCAATTCATTCATTTTGCCAAATCTTAATTTATATGGGTTTTTAAAGTTTGTTTTCTCAAACACAAGTGTTGAGGCTTCCATGAAGAGGAGTTACTTTTTTTTTTTTTACTTTTTTGGTCATAAAATAAATACAGCTTTTTAATTTTCTTTTTTTATTTATTATTATTAATAATAATAATTTATTTGTTTAATTTAAATATGTTTAATTAGTCTTTTGGGAGTTCCTGAATTAAAAAATATATTAACATTGCTGTTGATTGTTGTGTAAATAAAACCTGTAAAAAAAAAAAAAAAAAAAAAAATATATATATATATATATATATATAAAAAATTGATATTTCCAGTTTGCGGGGAGGATGTGGGAGTCTTCATACAGTTTGATAAAATATTTTTTATCTGCCAACAGAAGGAGTTGTTAGCCAAATAAAATATTTGAGTGAATTTGAAATTTGGATAGCGCATTTCATTTACACTTTCATCATTTTTTAAACGAATGTTTACTTTAATCGATAAACGAATATTGCCAAAAAAGAGTTTTTTTTAGTAAAAAAAAAAATTAACTAAAAAATGAAGGTGAAGGAATAAATTAAATTATTAAAAACAAAAAGAAAAATTAATGAAATCACTGAATGGGGAAATTCTCTTTGGCTTTTTTAATTTATTAGATTTATTACGTTTTTCTCCTTTTAGGAGAAAAACGCAATATAAATATATAAAATAAAAAATAAATTGTCTGGAGCACTTGACCAATACAAACGGGAGCCGTTATTTTTTTAAAGTCCAGGGCTCACTTTACTTCTGGCCAGTAATGGACCACAGATAAATTCCAGCAGCAGGCATCTCTTTTATAGTTACACATTCTGTGTAAAGTGATGCCTGCTGGATGGAGACGGCAGATTTTACTTAGCAGTTTAAGGGATTCTTTAAAACCCCGAGAAGCCGGTTCTACCCTTCTCTTTGTAGTAGTGTGCCTGCTGCCTCTAATCATCTTTCATTTGAGAAAAAAAAAAATCACTTTTTAAACCTTTTTTTGAAGATTATAAATTTATAAACAATGTTTATTTTATTTTTAACGGCTAATAAAAAACAACGCAAAAATTCCAGGAAGAATTCCATTATGGTTTAATTTTTTTTTCATTTGAGAAATAAAATATAACGACCTTTCTTTTCTTCAGAAAAAAAAAACACAAAAATAAAAAATCCACGAAAGGGAAGTTGTTTTTATCTTTTAAAATAATTTTTCCTTCATAGTGCATTTGGTAAAAAAAGAAGACTGTCACCAACGAAGTACTAGAACTTCATGCTTGCTAGAGCCATATTTTTCATTTGTCAGTCTCTTTCCAAACCAAGTAGAGTAGAAGACATAATTGAAAAAAATCCTATTTCATATTTTCTTTGTCTGTAGGTAAAATTTACCAATAATTTTACTTATCGATTTTAATCAGTTAATTAATTTTTATCGATTTAAGTTATGAACTCAGGCAGAATGGTTATCAACCCCACCACCGCCCCAAGTATTATTTTGCCTATTCATGGATTCAAAAAATTCTGAAGCTTCTCTAAAAATTTTAGACTAAAATTAATAAAATTGAAGACCGAGAGATTTGGCAAAAAAATACAAGACACGACGAAACTAAAAAAAAAGAAAAATCAATAGATGTAGGAAAATCTGAAATCAAATCAAGACATTATCGATTGTACATCATAGACATACAGTCAGACACAAAAATAGCAAATAAAGAGAAAAAAGGAAAAAAAAAAGATTCAAGAATAGAAAAAAAAGAAGATTCCATTTAAAAAAATAACAAAGGAAGGAATAAAAAAGAGTCGATTTTAGCGTTTCAAACATACACTGATTTACAAATTTTACAATATGTATTTTGTTTTATTTCAGGTGCAAGCAGGTTCTACCTTTTGTTTTGCTTTTGAGATTGGTCAGTGCCTGTAGTCACAAATGTAAATTCAATTTCATTTTATAGAAAAATTAAAAATAGTTTAAAAAAAATAAGGCATCCGATGTAAGGGAGATAAATCAGTGTTATATAAAAAATCGTTTGAAACGCTAAAATCAACTATGCCCGAGATAAGAACATATTTAAAAAGATGGTAAGATAAGATTTCTCTTTTCAAAATATTGGTAGGTGGAGGGAGACCAAAGAAAAAAAAAAAGGTCAGTCATTAAACAAGAGTTGTAGATGGTTTTTTTTTTAAATTTTTATAATATTATTTATTTTCTTTATTTTTGCATTTGCGTTTGAAAAAAAAAAAAGAAGATAAATTAATTAATAATAAAACTAACATCGTACGTACATCTATAACACCTACAAAGAATATGCATTTAAAATTTTAAAATAGCGAGTTGGGGGATAAAAATAAGAGTAAGACAAATATGAATGAATGAAAATAAATAGGAGAGAGAGAAAAAAGCAGATTAAAACGAAGGAGAAGCGTGCACAGCCTTCTTTTCGTGGTCGCTCGCTTCTGTAACCACGTTCCCGGTCCTATGATTTTTTTAAATAATTTTTTAGGCTTATTTTTAACTTTTCCTTTTTCGCTTTTGTCGTTTTATTTCTTTTCTTTTTTTATATTCCGTGTTTCTTTAGCAGCTTTCCTGCCGCTCATATTTAAACACGTTCCCGGTCCTGGTTGGAAAATAAATCGGCCTTTCCAAGCTTAAGTCTGCGCTCACATCTGAGCATAGTTAGACAGTTTAACTTTTATGACTACCAATAGACTGACCAGGTGACCGTATTGAAACCGAACACCCCAAGCCAATTTCCTTCTTGGCCCTCCCTTCCACAACTGAGGCTAAAGAGGAACATTTTTTTTTCCCTGTTTAATAATTTTCTTGCTTTTTTTCCCTTCACGTCCCAGGCCTTAGGTTTGTTGCGGTGAGTATTCATTGTTTAAAGTTTTGCGCACAAATGATTGAACATTTTCTATGAAGTTACGCATTTGAGGGTTTAGTTGTTTTTCTCTTTCTTTTTCTTCAGGACTTAAGTAGGGATTGGGGGCGAAGAAGTTGTATGTGTAAAAAAAAAAAAAAAAAAAAAAAATAAGAATGAATGGCAATAATGACCACGCACGTGGATTTAGAAAAAGATTCTGACAATTAGAAAATTAACATGTTTAATATTTTTTTTAAACAAAAATATTAAGTTTATAAAAGTTCCAACTGGACTTAAATTTCTTATACATTTTTGGAATTGGTATATAAAATCCTAAAAATTCATTTAGAAATTTAAAAAAAATCAACCTAACAAACATGAATAAAATTTAAAAAAAAAATCATTTTTCCTTGTTTTAAAAAAATAGATTCCAGCGCATATTTTATTTATTTGCAAAGAACGCATATACAAGGAAGATTGAACGTAAAGTTATAAAGTAAGTAATACTGCTAGGTTCCTGAATAAAGAAAGAGTGAATTAAAATCTGATCTATATTCCACTCGTTTCGTTGCTTCGTCTCTGCATTCATCAATGTCTGAGAGAAATGTATGTAAAGTCTGTGTGACCGACCTACTTTAGTTTTCTACCATTGATTTTTTTAAAGATTTCTCTCTCTCTCTTGCACTTTAACCTCTCTCTCTTCTAACAATCTTAATATTTCACATTTCTTTTCTTTTTTTTCTCTCTCGATGTACCTGGATCACTTTCTTAGCCCCTTCTTTCTTGTCCATTTCATTTGCCCGGTTTTTCTTGTATTTTCATCAGAATTTCCCTCCCTTTCTTTCTCTAGCTATCTTTAAATTACCTGCACCATTCTTTCTTCGTTCAGATTAAATAACGTAATTGAATATTTTTAAACAAAAATGGCTTTGAAATAAAAATCATGCAATTAAAAACTATTTTTCCCGTCATTTTTGCGTTTAATTGCATTGCCATTATTATGGTTATCGCGTTTTTGTTTTGTTTTTTTTTAAGACGGAACACTTAAAAGTTTTGTTTTTATTATTTAAAAAAAAATTATTTATATTTATTTTTCTAAGCGATTTTAAGAACCTCTCTGCTCTCTGCCTGGTACACAAGTTACATTTTTCCCAAATGGATCACAACAACCAAAAATGCCTCTTATCTTGCCTTTTAAATGCTTAGCTTATCTTTTTCCTCATATTTTATTTTAAAAACCTAATTTCACTGTTTCTTTTTTGGACATACAACTTAATTGTTTATCTCTGATCAAAGCACACAAAATAGCGAATTTTCTTAAGTAGAACCCTTCGATGATCACATACTTTCACTCACACCCACATTAACACTAAAAATCCCTTTTTTTTTTTTTTTTTTTTTTTTTTTGGTTTGTTCTTGGGGGGTTAGTTTCTTAGGGAGAACTAAATTCCTTCACATAATTTTTCCGCTACTAACACAAAGAAAAAGAAGTGTGTTCGCTTGATTGATATTCCAAGAAGTGTTTATTGTCAGTGCCAAAATATGTCACTGTTCAGGATTTCCAAATAATGGTGATACAAATCGTCAACTGTTTACCAGAATAGTACCATTTTATTTTTAAGTTGTCCAGTTTTTTGGTGAATTTGCTTTTTGGCAAAACGGACAATACAGCTGAGAAATTGTTGAGTATTTTCGTTTTCAAGTATCTCAATTTTTTGTCCAACAGCCAACTCAATGCTTTAAATAAAAAGGAAACATTTATTTTATTTCAAACTTGTGGTCTATTGAAGCAATAGACATTCTCTACACTACAATAATTCTAACACCGACTTTCCTTGTAAGAAGAGTAAATACTCAGGACCTCGTTTTGATATCCCCCACCCCCCCAAAAAAATTTTTTTATACATTCACAGAATGTTTTAATAGAAAAAAAATTTGTAAGATTATTATTAAATAATTTAATAATCTTACATTTTTTTTTCTATTAATAAAAAACTAAATAAAATTAAAATTTTTTTTTTTTTACTATCAATTTTAATTCTGAATTTTTTTTTTTTTTTAACGCGATGTTTCTTCAGGGTGTAGGCGATCATAACTTTTCAGTCACATATTCTTTTCTTTATATGTGAAATGCTATAATTTCTTGGAAAAATAGTGGGCTGGTTTCCTGTTGCCATCTCTACAGTTGACTTTAGAGTGGTCCTTCTAGACTGGCTGCTCGAGGAATCAGTTTAGCCTGCTGTCTAAGACCTAGTAGGGAGGAAAAAGAGATGAATTCACACCTTTCCCAAGAGCATTAGTGTGAAAGTAAATGATACATACTAGGCTGGAATTTGTACTCCAGTCTCTGCACTGATAACATTTATGATAACTTATGCTACTTACACATCACTATGACTGAAAATACAAAAATTTGAAACTGTTAAAACTTAAAAGTGTTATTGTTTATTTACAAATATTAATTGCTGTATATTCTTTAAAGGTTATTAATGTCACATATACATATTATACTTATGTCACTTATTTAAAAAAAATGGTGTTAGCTATTGATGTAGAAACGATTTTACAACTGTTTTTTAAGCACACATTTCTTAGTATCAGAAGCAAGGTTTTTTTTTTTTCTTTACAATAATGTTCATTCTGAACAAGCCCTAAGAACCCCTCTCGGTAGAGGGTTACAGAGTAAGAGGCACTCTTTATGGCGATATGTGGTGAAGATAATGGTTAAACGTAGACTTGTACAGGTTAAGATTATAGTGCCCATGTATGGCAGCAGTAATCTATTTTTGGCCTTCTCATGCTCTTGTAAAGGTAGAGGATAGCAGAAGGAGTCGGGAACTTACTGGATCAGTAAAAAAAACAACCATTTTTCCAGTGTCTTTAGCAATGAATTGTATGTATGAGTTCTACTGGAGATCTGGGTAGAGCTTAAGTCCCAATAGGCATTCAAGTCATAGGGCCTCCTTGAGGAAACACCTGTTATAAATTTAATGGGATCAGATGGCTCCTATTTTTCAAATCAAAAATACACACACAAAAATCTCAACTAACAGAATCATGCTTTATATGAAATGTATATCAGAAAAATTTACTGAAAAATAAAATGTTCCCAACACAAAAATTATGATTATAACTGCTTATTTTGTATCTCAAAATTCCAAAGTTCCAAATAAATGTTGCTGTTGATACACTAATTAGCAAAATGATAACCAGCCAGTTAAAAACCATTCAAATGCATTTAAAGATAATTTCGTATAAAGTACATTGCATTTAAAGATAGTTTACTAGTTTTCATGCTAAAAATGTAAGTAAGCATTACTCAGAAAGAAATGAAAATAAACATTGTTATTCAAATCATTCTAGTGTATGTCCTCAATATTTGGAGCATGTCAGTGTGGGCTAATAGTTAGTGAGGCTGGTCTGATTAGCCATTACTGCTAAGTAGTCAGTTTGATCCTTACTGGGTGCCCTATACTAAATTTGACATTTAAATAATCCAACAAGGGTTGATATGTCATAAAATCAATCATCAATCAATAATATTTAAATAAAAAAAATATTGACATATCAAATAATAAAAATATAAAAGTCTATGTAAATGAACTTGGAAAATGTTTGGTTGGGGAAAAATGTCACTGGTAAAATAGAAAACAAAAGATGATTTTGAAATATCCTTCAAGTCATGATAATTATTTTCATTAGTGGTTGGCCAATATGAAATTATTTTTGCTTGTTGATAATTGATTGACAACCAAAGATTTCTGCTAATAACCAGACCCACTTTATTAACCTGCACCTGGACTCATATATAAATCAATCATTTAATATTGAAAATATTTTGAAACTGATGTGGACTCTAAAAATTGTAATGCTAAATTGTGCAGGATGACATTGTTTTGTTATTTTTCACATAGATAAATTTTTAAAAATTAACACAAATGCTCAATCAGAATTTATTATACTGTTTTGCATCTGCAGAAATTAAATCAAACAACAAACTTTTTTTCTTTTTTAATTTTTTCAATTAATCCATGTTAATAATTAATGTAATTGCAATTTTTGATTTTTCTTTTTTCTATTTTTTCCTGAAACTTGCTAAAACAAATTTTAGGTTAAAAAATTCAGAAAATCACCAAATTCACTTTTTTTGTTTTTTTGTTAGAGCTAACATTACCCTGGTGATTTTCATTCATTTGTAGCCATGTGAATAACCTATATCAAGACCAACACTCATGTGGATTATTCCAAATTTATCAATGACAGGGGAGGAAAATGCACCTTTTATGCCCCCTAGATATATTTTCCACTGAAATTAATATCTTGCATGAATTTTGTATCAGAAGGTAAGTATTAATTAATGATTAACTTTTTGAATTCAAATTATATACATTCTATCAACTCACAAATTAAATATACTGTGAACATTTTGATATTTATTTACTTCCTATATAAGCTTTTAGCATATGCCATATTATATATGTAATCATAAGAATGCTATTGGTACCCTGTAACCCAGTACTAGCTTCCACATTGTCAGATCATTAGTGATGAAACCAGTTCCTCTACCAGGCTTTACTGAGAAGGAGGGTGGTTAGACACCCAGCAGAATTAAAGATAAATCCTGTCAAAGGGTGGATAGATCTACTTGGAGGATCAATGGTCATCCAGCACAAGTGAGCATGTTGAGCTCCAGGCTATGGATGCAGCGAATGTGGTAATGACATGGCATCACAGGTTTAGAGGGCTTACTAGATGAAAGTCAACAGCCAGGACTGAAAGTTACCTCAATGGAATCAACGGCCTCACATGTGTGACCAACGCAAGATTTCAAGTTGGAGGACATTGGCTGTGGCTTGACCAAGAGGGGAATGGGCTCCACAAGGTCTGTGAGCACAAGACATGCTATGCATGAATGAATAAGTCTCCAGCTTTCAACCCAGATATTTGGAAGTAACTGGTCAAGTTCTCAGCTGTGCAGCAACCCTATGACCACACTTATGGGAGTGATGATGATAATTAGCAATTCTGAAAGGAGGATTAGCCTTTTTGTATATAGGTCACTCCTCTTATGTAACTGGATTATTAAATAGCTCCAAATGAATTCTATAACTACATTAAGTGTGTCAACTGCTGTTCTCATCTATTTCAAAATGAGTTTCTTTAAGCCAGTCACAACTAAACTGGTTTCTCTACCAGGCTTTTCTGGTGAGGAGGGTGACTAGGCACCCAGCAGGATAAAAATAAGATCTGTCAAAGGATGGATGAATCTTCTTGTAGGCTCAGTGGCCATCTAACACAATTGGGTAGATTGGGCTCCATGGCTATGTATGCAGCCAGTGTGGTGATGAAATGTTATCACTGGCTGAAGGGCTTCCTAGACTGAAGTCAACAGCCAAAGTGGAGGATTCTCTTGATGGAATCAATGACCATGTGTTTGTGACCAAGGTAAGCCTTTAAGTTAGAGGACATTGGCTGTGATTTTACTTGGAGAGAAATGAGCTCCACCAGGTCTACTTGCTGAAGGCATGCTATGCATGAATAAATACCTCTCCAGCTTTCAACCCAGATATGTGGAGGGAACTGATCAGATGCTCAATTGTGCAGTGACCCAACAACCATACCTGGTTATGGGACTGATGTTCAGTAAACTGGTTTTGAAGATCATTAGTACTGAGACTGATCCTCACTGGTCACTGGGTGACTCCTATATATGGCTTTGTGCTAAAAATCCTGTAAACTGAGTAAATAGTTAAGTATGAGAGGCTTGCAATGTTTTGTCTGTGAGAAAGGGGTTGTTGGGTGGAAAATAATTCATCACCCACATTGACATGGCCATTCTCTCAAACAGCATGTCTCTATTGTGCCTAAATGAGTAGTCAGAATTAATGCTTGGTTAACTTAATGGGAAGTACTGAGGGAACAAAGCAATTACTGGAATGGAAATACTCGCACATATATATGTAGGGCTCTGATTTTAAACTTTATCTTGTGTTCCATCCAGCTATTGTGCATGTGTGTGTATGGCAGGAAAAATGTGAATATAAATAAAAACCAATAAACATGTCAACATTGGAATTCAGACACAAAATCATTCTATGTTGATTAAATGATAAAATGTTTTTGGAAATTCACAAATGCATCTTTCATTTTCTTTTGTATAATTGAAGCTGATGGCGTTATGGAGGAATCTGCTATAACTGAGAATGTCCGTGCTCGGCATAGAAAAAAACTGGACAAAGATGATTTTGTGTCCTCCCAAAGCATCACCATCCAGGGACTGGAAAATGAACATGCTTCTGATTACCCCGGCTGGTCAGGAGAGGCAGTGAAGAAGCTAATTGACCTGTACACGGAACATGTGGGATATTTTACAAACCCAGACATTAAAAAGAAGAATGTGTGGGGGTTGATCACAAGGATGCTAAGTGATAGTGGATTCAACTATACTGTGAAGCAGGCAGAACAGAAATGGCGCAATATCAAACGGCAATATAGGAAAACTATTGAGAGGAGGAATGAGGGCAAGAAAGTACATTGTCCCTACTTCAATGAACTTGACAAAATCTTCTCCTCAATTATTTCATCAGTAAGTATCATCCAATTTGATCTTCACTGTCATTTTTCTTTTCACTCCTGATTAATAATTGATATTTAGGCACTACTAGGGAAAAATTCTTTTGGAACTAATATTTGTACATAGAATTCTTTAGACCTTTCTTAGGCCATGACACTTGTCAGAATTGAAAAATAGTGATTTTTTTTTTTTTTTTTTTTTTTTTCTAAATCAATTGGGGGAGAGTTAATATTGATATCATGAAATCTATGCCTGACTATTGGACTTAGCTGTTATTTATAAATGTCAAGTTTGATAATGTGGTAACATCATTGATATTTGCATATTTTAAAAATTTTCTGAATTTTTTTAACCTTTTTTTTTTTTTTTAAACTTTTTTGTGTAGGATTTTTTCCAGACACTCATACACAAACATTTGATTATAATAATTATGTATCTAAAATAAAGAATAAATGGATACATAATTTTAATTTATGTAAATTTTTGTTCATATGTGTATATATGTTTTGTTTTTTTTTTGTTTGTATGAAATCTGTTTTCATACTCAAAACAGTCAAGTTCAATAACCCTGTAAATGCAGAGATTGATTTGACATTGTATCAATATTTTTCAATTTTGACAAGTGTTGTGGCCTAAGGAAGGTCTACAGAATGCTAATGTACAAGAATTATTTCCCTATTTTTTACAAGTGGATCAGTCTATTTAAGTAGTGTTGATTATTTATAAATATTACTGAATTTACAAATACTTGTAAATTAGAATTTGAATGACACTGGCCAAGAAAAGTTTTTCTACTTGGTTAAAAGCATGTGCTTTAGACTGCTATCAGACAAATGATGCTGTAGTAGATTAAATCGAGTATGTTGATTCCAGATTTATACTCGGAAATGTCCGAGTATGTCAAACTTTTGAACTATGTGCACAATATATTTATGTTCATGGTAAATACTATATTAATAGTACTTTTGTATATCCTTGCTTTGGTGATAGGGGATAAATTTATGTTAGTTGTTTCTGTCCAAATGTTTGAAATGAGGAATTATTATATACTTATGCTCATTTTGGTTGTTATACACCACATTGTTTCAGCCATTGTATCCTCTGGCTTTCTTCATGTGTCTGTCTTTGTACTTGGTAACCTTCTTGGAATTTCGAACCGAACCTTTTATTCAATACATGGGGGTAGATTGCTCTCATTAAACTTTCCATTCTCCCAGCTATGGGTTGATTAGTAGAACTCGTGTCTTACTGACACAAGTTCTACAAATCATTATTATCTGCAGAAAAATTTTAACAATCTAAAAATATTTTCTGGCTTTAAATAACCTGCAAAAGGTTGATAAACCGTAAAAAACAAATTAATCAATCAATATTCCCCTTTCAGTCACATGTTCATCTCTTCCACTGAACCAGTGTGACTTTTCAGCACTACCTGACCCAGTGATTAAGCTCACAACTACCAGGGAACTCAGTAGGTTCAAACCGACACTTTAATCCACTAGGCATGAATTAAATAAAGGGTTCAGCTCAATATTCCAAGAAGGTTACTGAGACACCTGAAGAAGGCTGGAGTGTACAACAACCAAAATGTTGTGAGTATAACAACCAACATAAGCAAGTTGGTTTGAATAGCAAAGCATATGATTGTCAATTGGATCATTGTTCTTAGATTTTATAGAAATAAAACTGTGCTGATTTAATAAACATGCTAACAGAATATGAAAGAATGGGATGCCAGATGCCTCTTAAAATGCACTTCTTGCATTCTTATGTCCAATCTGTTTTTTTCTTCTTTTTTTTTCAAATAGATCTGCGTGTCATAAGTGATGAGCACAGGGAGAGATTCAAATCACTGTAAACATACAATGCAACCCTCACCCAAGCTTTCCACTGACCAGCCAGTGATTACCCCATATTGCATTTCAATTCTCGATTTTTGTCAATGTGTACCGAAAGCTTGGAAAGGGCTTGCTGCTGCTGCTTACAAGGTAACAAGATGAAAGACAAATGCCACATTGAGAAATAAGAATGCAAGCCCTGTTTCCCAAATTATTTGTATATGTTTTATTCAGGTCACCACCTGCTTGTCTGGGTGGGTAGACAGGTGATACTTGGGACAACTTCTATGCTGGTCTAGCAGCTCAGCTCTTTCCCCTACCAAATATTCACCCACCTACTCATCTTGATGTAGTGAATGGCAATACAAATGGAACAGGAAACACATGACTGAGAAGTTCGTCTCCTGCCAATAGAACAATCCCCCATGCATGAATCTTAATATAAACTAGCATCTGGATATACACTATTTCCGTTTTGTTGCCACTTGATCTCCAAAAAACTCCTTATCCACTCCTTTACTTCCCATTCCTCTTCAAAGTAGATGCCACTTAGAAAACTAGATTTAAAAATGGACCACCTGATGTCTATTAAACAGAGACACTTGAGATCAAGATAAAACCATGTCTTCCCTTGGTACTTGGATGTCCATAGTATCAAACCATACCCGAGATGAAATTGAGGTATCAAATAAATTCAACCCAAATCTGATGGTTAAATACTGCTGGTTTCTATAACAGGAAACCAGCTTAACTCACAAGGGTCTTAAAAATTTCTGAAGATATCAGAAACAAATTATTTTATATTTATTCACTTATTTCTCGTCATCATTTAAATTTTCCTTGAACAGAAATCTCTATCTATAAAAGGCAGGATGTTGTGTGTGTAACGAATGCACGGCCGCAATTTTCGACGGATTTGCACCAAAATTTACATTCACATGCTCCAAGTTAGTGGGAAGGCCAAGACTGACTTTGCATTTCCCAACTCCCATCGATAGTGGAAATAATCGATTTTTTTCATGCTTCTACGGCAGTTTTCATGTAGTTTGTGGCCATTTTCTACTGGCCAGAGTGAGAGCCTATAGCTGGCTGCCACGAATAAACAGGAAGATTCTATTGGCCAGCGTAAGAGCCAACAGCTGACTGACACGAATGTTAACTAGCATGCTAGCATGCAAAAAAAAAATCGATAGTTGCATTCGTCACAAGTGGGAAAAAATTAAATCTGCATGGCACTTTACTCCAATTGGAACATTCGCTTTTAAACTCAACGTTGATTCTGATTCCGCAGAACTGGGTTGGGTGTGAAAAAGTATTTGTTGTTAACATTCTTTTTTCATTCGGTTTTTCCAGTTACGAGTCCTTTTTTAAAGCTGATCGTTTTGTGTTCATTTTGTTTAGTTCTTTTTTCGTAACAGATTTAATGTTTAGTATAGAGCTTAGAAAAAATTCACAGTGTGAGATAGGCAAGAAGTAAGGCATGTAGCAACATCAGCACGGCAAAGGGCACTCCTTTAAAGGCAAGAAGGGCAAAAATATTTTAAGTCAAGTGATAGTGATTGCTGTATGAGTCGTATGATTTTTTAATCAAGTACGGGCAATGCCAGGCCATGCTGCTAGTATACTATATACAGAACTAATATATTAATATAATATTTATCTTCAACATAAGTATGCTATGCACATAACTTAAAAAATCTGATGCATGAGAAGAATTCTAAGTACAGATTCAAAATCAGTGTACATAATTTAGTTTAGTAGAGCATCATTTGTCTGTATAACAAACAAAAATCTTTTGTTAACCAGTTTTATTTTTAAATACACTGAAAAATTATCAAACTGCCAAAATATGTTTTCCTTTAGTAAAGTTGTCATCTTTGAATTTGGTTTGGATAAACTTTCTGATGTTCGTGTATTTATTCTTTAAACATGACTTACAAAATCAGTTGTACTATTGTTGTGCAGTTACACAAGCTTTTTCTTTGGTCAAACCACTAGAGCCATCAACATCATTTGATTTCATTCTTAGAAGTTGAAATAGCTGTTAAGTTCAGAATTTGAATGTTAATCTAGATTAACATCATATAAAAAAAATTCTTTTTCTGATTGTGTTTTTTTTTTTTTTTTTTGTTTTTTTTTTAATCAAAATTTACAAAAAATAATTTAAAAATTATTTTATATCTATTAACAAACATGTGATGGTTGTATTTAAGTATTTTTTCATAGAATGCCATATTCTTTTATAGTAAATTAAAAGCTTTCCCTCACAGGATCAATGAAGATATTTTTTTTGATCCTCTGGTGGAAATTTCTATATTATTGTTTAATTTTTTAGGTTAGTTTCTTCAGAATCCAAAATATCAGTGTTTCTTTTTTTAAATTGCCATTATTATGCTGTCCAGACTGCAAACATGATGATGAAATATTTGGGTTAGCTTGGATTTTGCTTTTAGAAAAAGTGCCTTCCTCAGTACTCTTCAAATTAATTTTGAACATTTTTGAAAATTTTAGTAGCATATAAAACAAACATTAAAACATCACAAACATGTTTGTGAAAAGAGCAGAAAACAATTTAAAAAATAGCTTTTATGGACAAAAGTCTACTTTTTAAGTGTTGTTCTATCACATATTTTCTTTTCCTGCTATGAATGAAGGGAATATCTTTCTTATAAAAGAATAAAGATAGTTTGGTTTGTGACTAGGGTTGCCAACACTGTCTAATTATAATAAGGGACATCAAGTAAAAAGTATAAATAGTAATTTTTAATTTAATTCCTGTTGATACAAAATCTAATTGAATATGATGTTGCCTTTCAGTTTCCAAATTCAACAGCAAAGGACAAGGAATGAAAAAGCTGAATAAAGACTGTTCATTCCAATAAAGGACAGTTGGCAACCTTATTTGTGACTATCATAACTTTCCCATTTTGTTTGTGTTTTTGTTTGCAGCAGCTTTTAAGAGTCTTAGTAAGTAGGAATGAACAACAAAATGGAGGCATAAACAAAGAAAACACTGAAAAGTGAGAATTTGAGTACTTCTCCAATAAACAGGACATGAATTTAACCATAAATTTAATTATTAATAAGTTTGAGGATTTATATATCTATATATGGGTAAAATTTGCCTATTGGCATGTGTGTTTGACATATAAGAATAAATTGTCTGTTCAAGGATACATTTATCAGTTTACCAGTTGGCTGTTACTAAATACATCTTTATCATTTGTTATATACAATAATATTTTTTGTTTGTTATTTATTGGCCTTGTATGAGGTAAATTAACTATTAAAATTGTAAAAAAAAAAATCCTAAATTTGATGTTAGTGAAAAATGTATTTGTTAATATTTATATTTTTAGATATTGATTTACAAGTATACAAATGAACTAAGTACTGTGTAATAATAAAAAAAAGGAATGTCCATTTGCAGTATCAAAGATGACAACAAAAAAGCAGATTAGGCTCTCAACAACTTTATTGTAAAATACAACACAACTGAGACAGTCCATCATCCTGTTCACTCCTATTTTTGGTTTTTCCCACTTTTTCACCACCAGTGACAATCCTTCCAGTTCCTACTGTCTGATTTACCAGGGACTGGTAGATAAGACATCAGGATTCCTAAGTTACCACACTGAATTTCTGAGATGAGGACTTATCATTATTGTAGACTGACTTATTTGACCTGTTGTTCTGATCCTGGTTGTTCATCACATCATTTTGGCTGTTTCACCTTCTAGCCTTCTTTTGGTGGCTGTTAAGTTTTCAGAATTTCAAACTGAGCCCATTATCACTCCATGCAAGTATACTTCTTATTCTGTTGTCCATAATAGAGGGGGATATCTTGTATTACTCAATTCTGTTAGTTTGTTCTTTGTTACTCCTTGTGATACTAAAAATAATGATAGAACAGGCCACAAGAACTCGGGTGCACTCTTCATTGACTGCACTGTCATTTACCTGTTAGATTTACCTGTGACAACCATCACTGGTTCTTGTGGAGTGGGGTATGATGAATTGTGAATGCTGCCACACCATCTATAATCTGTTTCTGCTATGTTGCAAGTAGCCATGCCACAATGTGTTCTCTGCTATGTTGCAACTGGTGTTGTGCTGACATGTCGAATTTGATATCCGACAGGTCTATGGTAAAACTTTTAGCTGAAAATGAATTCAAATCACAAGGTTTTTTCTGATAACAAAATTCTGACTGGCTGGGGCAAATTCTTTGACTGCCTGTAAGTGTGAACTTTTCTGTTTATAAAGTCTTCAGTTACTGGAATTGTTACATAAACTTTGTCTTCAGACAAAAAAAGCAAATATTCTGAGCTGGCTAGCCAGGGCTATTATATGAACCCTTAAGTATATTTTTTTATTTTCTGAATTAGGGGCAAGCAATGAGAAATACATATATTTTGGGTGAATAGGAAAATATTTGGATAATTTTTGCTCACTCATTAAATCGATCTTATCTACACATGTTTAAATTAGGAATACAGTTTTCAACTCTCACTAATTCCAATCTCAAAGCCTTAATTAAGCAGTATCTATACATTCTAATTAACTGTTTCATTTGGTTTCTTTATCCATTATAGTCTTAATTTTTTGTATACTGATGTAACAGAATAACCTGTCACCCCCCCCCCCCCATGAGTGACTATACTATAGGTAGTAATGACCTATAAGTAGCTGTAAGTCAATGGACTACAGAGACTAGCTGCGACCTGTTTCAGCTAGACAGTCGAACTCTCTGCCTTCGGGCAGAGAGGAACCCGGACGAGGCTCCACCGAAGAGCAGAGTCTCGTTCGGGAAGGTAGACTGACCCTGAACCCGTTTATACGTGTTCAAATAGGGAATAATTTTGGCCGAGCCTACGGGCTCGGAGATCCCATGTTAAACCTGTCCTTGTGCCACATGTAACCCTTGTGGGGGGGGGTTGCTAAATATACTAGCTGGGATCTGTTCCAGCTGTGCTGTTGAACTCTCTGCCTTCAGGCAGAGAGGAACCCGGACAAGGCTATGCTGAAGGGCAGAGTCTCGTCCGGGGAGGTAAACAGACCTGAACCTGTTTATGTGGGGTTTATGGGGATTTTTTGGCCTAGCCTATGGGTTTGGATGCCCCACATTAAATTCGGCCTTATGCCACATCTGACCATGTGTGGAGGTTAGTAGATATACTATCTGGGATCTGTTACTCAGCTTTTAGTGGTTGTTGAACTCTCTGCCTTTGGGCAGAGAGGAACCAGGATGAGGCTATGGCGAAGGGCAGAGTCTTTAGGTTTAGCTGGGATCTGTTGAGTATGACTCAGACTTATGCAAGAACTACTGACCTTCCAATAGTAGCACTCACTACTGGACTGACTTGCTTAACTGTTACCTTTATTCTTATTCTACTGGTTTTTTACAATAAACTGTTACTTATTTTATCTACTTTGTTTTTCAAGTATATATTCCTATTAGCACGGAATATAACCTATACCAATACTCATTTATTAAGTATAACTGTTTCGTTTGCTCCAGCCATGAAACATTATTCATACACAACTAAAATCTTGTCAGGGTAGTCACTATGCTACAATACCACTTCCACTCATTCCACGGAATGGATTCCATTTCCCGACCCAAGGATTGAGCTTGCCATCAGTTAAATTGAAATACTTAGCCAACACTTATATCGACAATGTCATTGATCCAGAGGATTAAACAAATGAGCTACAACCCGAAACTCTATAAAGTAATTTGACTTTTTTTTTCTTTTTCTTTTTTTTAAAGATATATAAGATCTTAATTAGGCCAATATTATTATCTATTTCCAGCCACTTCATATAAATGAGAGCAGTAGCAGTGCTCCGCCCGTGATCTGTGAGGTGAATGACACGGAACTTCTGTCCAGTGATGTCGAGATCAAGCAGGAAGCTGACTTAGAGGTGGAGGTGGATGAGTCCATACCTGGCCACATGTCCCCACCTCGAAAATCACGCCGAATTGAAACAGAATGGGCCGGTGTGGGAGATATGATTGATATAATTGATGACAAACTTGAAGAATTGAAATATAACCAGCAACGCCATCATGAGGAAACAATGTTAATGTTGAAACAAATTCTTGATGCCGTGCGACCAATTGGAGAATTCTTCCAGTACATGAAGAATTTTGGGAAGTGACAAGAAGGCTTTTAGACACTGCATAAGATGTGCAATATAGACATGCCAGTGATTCCAAAGGCAGTTTGAGATTTCAAGAATCTCATCAACAAAAAATAAATTTTTATAGAAATTATATATATATGTATGTATATGAAAGGTACATCAATAAGTCTGCAGCCTAATGATGATAAAGCATTTATTTTACACAAAAATATTTATTTTTCAATATAATCTCCATCCTTATCAATGCACTTAATTCAGAGGATATTAATCACAGAGATTGAACTTTATACAGTGAAAATTAATTTCGATAAAAATTGAGGAAATAGCTACATGCCAGGCTACAGACTTATTCATCCACCCTTGTTTGTGTGAGATATATATATTTAATGATATATATTGTAAATATGCCTTATCTGAAACCTTTTGTGGTATTAATAGTTAAGGTTGTATGTAAGCCAATTATTGATAAGAAATTATTGTGATAAGAAACTGGTCTGTAAATTTTGATTGGTCATCACAAGCAAGCAGGGATTTTTTTGTATGTGGTTCTGCATAAAATGAACTAAAGTAAATTGTTTAGTCCCAAAATGGTCATTATAGGAATAGTCATTTTTGGTTTTATTTACATTGGGTGAAAAATAATTCTGCCAAATTGTCAATAGGTATAAGCAATTATTGCTAAAATCTATTCTATTGTATGTACTGTAATTATTACCTACCTCACGTTTCTTTCTTTAAATCTCATACGTACGTCATTAAATGTGTACATAAAAATATCAATCACCAACACAATTATTATACTTGCCTGACTGAAACAAAAATGTCAGAAGCAATGTCAGCCATTATGAAGTGGTGCTGAAAAGTTCTTGGTTTGAACAATAAGGGATTCTCCCACAAAATTCTGATACTTGGTCAGATTTTGGAAAGTGGATGAGGGCCATAAACTTTTCAGCATCCCCTTGTATATATCACATTTATCCTTCTATCTAAGATCTTTGGATTGCGTCAGTTTAAAAAAAAAATGTGGGAGTTCTTTTCATTATATTAAGGAAGCTTTTCCAAGTGATAATTCCCTTCTTTGAATCAAAAAAACAAAACAAACTTGAGTGTCTGCCAGAGAGTCACATTCATCATTACTAGTAAGTTTGTTTCTCATTTAGGAAATGTATGAAAGTAGCCTTGTGCTGAAACTGAGTTTATCAAACAAATATCTACAAAGTACATATGATAGAACGATAATATTGCAAACTGAGTTTGTTTCACACTGGGTGCTCCACAAATATGGTCTCATGCTAGAATTGATTGCATAAAACCATTTTCTATTTGTGAAATATCACTTCAGTTATTTTTTGCTTTTATTAATGAAATTTATGCTTTTTTTCTTTTTAAATAATTTATAAAATTTTAATGCTTTATGGTAAAAAATACAGACTTCAAAAAAGCAAAACAAACTCAAAGAAAATTTTTTTGGCCGAATTTCTTTTTTTAGATAAGGAATTTGTTCATTGAGACAAATATATTCATTTTAGTGGATATTCTTACAATGTTTCAGCCATTGTAGACTTTGGACTTCTACAAGTGTATACTGTTATTGGTAACCTTTGTGGAATTTTTAAACCATACCCAGGGCTTAGAATATTCTTATTTAGCTTTCCATGCATAAGGGATATCTCATCAGTTAATGCTCACTTGTCCGTTTCAACCACTGAACCAGAATATGTGACTTTCCAGGATTACCCAACCCAGGGATTGAATTCACAACTGCCAGGAAACTAAATATGTTTTAACCAATGATTTAATCTATAGGCCCAAGTGTCTTTTCAACGTCAGAAAACTAAATGTTTTAATCAATGATTTAATCTACTAGGCCATGTGTCTCCTGTGGATTGAATAAAGTTAAAAATTCTGAGATTGATTTGTTTTTTTTTATGGCTTATTAACCCTTTGTGGGTTATTTAAAGCTGAAATATATTTTGAATTGTAAGAATAATTTTTTAAATGGAAATATTGCATTCACTTTTTTTTTTTTTTTTGTTGAGAATAACTATTTTTTTCAGATACAAGTCCTACTATTTAACCCATAGCTATGGGGAGATGGACTCCTACGTTTCCCAAGGGTATTTGCATATAAGTGAATGCAAAGATTCTGACTGGAATTAAAAATTCTGAGAAGGTTACCAATTATGATGACAGACACCTGAAGAAAACTGGTGGATACAACAACCAAAATGTTGGCAATATAGTAATCAAGATGAGTATAGTAGTCTGACTGGAAAGGCATATAATAAAAAGTAGTAACATTTTAGCATTAAAAAATTACTTCATTCTTCGTCAATATTAAAAAACCTCTGTTAAAGGGATACATAAACTAGACAAAAACATATATATAAGAAAGTTTGGAAAGTTTGCAACCAATGTTTGTATTGGTAAATAATGTGAATATAGACACAATTCTTTCATTGATGCTTGAATTATTTTGGAGGTAAGATGAGGATAGTCAAGACTTCTCAACAGCAGAAATTACAGTCAATAGTAATTTAAGTTTTTTTTATATGAGATGGTAAGGGGACCTAATTTTTATTGTTGAACTCCTGTTCCCTCAGACAAAAATAAATGTCCAGTTAGCTTCAGGCATTATGTTGAAGCCTGGATTTTGAGTGGTGATTTTAAAGGCTAGCAGGCTCTCCCTACTGGAAAGCTACATACCCTGCAATCTTCTTTATGTGGCTCTGTCATTAGACCACAAAGGTCTGTTAAAAAATAATAGCTAAGACTGCTTTAAAGCTGAATCTGTCTTTATGACACTAGTCGTCTTGTACCCAATGCAAGGTCTAAGAGGCACTCAAGGTAGAGGGTTACTAAATAAGTAATGATGTGATATGAATGTAGGAGGTGGAAGTAGGAAGTGAAGATTATGAGGATATGAAGGATAGATAATGATTGACCATAGCGTGGAAGAGGTTAAGATCGTAGAGTTCAAGGAAGCATCCATGTGATAGTCTGTTCCACAAAGTAGTGGTTCTTGGGAAGACACTGTCTGAGTGGAACAACCCTCTTACCAATGGAATATGTAGGGAATGAGGGTGATTCAATGTTGTGGATGTAGCAAGGTGGGTCTTGGTTGCAATGATCTAAACTGATGTCACTAGAGACTGGAACTTGTCTGAATATTTGCCATAGAATTAGGGATAGGATGGGATGTTGTGTCTATGGGAAAGGGGATGCAGTCCTTCCCCCACCCCACAAGGCTGCAGCAATTATTTTGAATTCTGTCAAAAATGGAAAGTGAGGATTGGGCAGCTCCAACTCAGATATGGCAATACTCTATTTTTGGTCTGATCTTACTCTTGTAAAGATAAAGCATGATAGGAGTCAGGTACTTCTTGGATCGGTACAAAGAGCCAACCATTTTTCTAGCATCTTTTGTTATGGATCATATATATGAGTTCCACTTGAGGTTTTGATCCATCCTTGTAATAGTTTATTGATCAGTTAATATTGATCTATATTTCTGGAGACAGGATGCTTCACTTGGAGTGATGGTTAGCTTGTGCTGTGTGTTTGGTTTTCATTGGTGTCCCCCTTGTGCCATACTAATCTAAACATTTCTATGAATACAGGAGGAGAATTTTTTTCTTGCATATAAATCAATCCATATTTATACAGTTGCTAGATAGGCAGATAGTTTTAAAAAAAAAAAAAAGACTTGACTTCTGCCAATTATAGCACTTTACTAAAAAATGAACAAACTTGAAATATATTTTATAAAATTATGCACATATATTAACTTTGGATTAAAAATAAAAAAATGTTAAAACCTAATTTCCTGATTTAGGGCACAACTGATCCTTTCAAGAAGGTTTTCACAGCAAAATAATAAAAAAAATGATGTCACAATGTCAGATTTTTTTTTTATTTGACTCCATATTGCAAATGTGCTTTTTGTAAAGGATTCTACATAAAGTCCTTTTCATGTCTTAAAAAACAAATATCTCAAGTAAATGATAAGTAGAACATACAGAAAAATCATGAGCTATAGAATTTTTTTCTCTGACATTATAGAAATTCTTTTGTTCTTGGCATCAGGAAGTGTGTTCATGTGAGCAAACATATAAGAGATAAGCGGGTACTACTTGGTAGTCAATGTAGTTGTGTTTTTTCCCCACTAGTGCCAGTTGCCAATGTTTAAGCCAAAGGTAAATCATGAATTTTAAATGCTGATTCTCATGGTATGCAGGCCTTTCTAACTTGGAAGACTGAAATAATACAATCCTCCTGTATCCATAGACTAAAGTAAACTCAGTAAATTTTCATATTAGGGATGAGCAGAAAATCTTTTTGTCAATGATTTTTGTATTTTTTTTTTATAACAAAAATTTTGGTTTTCAAAAGAATTATTTTACAAGCATCACAATCAGACTATATCACAAAACAGTTTTATTCCTAGGATAATGAGCTGTGTTAACTATGTTGCAAATCCTAAAGATATGTTATTTTTAACAAATACTCATGTTTGAAATAGATGGTCTATTTTTTTTTTTTTTTAAATTTTAAATATCAAGCATTATGTCTACTGGCCTGCATACTCTAGAAAAATTAATAAGGAAAATGTGCTCTCTGGCAGGATTTGAATCTGTATTCTCCTTTGTAGGAGAAATCAACATTTGAAGTAATGAAAAATGTCAGATTAAAAATAAATCCATTAATTCTTTAGAATTCATATATATATATATATTTATTTATTTATTTTCAAAGACACTCTCCTGTTTCTATCAAATTTAGTCTGTATGGTTTCTTGATACTTTTTTTTACACTCTTGCAAACTGTTAATACTGTCAGAAGTTGTTCAAAGGCTTATTTACCATTTGAGATGAGTTAAAATAATAATTTTGTACATAACTAATTCTAATTCTTACAAACTTTGTTTTTTTTCTGTTTTTTATTGTAATTATTTAACAGCACAAAACTGATCAAAGTGTCAGAATGTAAACCAAAATAATTCACAAAAATGTACAAAGTATAAGTGCAATAAAATCATTTTCTTATTTCTTACAAAAGTGGATGGATTTTGTATTTTTCCCATTCTTGAACACAGACATACAGTTGTATTTTCTGTCATATAATGCACACAGAAAAAATTTAAAAAAAAATTATTCTGTAATTTATACCATAAAGTACCATAAAAGTCAACTATGCTTGAAGTAGGCAAGCAGGTTGAAATGACTGGTATCCATGCATTCATTTTTTGATAGACTTTGAAAATATATCATGCATATTACATGGCAGAAAATACAAGATTTAGTTTTTTTGGAAGGTATAGCACTGATTCTTGTGATGTAGAGTGATATTAATAGAACTTGAAAAATTCTATAATCAAACAAAATATTTCATTTTAATTAAATAATTTTTTTAAAATCAATTTCCCCATCCACCTTCTGGTTAGACCTCTTCATATGGAGAAGACTGTGTAGCACCAATCTCACAGTAAGGTGTGGAAATAGATTTAAAACTTGTTCATAATCAAATTTAAAACCCTAGTTGAACATAATAACTTTGTGTATGTTAAATATAAATGGATACTGAAATGGGATGCAAAATTTTAGGAGCTAGTCCTTTCTCACTAGGATCACCTGGCAATTGAGGACAACTGCCCTGTTGAAGTTGCACACCTACTGCATGGAAAAACATGTTAAATAAAGGAAAACTATATTTCACAATAATCCCACAAATAGTTCTGCAACCAATTTGCATGAAATGGTGCAAACCAGTCAGATATCACCCTTGTATGTATGTGTATATATGTACTTGTATAGACTGGTTGCCAACCATGATTAGAGAGCCCACTTTGCCGTTTTTTAAAACCATAGCTCGGGTGAGAAAAAATGTATATATATCTTTAAATTGTATTAAAGTGAATGTTACTAATTCAGCTGGAATTTGAACGTAACTAACCAATTCCCTGTTTGGAGCTGATAACCATTGTATCACCTGCACCACACATATTTTTTAAGATTAGATATGTAGAATTATAATTTGCATTAATGCTGCTATAATATTTAAGATTTTTTCCTTTCAGTCTATTAAATTATTAGAAGACAATTTTCAGTCTATTAAATTATTAAAAGAAACAATTAAAAACAAGTCCAGAAATTAATAAACACACTGTAAGAAGAAAACCACTATGGGTATCATGAACTGTAGGTCATATGAAATTCATTAAACAAGAAAATGACTTTTACTGTAGCTATTTAAGAATTTGAAAATTTGTTTTGGGAGTTTCCTTTTTTATTTTTTGGTATATTTGTTATTCATATAACTTTGGAAAGACTTGTCAGTTTTTCTTGAAAGTGCTAAAAAGTATTATACAACATTGTATAAGCATTATTATTTTTGTGTCACTGATGCATGTGTCGAAAAAATAACAGTACAAATTATTACTGATAATTTGATGACTCAAAAGAAGATCCAAATAAAGTGCATTTTTTAAAACTAATTTGCTATTGCCATTGTCAGTAATAATAAGCTAGTTTTATTGGTCATCACAAGTAAGTGGTGATCTTTTTCTTCAGTGCATCGTTTATGTAAAATCAGCTAAAGTAATTTGTTTTGTTCTAAAAACAGTCATTACAAAAATAGTGTTCTGCATTTTAGTCATTTTGAGTAAAAAACAATTCTACCAAATTATAAATAGGTATAAATAATTGCTAAATTATTCTAATTTATACAACATAATTATTACTTGTAACCTATTAGCTGGTAACAAAAGAGTTGCCTAGTCAATAATAAAATATTAAAGGCTTCAAATGATCCAACCTTTGTCAAGGAAGAAACGTGTAGAAGTGTGTTAAAGCAAGAAAGTATTCTTTGAGAATTGTCCTGGCAGCAGGACTCATTTTTGAGATAGATAAATGATTTTAAAACAGACTGATTGAAAATGTAATTATTAATGTGCATTATAATTCTATGTACTAATATCTGTTCATTATATAATCACAAAAGCTGTTTGATGTACTACCAGTTATGTTGAACAGTTTATGCGCAGTTCAATTATTCAATATATTAACATTTTCTTTCATGCTACCATTGATACATCTCATTTAAAAGCCATTTCCATGGTTTATTTGTAATTCAAAATGAAAGTAATATTTGTTAACTCCATTAAAACTTGCCTGGCATTTGCTGTAATTTCAATGGCCTCCTCATAATTTTGTTTAGACGAGAAGTACCATGCCATCAATTGCAGGAATATTGGTGATGTATTTGTATTTATCCTTGATTTAAAAGATATTTTCAGAGTATTGTTTATCCATTGTCTGGATATCTATCTATCTATCTATTTCTTTTCTTATCTATCTATCTATGTCTTTTCTTATCTATCTCAGTCTTTATCTATCTATCTATCTATCTATCTATCTATCCAAACACACATACACAAATATGAAGTCTGATCAAAAAATATTGAGACTGTTGCTATGGTAACAGAGCTAAAGTATGTAGAGTGAGGCTGCTTAACACAGATTGACCTTGAACTCTCTTGGTGCATGCACAATAAGTTATGACTTTTTCGCTCACTTCTGTTGTTTATAGCAAAATGTGTTGAATGTGGTCATCTCACTACACTTCAGAAAGCTTTTTGAAAATGGTCATAACAGGTAACGAATCATGGGTCTATGGCTATGACCCCAAAACCAAGGCTTAGTCTTCACAGTGGAAAACCCCAACCTCTGAGACTGAAGAAAATACAAATAAGTCAAAGCAATGTGAAGACACTGTTAACAGTTTTCTTTGACTACAAGGGCATTTTTCATCATGAGTATACTCCACCTGGTCAGACAGTAAACAAACAGTATTACTATGACATTTGGTGGTGTTTGTAGGATGCTGTTCATTGAAAAAAGACAGAATTGCATGTGTCCAGAGATTAGCAACTCCACCATGGCAAACACCTGCCCATTCAGTGCGGCTTGTGCAGCAGCTTTTGGTAAGGTACTACATTCCTCAAGTCTGACAACCACCATATTCTCCAGACTTCACCCCTTGTGACTTTTTCATCTTTCAAAAAATTAAATCCCACTTCAAAGGAACAAGTTTTCAAGACATTGAGGAAATCCAAGGGAATATGATGAGGCAGTTGCTTGCTATCTTCAAAAAGGAGTTCCAGGAATGCTTCTTTTGTTTGGAAATGATACTGGATAAAGTGTGTGTCTTTAGAAGGGGACTACTTTGAAGGAGATTAAATGTTGATTTGATATGTGTTGTAGTTTTCTTTTTATAGCACTTGTCACAATACTTTTGATCAGACCTCATACATATATACATATGTATTTATACATACACACATGTTTACACAAAGCTATTGTGTCCAGTTATGAAAAGTTGGAATATTTGTGACTATAACATTTTAGATGAGATTGGTGCTATATTATCATCTCTTCTACTCCATCCAGATCAAGGAGTATAAGAAGCTTGACTTGAAAGGAACAAGAAAAAGAATCAGTAGCAGTTTTTTATAGAAGAAAATATTGGTGGTATTTTTTTACGGTTTGAAAATATGATTCCTGCTGTTAAAAGTTGTTAGAAATTGATTTTGAAAGTATGAAATCTTTACAAGATTATATTTATATGACTAGAAACAGTCAAAATATTCATGCACAGATCAAATGATCTTGCTCACTTCATATTTCATGTTTTTTAACAAAAATCTCCAAATAATTCATAGACAAACAATATTTATGCAGATTTGATTGAAGACCAACAAAAATTCATTAGTATTTTTAATTTAAGTTTGTTTACAGTTCAGACTATTTTCATGGTTTTCAGGGAGAATGTGAACATAAACTGTTCAATGTCTTTAGTGTTAAATAGGGTTATGTTTGTCTGTATGCATTGTGCCTCTTTGGTGGTTTTGACTGTTATATCTTCACATGTTGATGGACATTATGTTATTTATTTTTTAGATATTACATCTTTACATGTCAGATTGTGGATTTTTTTTATTATTAATTGTAAAATATATTTAGTAATTTTGTTCCTAAATTGAATATAATTTTACTGAAATTGAGTTGTTTGTCTTCCATAATTAAGGCTTTTAGTATTTGTAATCATATTTTACAGTTTATGTGGTATCATATTTTTGTGTTATTGATAACATTTTTGTTATATTTCTTGTTTACTTTTGTTGTTGTGTTGGTTGGCGATATGTAATTTAGTTGAACTATTACCATGAAAATGGCAATATAACTGGCACAATAATGTTATGATTGATTAACAAATATATGTGTTTGAATTGTTATTATTAGAGAGTAGGCTACATTTGTTTGTTTGAAACACCAGATTTTCTCTAAAACTGCATCAAGCTGTATTTAATAAGAATACCAGAAAAATATAATTTACAATGTATTTACTCTACTAAGGAGATTCATTTATAAAGTAAATCAAAAAGAAATGAATAAATACTTACCGATAAAAATACTTCCAACGATTGGCTCCACTTACATCTGGTTCTTTTAGATAATTAAATCTACAATGATATAAAACAAAAGTAATGTTATGAAATGATGTTAATATTTAAACAGCTTGGCTGATTTAATTAATTAAATTTATTAATATTTTAATGAAATTACATTTATATATTACTAGGTTAAAATCTGACTTATCGAGAAGTATTTAAGCTAGCTCCTGTGGAGAGCTCTTGATTGGGCCTTCATTACAATAGGTAGGGAGGAGTAGATGCGATAGGCAACAATAAACTACAAAAGAACTCAAAATTGATTGCTGCATTTAAGTATTGCATTAATATTTAAGCTTACCTTTTAAAAGTTCAATGATAATTCTTCTGCCACCACTTAATCTAAAGACAATTTGATATATGTAGGTCCTTACTTTCTGTACAAGCAATTATTTTTATTTCATGAGTGACTTTTGCTGGATTTTGCAATTAATTTCGATTATTCCCAAATTTATTTCCAAGACATAAAAATTGTTATCATACGAAAAAATTATTCGCAAAGAAATATGTAAAAAATTGCTGAAAACAATCACAGTAATGAAAACCTGGGAATCCAAAATTTCAGGATTGCAGATCCGGCCTGGAATGTTTTCAATTTGCTCACAGAGTTGGCCTGATTCCAAAATGGTATGATATGTTGGGCTACAGCCTCTAGGAGTAGAGTTGAAAAAGTGTGACACAGTGACACATTGACATTCGCATTTATTATATAGATTTTAAACTTTTTAATTTTTTTTAATCATTTTACCCCAATGCAAGGCAATAAAGCCACTAAGGTACAAGGGGATTACTGAGTGTGAGAGAATATGATAAAAAGAAAACATTATTAAGGAGAGAGAACAGTAATAGAACTGTAATTGACAGAAGATAATGATTAACATTGCATTTAGATTTTTGAAGACCAGAATCCAACAGAGACATTCTGCTCAATCAACCTTCACTATCCACTCCAGGCCTCCATTGTTGTCACTACTGTGACCCAATTTGTTGATCTCTGATTTGATCAGAATTCAACAGAGATCTTCTCAATCAGTGTTCACTATCCACTCTAGGCCTCCCTCGATGTCACCACTGTGACCTGATTTGTTGATCTCTGATTTGATCAGAATTCAACAGAGATCTTCTGCTCAATCAGTGTTCACTATCCACTCCAGGCCTCCCTCATCACTACCACTTTAACGTTGGAAACCAATGCATCTTATCACAAATCAACCCACCACTGAACTTGATCAATCAACCTGCCAACCCGTCTTACCAGGTAGTTTGGCTTTAACATCTTGGTATCACATGACTGCCAGCCTGTCAAACACCTCACAAGTGTTGATTTCAAACCCCATCAATGACTAATCTGCCCCTGGAACTATCCTCTGACACCAACCATAATGTTGACCAACCAACCAAAGAAATCGGTCAACTCCTAACCCTACTGACAACACCCTTATACCTAATCGCTTTCCTTACTAACTGCAATTAAAGAACCACATACTAACAATTTGTGCCACCTTTCAAACAACTATGTAGATATTCTGAATTTTGACCAATACACATTATTGAACTCTTAATCCTAGTTTGTTCCTTTTCCTTGCAACCAAATGCTCATTATAACAATTATATGTAATTCAAAATGAAAGTAATATCTGTGATCTCCATTAAAACCCACCTGGCATTTTTTATAATTTCAAGGGCTTGGTGATAATTTTCTTTGGACTAAATGTACTATTCCATCAATTGCAGGAATATTGATGATCTACTTGTATTTATTTCTTGATTTAAAAGACATTTTCAAAATATCTGTTTGTATTGTCTCTCCATCTATCTATCTATCTATCTATCTGTTTGTCTGCTTAAATACATGTATCCTGTACATATAAAATTTATAGTAATAAGAGATAATGTCAGATTATAAATAAACTCCATTAATTCATAAGAAATAACTGTTTATCTATCTACATGCATATATGCAAATATATATTTTTTGATTTAAAAGACACTTTCAAAATACCTATCAATATTGTTTCTCCACTGTCTGGAAATGAACTTGGGTACTGGATCCACAACTTCAAGTCTCATTTGGTGGTTGGGGTAGTGTTTCAGATCACTGTACATGTTGATAAAAATGGGGTATTTTTTCTAGAGGAAAAAAAAATCAACAAAATTAATATGAATATTTTTTTCTATTGCAAAGAAAATTTTAATCTTTAGATGTATATTCATGCTTGTTACTATGAAGAATGCTTTATGTATTTGATTTCATTGTTTCAGAATAGGACATTTCATCTTCCACTTACACCTTTTCACGGTAAACGCATTCAAAAATTAAAACGAAATTTTCAAAGAAAAATAAATAATATTTTTGTTTAAAAGTGGAGGAGTGATTTATTTAATTTTAAAAAGAACAGAATTAAACTTATTTTGAATATAATTTATTTTAAAGTAATTAATCATTTTAGAGTAACTGACAAGATATTTTATGGGGGTATTTCTTTGTGCTTGGATATATTGATAGTAAATCTGTTATTGATTCAGAAAAATTTGTTGATGAAAGCAGTGAAAGTAATGATTGTTCCGGTGTAGATGTTGAGATATTTTGGTAATATGGCTTCACACAAAAATATTGTAGTTTCAAGTTGTTAAACAAAGGCTCTATATTCCGACTTCACCTTATAAATAATCATTCTAGCTAAGAATTATACTAAAATTATAATGTCATAAATTTAAATATTTTTGTAAGCAGTTGACTGATTTATTTTTTTTTACAGGTTATCAGCCTTTTGTGGGTTATTTAAAGCTGAAAAATATTTTGGATTATAAGAATTTTTTTTTTTTTTTTTTTTTTGCAAGTGCATATTGCATGAATAATTTTTTGAGAATAACAATGATTTTTCTAGAACAAGTCCTACTATTTAACCTGTAGATGGGGGAAGGAGATGATTCATACCTTTCCCAAGGTTATTTGCATGTAAGTGAATGTAACAAATCTGACTAGAATTTGAATTCGGCTCTCAGATTTCCCATTCCAAGCTGCTATTCATGCATAATGCATCCAATTGTATTTACACATAACTGAATGCAACAAACCTGATTGGAATTCAAACTTGGCTCTCCAATTTCTCATTCCAAGGCACTAACAATTACACCACCCACACATCCAAGGTTGTATGTAACTGAATGTTCCAAACCCAACTGGAATTTGAATTTGGCTCTCCAATTTCTCATTCTAAGCTGCCACCCATTATACCACCCTCACATTCTTTTGTAAACAGAGAACCTATAGCAGAATGAAAATTTGTTTTTCTGTAAGAGAAATTGAAATGAAAACTAATTTGGTGTTTTTATCATTCAAAATTCTACTGACCTCATTTCACATGGCCATCTTTCAGATAAACAATATGGCTTACATTTCTCTAGGTCAAAACCACCAATGTGCTGACAGTTATTGAATTTGTCTACCAGTCTTTAAATAAGAATGGCAGGACTCGGACTGTGACTTTAGATATCTTGAAGGCATTTGACAAGGCTTGGCATGCTGGCCTTCTTCAGAAGCTCAAGGGCTATGGTGTCTCTCGATGAATATTTGACTTGATCCTATTGTTCTTAACAAGTCATGTAATGAAGGTTGTGTTGAACAGCAATGGGTCTAGATCCTTTCACATTATAGCGGGACTTCTCCAGGGTTATATCTTTGGACCTACATTGTTTCTTATCTTCATCAACAACATTCCTAATGTCATCATCTCTCAATTAGATATTTATGCTGATGACACAATTATTTATTTCCTTCTTAGTAGTAAGTCCGATAGGTCTGACAAAGTAAAACTGACAGCTGTTATTGAAAATGACCTCCAATCAGTTGTTAACTGGGGAAAAAAATGGTTTGTAAATTTTAATGCCTCCAAAATGAAACTGCTATTTTTTAATCATCATAGAGAACCATTTTTGCCTTACATCAGTATGGCTGATGCTAACCAGGAGAATTTTTAGCATCACATTTTCCACTGACATGAAGGTTGGTTCACTGTGTCATGCTAGATAATTTTTCTTATTAGAATCCAGCATGTACATTTATAAATCTACCATTCATCTGTGCATTGAATATGGTTACCATATCTGGTCAGGGTCTGGTGCTCCTGTTATATACCTTGAGATTCTTGACAAAATCCAAAGAAGTATCTGTAATGTTATTGGTTTTAAGCTGGCATCTTGATTTCAGTCACTTTTCCACTGCTGTGATGTGGCTTCCTTCTTTCTTTTCTATAAATATTTTCATGGCAATGTCTCTAATGTTCTAATGTCTCTCCTCCTTGGTACCTCAACTGCATGAACTTAAGCATACTGCTAGATTGGAAAATAGGTTTTATAGTTTTAAAGTTCAAATAGCTAGATATAACCATAAGTTCTATTCTAATAGTTTCTTTTCTTGTACTTCTTGCCAGTGTACACGTATACACAATTGAAATCAAAGAAAAAGACATTAAAACTAGCTATAAGAATGTGCTTATTTGTGTGTATGTAAAACAAATGTGTGGTACATGTGTGTATGTGTGAAAGTTCAATAGTTAGTGGACCAAGGAAATGAATGTGCCCCGGTAAAAGCATTCCTTATCTACATTCAATTACATCTGGAAGCAAGAGGAAAATATAGAGAGTGAGAGAGAGGAATAGTATGTTTTCCTTTTTATAGACTTAAGTAGTGCCACCTAATGGGTGTTTTTGGCAAAGCCAAGTGGAGTAACCCATAAGATTTTCAGTTTGCTATGTTTATAGCCAGTTTTGATATTTACAGAAATATTTGTCAAAATCAGTCTATATGCATGTTAAACCTGTAGACCGCTCACCCCATGGAATATAATGCCACAGCATCACCATGCTAGGTGTTGCTGCTGTGTTTTCTGTAGCAAGTAGGATTTTACAGGGTGGAGTTACTATCTCACTTCCAACCAGTTTTGAATTCAGAGTGGTCCTTCTCAAAGACTGCTTGTCAACCAAGGTTGGACAACCTATTCTGTCCTACTATTAACCCCAAGATGGGAAAAGAAGAGAGGGATTCAAACTTTTCTGAGGGTATTTGGTTGAAAATGAAGGCAATGGCCTGGAATTTAAACTCGACATGTCAATCCCATTTGCTACAATGATAACTGCTACATCATGTGCAGTCATAAAAATCAGTAATCAGCTGATATTTTGGAATTTTGTTAAAAATTTCAACATTGGTTTTTGAGTTAAATTATAAATTTTTCAACAATATTTATTTAATTTAAAATGGAAAAATATTACAAAATTCATATTAAATGAAAATTAAATTTGTTTTATTTTTGGATTAATTGCTAAAATGTATTTTTTTAAATTTGATAATTCTGGAAAGGGTGATCATTGAAATGCATGTCAACTGCTAAAACAAAATTACTGAATACTGAAAACTAAGAAAAACAGTTATTTTCCACAATTAATTTTCCAACCAAAAATGCAAAAGAGATAAATTTTATTAAACTGTAAAAATAAAAATAGAAATGATGTTATGGACAAGAAAAGTGAAATAGCCAATCTAATTTAAGAGACACTTTTTCAGACTTTAATACTTAAAAATTATTGAAATTATTCATTTAAGTATTTCATCACCACCACCACCAATGACAGTTGGATTAAACTGGAAAGTGATAATGGCAAAATGGTAAAAAAAATGAATAAGCTAAGGTAAAACAGAAAAACAAAGTCTATATAAATTGCACAGTGTAATGTTATTGTTGTATATTACAAATGAAAACACAGGACTGAATCTTTCATACATAATATTATATTGTTTATTTCACCACAGACTTTGTCAATCACTGTTGGTCAGTAGGTGTGTGGTTTCGGGGCCTTCTTGAAATGTCGACCCTACATGCTCACAAGAATGTATGAGACTGTCCTCTTCTCTATGGTTATTTATATATTGACATATACATTTTTCCTGTGCATGCATCCTGTAGGTGCAGATGGGTCAATTACATGGATCTGTCATGGTCAGCCACTGAAATCTTGTGTGATGCAGATTTGCACTTGTTGGCTAGGAGGCAACCTGCTGATGCATCTGACTTCCCTGACATCATACTGCAAAGTCTATTCTGGCATCATCTAAACCAATCTACTCATTTGTAGCAAAAGAAAGATGCTTACACATCTTTCAATACCACAAAATAAGTCTGATGTACTCACTGGATAAAGAAACAACGGCTCACATTCAACAGTTTTGGTGAACTGACAATGCATCTAGAATTATATAAAGAATTTTAGTGGTTCAAGAGAAATATCCCATCCTGTTTTCATTGGTTGGAATAAATCTAACTGATCAGAAAATAGCCAATTAAAAGTTGAATTTGAATGTTGTCAAAACAATAAATAACTGGTTGCATAACCATTTTATTTTTTTTAGGCCAAACTTGTGCTCTATCCCAGTTGATTTTGAAGCTATAAGAAATAGTGTTTTTACTATTACACATATTATTTGGACTATTTTCTACATCTTTGTGTTATTAACACAATGATACATTCTTCAGCATTCCTCCATTGTATGTTATGTTCAGTCTTTGCAATTTGTTTAAGACTTTTCCTCTTCTCCTTTTCAGTTTTTAAACTGAAAATTGAAAGACTTAAAATTGCTATAATTTTAATTGCTTTTTTATATGCTATAAAACTATTGTTTGGTAATCTTTTCCTGTTATAAGAAAATAGTTTTGATTTCTGTTCCTTCTTACCATTTTGTCTGTTGCTGTATTTGATTTGAAAAGAGCCCTGGTATGGTCCCTTTCACCACTGACTGTATATAGTGAATCTACAGAAGAAGAAAAAAATAAACAGTGTTAATATTACTTAAAAATAGATATTAACTCAAAATACAATAATTTAAAAAAAAATAAAATAAAAACCAATATCTGTCAACACCAAAGTAGCAACTAATGAAATTTTACAAATTAAAGTATTAGTTTTTTCAATGTGCAGTGCAACTTCTTTTTATTTTGAAGCAAAACAGAAGCTTGGAATTAAGGTTTATTTATTTTTTTTTTTACAAAGATTTTACCCCAGATTTTCATAAAATAATAATATTTTTATACAAACTGTACCTTTCTAATCTGGCACCTTTTCGCCAAGCAACTTCCAAGGTCTGATACATTTAGAATTTGCCACCATTAGTTTGTGGATTAGTCACTAGAGGTCTTTGAGTCAGTTACAAATTGCAGTTTGAACCATAGTTTAGTTTATCAACCATTTCAGGTAACCAAATGTGTAAAAACAAAGCACAGTTTGAAAGTTAATCAATGAGCTCTAAATTCAATCATTTTTAATGTTTAATTTAGCATAAAATTAGATATTAGAAGCTTATTCCTTATTTCAAATCCATACCCATATTGCTTACTCATGCTCAGAGAATTAAGATCTGGGAGTTTTGGTAAAAATCAACAGAAATTCTTGTTGGAATAATCACAGTCTAAGAAAACTATAGATTTTACATGCTTAAGAGATCTTCATGCATTATCTGATATGACTGCAAAGTTCAATGTGTGAGAGGTAGATATGGCCACAGATGTTGCATGTATCAGTCTGTCCCAATAGGATTGATGAATTAGTGGTGCCTTCCCATTGTTTGTACTTCCTTCTTGTTCTCTTTGGTCTTTCTCTAATGAGCCAAGGTGGTCTCATATGCCAACAGCTCAATGCAGATTGATTGCCGCCATTCTAGGTGGTATTGAGTGGTGTTTTAGGCAGCAGGGTTGATACTAAGCATATAACAGGAGTTCTTGTTTACAAATGTCCTTAATTGAAAGTTGTAGGCCTCTACCACACAGTAAAGTTGGAGTTTTCTTTCCAGAGCACAACAAAACTAAAATTAAGGAAATACTTATAAAAAAATTAATAATAATTGACAATGCTTTAGCTATGAAATTCAAACACAATTAAATCCAAAATTTAGTTATGAAAAACAGAGCAAAAAAGTAAGACGAGATTTGCATTTAAGTGAATGATTATTTGAAAATTTTTCTTTGAAACTGAAACACCTATGGTTATTGTTCTTATTACACATATTCTACTTTTCCATTTCTTTCAAGATTCTCATTAACCTAATTATGTTGGCAACCATCTATTTTGTAAGATAATAGTAGTGCTCTTGTTGCTAAAAGCAGTTCCACCAAGAGCAACATTTTGAATGACTCAGAAATCTGGTTCTTGAACAATCTCTTTTGCAGGTAATGCATGTGAAGCTGGTGTGTGGTCTATAAGATTGATTTTGCAGTCTTTGCACCTTGCATTGTCTTCTATCCTCCATCTAACTGTTACACCTGTCCTTGCCTCTCTTGATGCCTCATGAACAACTTGTCACCAACCATCAGGCTTATAGCCATATCATGTTGAAACTCCAGTTCCCATGCAATGACCAAAGTTAAGCAACATCAAGCCTGGTCAGTATCTAGATGGGTGACCACTTGGGAATATCAGGTGCCGCAAGCTTGGATGTAAGGGTAGTGTAATGAATAATGGCTTGTAAATGTTAATTGGAGAGCCAATTTCAATTGAGTTTGTTATTCAATTATGTTTAAATACCTTTGGGAAAGGTATGAATCCAGCTCTTCTCCTCCCACCCAGCTATGCATTAATTAGTAAGACTTGTATCATTAAAACCATTATTATCTAAAAAAAGAAATGTGTACAAAACATTTAGATTTCGGCATTAAATAATCTATAGAGGTTGATATGCTGCTAAACAAAAACAACCAACCCATTATTAGCATTAATCTCTGTGAATTTTAAGTTGTGCTTGCAGACATACTTAAAGCACAGTGCAGGGCAGCCTACTGGGTGTTGTCCTGTGGCCAGCTCATCATGCATAATATCCTTTGGTATACAACCATTCTTCATTTGACGAATATGACCCAACCTAAGTAGGGTAAATTAAGGAGACCCGTTTGCACACTAGCTTAAAGAAATTTGATTTGAATGGCATTTAACATCTTATAAAATATGGATTTCCTCAATACTGTGAGTTATCTCCACATAGCATTGCCAGTTTTGCAAGTCATTAGGTGGTGCTGCCAAGCATCTATAAAAACGAGATACTGTCTTCATCCTCTTATCTCTCTTTTCCTCTCAGCATGTTTTAATGACAACACATCCAGTATCTTGTTTCCTGGCATGGTGATATCTTTCCCATTAGTAATTGAACCTTTTTATACACACACATGCATACATGTACCATCTACAGAATTCCTAACTTTGTTGCAGGATTGCTTGTATTGTTGGGTAAATATTTAGTCAACATGATGTTGCAGGAATCAACATTTTTGGCTCCTGGAAAATTTATTCTACAAACAATATTGGTGGACTCAATGTGAGTCCACATAAAAAAATGTAACAGAAAACAATATAAAACAAACAACAATGCATGTATTAACAAAAGAATTACTTGTGATGAAAATGAAAAACCTGAAACTAGCTATAAGAATATGCTTGTTTGTGTCTGTGTGTAATAGGTGTGTGTACGAGAGCATGAAAGTCAGGAGAGAAAACCATGAAAATGAATGTGCCCCAGTGGGGGGACACTTTTCTTTCCACATACAACTACATCCTATAGCCAGAGTTGTAAAGCTGTAAAAGAGAATAGGGAGAAAAATGCACACTTTTAAGGAGTGCCCTCTAGAGACCTTTTTTTTTTTATCAAAGTCAAGTGGGATAACCCACATCTTTCTTTTGCATGCATACTAACGTATTTTCTTTCTTTTTTTGGTTTTACTCCATTCTAAAAACAAAAATATAAAATATCGCTGTTGAAATACCTTAATTTCCTTTACACTTGTCATTTACTTGTGTAAAATATACTTTTTAGAAAAAACTTTTATTATATTTTTAAGCTATATATTGGCAAGTCTATCCAAACTTTATTATAAGTTTGTATAATTAATTTTTACTGCTACTGAATGACACAGATAAAGACAAAGTAGACTTTTATCTGCAGTAGACCTGTGGATTCGTCCATTTACCTTATCACCCCTAGCAACAGGAACATTCCATTTTACACGCCTACGTGAATCAACTTAACCAATCAAAAACCTTATTGTGCTAAGCAGCGAATTCTATTGGCTCGCAACGTGATAATTCAAAAACTCCACGTGAGGAAGTTAAATTGCGCCAAAACTTACTTGAGCAGATTCTGACATCTAAAACCTTATATAAGGAAGATTTCCAATTGGTCAGTCAGTCCAGCGCTAATCTAATTCACGTAACTTGCGATTATAATTTTCCCGCGCGAAAAACCACAACTGACTCACCCACAAACTCGACTCGAAGATTACTCTGTGAATACAAAGATCTTCAAACTTGTAAGACTTTACTTATCTAAAGTGAATTATTAACACTCACTACAATTTAAGTAAATACTATTATCGAACATATTACATACCTACGGTTAAGGGTAGACTACTTCTGATGACTCAATAATTCTAAACATTACAAAAACAATAATACGGACATAAATAACGCTTTTTAAACACTAATTACGATTTCTTATAGAGACTGTACACCAAGACACCAAAAAGCAAACAAAATCTTCGTCCACTAACAAACATAAGACATATATAATACCTTGCAATAACATTTTGTAAATAATATTTGAATTGTATATATAAATGCATTTGTTTGTTTGAATTGCATACATGTTTTGTCTTGTTTTATATTGCGAATTATTTATTGTTGTGGATGCATGAAAAGATCACGCAACCTGATATATTCTAACACTCAAGCAAAAATCTTAGTTCATTCTGCGCATCCCCAACAGACCCATTAATTAATAAAATCATAGAACTAATGAATAGGTACATAATTTATTTTAAATCACGAATTTTCTTTTTTACATTTAGCAAATTGTAAAATAACCACAATGGCAATGGCAGTAAATTCTCAATTGCTCCACGTAACAACGAGATGCAAATACCATGGCCCCTAGCCACTCAGCTGTTTTTATAAAACAAGACAAGGTAACTTATGGCTGTCTGTGGAAGACCCCCCCCCCCAACATTATAATGAGACCTTCCATTTCCATTTCTATTCTACATGAATCTATTTCCTCATGTTGGACTTGCTAAAAATAGTATGACATGAAGAACGTCAGTAATCTAGACACAATGAGACAATTTCCTGTGCATACAAGTTGTTGTCCTTTAGTTTTTGTTGGTAATCTACTCCTTAAATCCTTGTCGAACGAAAAATACATAAACTAAAAACAAATAAATAATCATATTTATTTTAAATTGTTTTTAGTTTAAAGATTAAGGTCTTTTAAATTTACTTAGTGGTGGGATGATATTTTTGTGAAACAACAACTTGAGTAGGTAGTTAATTACAGCAATAAAAGCAAACTCATTAAAAGGTCATTCATAACAAAAAAAGAAGCAATTTGTAAAAAAAGGTGGGGACATTTCTGAGTCTAAAAAATTACAAGCGTGTCAAATTTTCAATTGAGTTTTTTTAATTTTTTATAAGTGTAACAACTGTACAATACTAGCTTTTTATTTAATGAATGATTTAAATCAGAAATCTGCTCACCAATCACAATAATAATAATGAGGTAATGATAATTAATAAGGTAATGATAATTTAATCGTGTGCTTAACCTTAAGATCTTAATGAGGTACAAATAAAACTCCTTTTTACACCAAAAAGTCTTTGCATTTTTCTTTTCTCAGAGTTAAGAACTACACAGAGATAAACGTAATGATCAATAAAAAAAGATAAGGTTATTCTTCTTAGGAGATTATTATTACACATTTTTTGTATATAGTTTCCTTCTTTTCAGCTTTTTTTTTTTTTTTACTATTGTTTACAATTACATTTTTCTAAATGAAAAGAGTCTGGTTAGGGTAGCTGAAGGACCAATAATCGTATATTGCGAAGAGAACAACAATCAATTTGTTGACGATCGTTGACGTGGAATAAAATTAAAATGTGCTTCAGTTGATATATTCATTTTGTTTTTTAGAAAATAGCTCACCATATAGATGATCATGGCGCCGGGATGGCTCGTCTACTTTAAGACGTTCTTTAATTGTCTGTATTGACGACATGATTCTTTTAACGTTTCAGCAGATACTGTCGAAAGAAATTACACAAAAGTTGAGCGTTGTTAAACACCAACTGTTACCATAGTTACCAAGGCAAGGGAAGTAACCCTCAGATATTAATGATTCCAGTAATTTCCCCTGATTTGTTACTGCTATAGTGATTTTCCAAGCGTATCTTAGATGTGGCACAAGGCCGAAAATATGGAGAACACAGTGAAGATCGAACTCACTACTCAGTCGTAATTGATCAAAAGAGACAAGCTTGCTAACGACGTTGAAGTGCCCAATTTGTTAATGCTATGACTAATAGTATTCTCTGACTTCTGTTAATGCTCTTAAATTACTTTCATGCCTTGAGTGACAGCAAGTCTACAGTTCTTTTCTTTTATTATTGCTTATTATTTCCATCATAGATATGTAGTGATTGTAGTATTCTCATCACAGTTTCATCATCGACCCCCCCCCAAATCATCATCATCGTCGTCAGTCATATACCCAGTTGTGGTCATACGGTTGCTGTGCAGCTGAGCACTGGACCAGTTCCCACCGCATATATGAGTTGAAAATTAGAGAGGTATTTATTCATGCGTAGCATGTCTTTTTTTATCATTTCATCCAAGCAAAGCAATAACGCTACTAAGATGCAACGGTCCTGGGTATGACAATAAACTACATCTGGCAGCAAGACTTCTGATTGGGAGATTGGAGGTTTTAAAGAGCATGGAACCACCTCCTAATTGTTGATGATCCTAGGTCCATCCTGACCAGGAGTGGTAACACCTGTTAGGGTCCCAAGTAGTAAATGAGCAAGTAGTAAAACCCAAACAAAAAGAAAAGACCATAAAAGTATAAAAATACATTTTTATAGTAAAAATGCCAGCAATACATTTTTCTATAAAAAAATTATCAACAATACCTATTTATAGTAAAATTATTAATAATACATTTTATCTGTAGTTGAAGGCATACAATTGTCTTCAAAATATATTTAATTGAAGCCATAAAATTATGTTCAAAATATTTAGATTTTGGCAATAAATGTTGAGGTTGATATGCTGCTAAACAAATCAACTAACAAACCAAACTAAGATACAAGGGGTTACTGAGTGTGAAAGAATATGAGGAAAAAACACTATTAAGTAAAGAGAACAATAAAAGAAGAGGAATCAAAAAGATGGTTGGTAACAATTGATATTGCATTTAAATTTTTCAAGATAAAAGTTGACTGGGAAGCAAGTAGCTGGAAGAGAGTCCCACAAGCAAGAAGTGTGAGAGAATAATTTGTTAGCATAGAACTTATAGTTACATCTAGCTATTTCAATTGTAAAATGATGAGACTTTGCTGCCAATCTAGTATGGTGCTTAAATTCATAAAGTCTAGCTACCATAGAGGAATGTTTATCAGAATAATTACCATGAAAATATTTATAGAAAAGGCAAAGAGAAGCCACATTATGGCTGTAGGAAAGTAATGTAAGCTAAGATATCAGGTCAGGACTAATAAATTGCAAATTCTTCTTTGGATTTTACGAAGAATCTCTAAATATATAGCAGAAGCACCAGACAGATGTGACAGCAATATTCAAAGCATGGACTAATGGCAGATTTATAAATATGTAAGATAGTTTCTGATGAGAAAAATTGTCTAGCACGACACAGTGAACCAACTTTCCTAGCAGCAGACATAGCAAATGATTCAATATAATTTTTCTACTTCATGTCAGTGGAAAACATTATCCTGAGAAGTTGCTATGAATGATTTCCCTGGAGGTTAGAATCAGTCATAATGATGGAAGGCAAAAAGGTTTCTCTCAGATGATTAAGAGAGATCAGTTTCATTTTGAAGGCGTTAAAATTAACAAGGCATTCCTTATCCTAGTTAATAACAGACTGTAGGTCATCTCTGAGTTCAGCTTTTCTATTAAGACAAGAGTAAATAGTTGTGTCATTAGCATAGATGCTGAGTTGAGAATTAATGACATCTAGAATGATATTGATGAAAATTAGGAACAACATAGATCCAAGGATAGAACACTGTGGGACACTTGCATTACTGCAAAAAAATCTAGAAGAGTAGCTGTTCAAAACAACTTACATTTCATAATTTGATAAGAAAAATTGAATCAGTTCAAAATTTTGTTCAGAAATACCATAACTTTTCAACTTGTGAAGAAGACCAGGATGCTAAAACCTGTCAAATGCCCTTGAGATATCCAAAGCAACAGCTCGAGCTTCACCATTCTTATTTAAAGCTTGATATAATTAATACATCAGTAGTTGACCTAGGGAAGTGAAAGCCATATTGCTTATCTGAAAGAAAACATTTCAAGGCTAGATACTTAACCAATTCAGAGTTGATTAGAGTCTCTAGTACTGTGCCAACTTGCTTAGAAGCATCACAAGAACCAAACTTGATAGAGGCTATACAGTGCCTTATTCTGTCTGCAAACAAAGATTTAGCCACCTTGAGAAAATGTTTACAGTCATTACAAGGAGGCACAAAGAGGTGTCTGTTGTGATCTGAACTATCATGCTAGTACTGCTGGAAAAATTGATTTTTGTGGGCTATAGCAGCTAAACAGTAAGGAGAAGATTGTCATTTCATCTAGAAAGAAGGTACAAAAGTATCCATGCTGGCTTTAATGCAAGAAGAAACCTCTGTGACATAAATCTCAATAATAAGTTTAAGAATATCAATCTAAGAGATGTATCAAAGTCATGAAATGAATCCCAATCTGTACACTGGTAATAGAAAGAAGTCTTGTGAATAGATGGTTCCTGTCTAATCAATGACTCAAAAGAAATATCAACAGATACTACAGAATGATCAGAATTGCCAAAAGGACAGAGTTGTAATGACAAGAGCTAGGAGAGGAGTTAAAGAACAAAACAAGTTGAGAAGAATGTTGATCAGATTTATTAGGAAAACAAGTAGGAAAATCCACTATTCAACTGAGAGACTGAGCAATAGAAAAAGTGAACATTTGAATACTGGCAACATCAGTAAAATTAGAATGCTTAAGCTACCTGATGTGATGAGCATTAAAATCACCAAACACAATAATGTTTCCAAATGAATGTAAAGAGAGCACCATTTCTGCCCTGGCTATTGACTTCCATCTAGGAAGCCTTCTGCCCATACACTAGCTGTATACATAGGTATAGAGTCCAATCTACCCCATTTTATTAGATGGCCATTGACCCTACAAGAAGGTTCATCTGATATTTGACAGGTCTTGATTTTAATCCTGTTGGATGTCTAGCCACCCTCCTTACCAGAAAAGTTTGGTGAAGGAACCAGTTTAGTCACTGATGACCTGATCAAGTGGAAGATATTACTGGTTTTAAGTACCAGATGCACTAGTAGAGTGACCTGATATAAAAGTTTTAGCTTATTGTTATTTAATATATTTGTATTTTCATACCTGGTGTCTTGGGATTTTCATTGCCAAGTGGTTCACATCTCCAATCCCTTTCTCAGTAACCCTGTAGACCCCAGCAATATTGTAATTTGGACAGTCTTAATTCTTGAATTTCTCACTTTTCTGATCTTGATTTCAGTATTTTGGGAATTATTCCATGTGCTCCTGTGGCACTGTCATAACATATGTGGCTCAAATTGGTGTTTAAGCAACTATGGTCATTGTTCTGCAGTAGGCTGTCCTGGTCATATATTAGTCTCCACGGTTATTCAGGCCATTACACCAAAGTCACACTCTTTGTTTCTCACTGAAAGTTAGTTCAAACATCTTTTCACTAGGAGAAAGGCTTTTATGTTATAAATCAATAGCACAATGCATATAATATGTATTGGCTACTTTTATTGCCTCCAGTAGGGAAATTTTGCTAACTACTTCTCAGTGATGGAGAGGGTGAAAGTGAGTGAGAGAAACTTCCCAGTCCAACCTTTTATAGACTATGTATTTGAAGTGAAAAATTATCACTGAAGAATTTTGGAGAAAGAAACTCTTTTTTTACCAGGAGAACTTATGTTCTGATTCATCAGGTCATGGACCAATGAAAAGATGCTGCCACATCATGCTTCTTTTCCTTTTTTCTTGTGGAACTGTCAATTGACTGTCAAATATATCATATTTCAGAAATATAATATATTCTTAACAATCTGTAGCCTGGTTATTAGTTTCTTAACATAAATTAGTCTATTTTACACCCAGATTGTTGAACTCCAACTGTTATAGGCATGACCCTCAAGCTTCACATCCCCACAGTGTGCAAGGTCCTGATATTTTTCCAATTTTAAGCTTGTTTTTGTCTTCATGTTGTAGTCTACTGACACATCTATGGTTGTAATCTGGCAGGTACTACTCTTTTCTATGTTTGCAACTATCAGATCCAGTTTTCTCACTTGGATGAGAGTGAGTCATTTAGATGTCAAAGTCCCATTGTATCTTATTAATTATTTTTCTATGACAGCTTTGTGTTAATACCATGGTTGAAATCAAGTTTCTATCTGAATTTCTAGGATGAGGATTCATCATTATTTACAGTCAGACTAATGTTCTTGTCTTTGTTGTTATTATTGCAATGTTTCTTGTGCCTTCTTTATGTATGTGTTGGTTGAGGTAATATTTAGGGAATTTGGAATTGAACATTTTATTTAATCTATGGGAATAGAGTGTTCTCATTTTGCAGTTTATGCATAGGAATATCTTGCTTTGTCTCTAGACATGGACAGTGAAATGAAAACAAACTACTCTTATAGATTAAATGAAATGTTCAGTTTGAAATTCTCTGAAGATTACTTGGACTATTAGACACCTGAAGAATGCTGGAGGGCATAATGGCTGAAATATTGTTGTAACAACAACAGCAGAGATGAATCCAAGATGTTGACACCATTCTTAGAATATAATTCTTTCTTCTCTGTCATAACTGTTTTTGTATTTCTTTGGAGCCAGTTTACTGCTTCCACTTAGGATGTGGTATTTGCTTATGACATTGACAAAATGATTGGCAATACAGAGGGATGCAAAAGTAGGTATACAGTAATGAAAAACAAAACATGCATACAAAATGTATTCTATTGATTATGCAAATATATCAATATAATACTGGTAATACTGATATAATATTTACCAACTTTTACAGCTCCTGTATATTTGGAAAAGCTCTAAAACCAAGCTTTTATTATAGTTAATATTTTAAGTAATTACTTTTTACAATTCTTATATATTTTGTTTGACCCTGTAATGATCACTGCTTAGGTCCTAATTAATAAAATATCTGTTTCTTAGAACCGGTAGTGGTAATGTTTTTGATTGTCCTTTTTTTCCTCACATAGTGTTTATCTCTATGCTAGGTCTACTGAGCAAGTTGTCAGAGCCTAACATTTGCACTGATTCTTTCAGTCATCTCATCCTCCAGTATTATTCTCTATTATCTTCACTTCCTTCCACAGGGATTGATGAACATACATTTTCCTCCATATATGATCAACCATGCCCCATTTCAATATTTCTTGCTAGTCTACAACTTTTCAATGTTCTTTCACCCTTGCTTTTGGGAGGTGGCTGATATTGACTTTGTATGCTTTGAAACAAGTATATAGATATGAAATGCTCACAGTTCTTGGTTATGTTATCTTCTGAGCGGTGCTTGATTTGGGAGAAATTGAAGTGAATATGAAAAATAAATATTTTTATAATATCTAAATTAACATTATTTATAAGTTGATGACATTATTGTTTTATTTATTCACTATTTCAATGGATGCTGGTCACAAGCCAGTAGATAGAAAATATGTATAAAATGTTAATTTGTTTGAATGACAGATTAGTGATTTTGCCAAATCACATATGGTTAGATCAGGTAAACCTCTCTAATCCAGTGGATAACCTCTTAATCCTACTTCTAAATAAATTTAAATTGAATTTGTTCAATAATCCTCTTCATCTACATTTAACAGAGAAAACTGTTTTTCACCCCACATGTCACACACTATTATTGTTTCAGTGGTTTTCTTAAAGATATGCGTTTATTTGATTTACTTTAAGTAAAGAACTGCAACAACAACTCCATTTTTCATCTTGCACTGTTGAAGATCCAGTATTGAAAAACTAAACTTCTTCCAGACCAGGATATCAAACTGTTTTCACTATTGTTTAGGAGCCGTCCCAGAAAACAACTTTACTTGTCCTGAAAATTTTTAAAGTATTCTGAAATCAATTTAAAAAAAACTTTGTTACCATTTGTAGAGGGCCCTTTGTACGCGTTGTGGGACAAACACCTGCGTCTCCTAAAATGGGGCCAACTACAAACATGGCAGACTCTCTGAGCCTGCCAACAGAAATTTAAAAGGAAAAATGTGAAGAAAATAACAAAGACCAGTATATATATGTACAAACACATATGTGTATTAACATACAATTACAAAGGTTACAATTGACAAAGACAATAATTAGTGTGTATGAATGAATGTAGAAAGTTTGTGGTCACAGTATGTGTAAGTGAATGTGAATGTTCATACGTACATGTGTGTGTAATGTTCATGCATGTTTTCAGAAGGAAATGCATAGTGCCCCCTCTCTCAAGGGGAAGATGCAAATCTTCACTAGAGATTTAAATTGTGTCATATCAGCTGAAAAATGAGAAGAAAAGAGAACAAAATGAGGTCTCGCCAATATATATAGTCACTTGAGAGCATCCCCAAGTAGTGGTTTCAAAAATTAGGAAATTAAGGATGAGGTAACTCCAACATCATTAATAGTCATTATTAGAATAATAAAATAATCATTAAATGCTTAGGAAATAAATTAAGTAAATTAAAATATTAAAATTTATAAAAAAGAATACTGTATTTGATGGCATATAAGGCACACATTTTTTTAATAAAAATATCTTTTAAAATTCCCCTGCATCTTATATGCCATATGTTGGTTTAAAATTTGTGATAGTCGGACAAAATTAGCTACTTGGCAAGCTTAGACTTAAGTAACTTTCATATACCTATTGTCATTATTTAAAAGGCTATTATGCAGATTAAAAATGTTATTGATAATATTCATTATATTAATTTCATCAGTTTAATATTAGTACTTTGTTTCACTAAAATTATATGAAATAAATTCAAATTATTTATTTGTAAAATACATTTGTTTCATTAATATTTTCTTGTGATAACTTCCGGTTGCATTAGTATAAATACAATAAGAATTTTAATATCCTAATTATTCCACTAAGATGTTTACAAGATGCAGGTTGTATATAAAGGAAAATTTTTGACTGAATTTCACTCCTTCAGATATGACAACAGCACGAAAGAGGTTAAGCTACACTGTTGCATACAAGCTTCATGTAATAAACTATGCTAAAGAGCATGGAAATAGAGCAGCTGAAAAATATTTTGGCCCTCTGCCTACAGAAAAAAATGATATGTTACTAGCAGTTGCAGGAAAATAATCTACGGGCAGCAAAGAAAGGAAACTGTAACCTTCATTACCCAGCCCCACACTGGCCTGAAATTGAAGGGGAAATTAAAATGTGGGTTGTAGATGAGAGGAGTACAGGCAGAATCGTTACTACGAAAATAATAAGGAACGAGGCTAGAAGATTAGTGAACGAAAAGGGGATTTAAAACTTTATAGGAACAGAAAGATGGTGTTATCATTTTTAGGAATGTTTGTCAATGCCTACAAAAGCATCAATTGCACAGAGAATGCCAGATATGATGACAAAATAGTAAAGTTTCATAAATTTGTTATACATGCTCGAAAAAAACTCCTTTTGAACTAGGCCATATAGGAAATATGGATGAAGTCCCACTAACGTTTGATGATCCATCAAACAAAACTGTGAGTATTAAGGGATCCAAGACTATTACAATAAAAACCACAAACCTTGATAAGACCCATTATAGGGTCATTCATACATGTTTTGCTGATGGCACAAAACAGCCTCCTTTTCTGATTTTTAAGAGAAAAACTACACCAAAAGATAAAATACCAAAAGGTGTACATATTCATGTTCATCTAAAAGGCTGGATGGACAAAGCTGGTCAACAGTTATGGCTACGAGTTGTATTGGAAGGATGTCTTAGTGGACTATTATGAAAGCCCTCTTTTCTTGTTTGGGATCAGTTCTGAGTGCATAGGATTGAATCCATTAAAAAGAAAGTGGCAAAATTTAAGACAGAGATAGCAGTTATTCCTGGTGGACTAACAAGTCAGTTGCAACCTCTGGATGTGTCTTTGAATAGACCATTCAAGCAAAACATGAAGGAGCAATGGAACACGTGGATGGCAATACCTGATCACGACCTTACACTTACAGGAAGAATAAAAAGACCCAGCATTGCACAAGTCTGCAAATGGGTGAAGCAAGCTTACGAAAATATTAGACCAGAAATTGTTGTGAAATCTTTTAAAAAGTATGGCATTAGCAATGCTCTCAATGGAATGGAAGATGGCGCATTATTTAACAACAATGACTAGTACTGAAAATCAGTGTATCAGAGTTTTGATAATGAAGACAAAAAATTTTATGGATTTGAAGATGAATAAAATTTTAATGGTAACTGTACTGTTTTTCTCAATTGTAATAATTGCTTGATTTTTAATTTGTTTTCTTACCTCTGGATATAATAAAATTTTTATAGGCTCATGTTCTTTTTTTCCTATTATTTTTTGTTTAATTGTAATCATGGCTTGTTTAACTAAAATAATACCTCATAACTATAACCTAGGCTGTACCATTTACTAATAATTTTACTAATTTTACTAATTACTAATTTTTCTTGATTTTCCCTGCTGAAATTGGGGTGCATCTTATACACTCGTGTGTCTTATATGCTGTCAAGTACAGTAAATACAAAAGTATGTTATTATTAACATTATTTTCATGCAAACTATTGTCTTCATACAGGGTATCTTATCTAGTTCTTATTTAGTATGGCTCAGTTATTGCTTGTTCTATTTCCACTGAGTCCATGGGATTGAAATCATAATTCAATATCACCAAATTTACAAATCAATTCTTTAATGCACTTGTGGGTCAATCCTGAGTGAAAAACTTACAGCCTTAAACCTAACCAGTCTGCTGATGAGTACTGTTGATCCTGCTGCTTGACTGTGCTCACTGAGGCCTGTCCTTCACTTTTTGACTACATTTTAGTTAAATTTTACTGTCATGTTTATAAAAAATCACATCTTTATTTTTATTTAAGTATTTTGGTTAATTCACCTTGAATAACTACACCAAAATGTTCTTATTAACTAGTTTTCATGTCCAGAGTAATTTTTATCAAATTTTAAGAATTGTGCTCTATATGAAGAGTATTAATGCATTCTAATTGTTTATGATCAAAAGAGTTTTTATCAAAACATTTTTATTTACAATTACCTACCTTGTAACTAAATTTCCCATGTTTGTTTATCATTTTTATAAATTCTACTTTCTTGTATTTCCAAATTAATTTCTGATAAAAAGAAAACATAACCCATAAATGATTTTTGGTATTCATTCATTCATTTAACTGACTGAAAAATATAATTTTCTTGCTTTGTTTATTAAAGCAATATTATTTCTTACAGTTAGATACTAATGTTTTCTACATTTAAAGATAAAAAAATATAGATATCTAAATTCAAGTCCTTTAAGTTTCATTTTTCAGTTGAGTTACACTCATTGGTTTAAAAAGTACTGCTTAAATTGTGTGTGTGAATCTGTGTGTTTATGTGTCTATATGTCTGTATGTTTGTGTGTGTATTTGCAGGTTCCATTTATTAAAAACCTGTGACTACTGAAGAGAAGTAAAAACATTTTAAAATGAATTGTTTTTATAATAAATATAATAGAATTTTGTATTTTCCTGGAATTGTCCAAAAAACCTAACCAGTCATGATAAACTAATGTTTTATCATCCCCGGGATGAAGGGAGGATGGTAATTTCGAACTCTGATCCAAAATTTTTGTCATTATCCATTCTGGAGAAATAATATACAATCATCCCCTGGCATCTGTGGGGGACTGGTAACAGGTTTTCAAGTACAGTCCAGTATTTGCATATAATTTATGCACATCCAATAATATTCTTTAAATCATCTTTGAACTACTTATAGTACCTAATAAAATGTAAATGCAATATAAATAATTGTTTTATTGTATGTATAGTATGTGTCTCACTCTAGATCATGCCAGAATAGACTTTGCACAATGTGTTTCAGAGAAGAGGTGACCTGAGGTATCCTCCTGTCCAATCCAGCTGTACATGGGAAGCACATATGAAAAAATCTATATGACAGGTAAATATATGAGAGGCAGCAATAGGAGTCTCTCAGATATCACACACGAGAATATAAGGTCCACATTATGGATGAGGAGCCCTCAGGATCACACACATGCATAATGGCTGACGGTAATTGACAAGTCAAGTGTTGAATAAAATGTAATGTTACATAAAAGAGATTAAGTTTCATGTTATCATTTGTAATGCATGGCAATACTTTATTACATAAGTATGAACCAAAAGTTCAGCAGGAAATTGGCATCTGAAGTAAAAACTCAAACTTGTAGTAAAAGAACATTTTTGATCACAATCTTTGTTCCATTAGCAAGAAAAAAGATCATGGCTCTCCACAATCTCCTATCCCTTGTAGCCCTTAGTGGTATTTGTCTCTTAGCCTCCCACTCCCATTCTGCCATCCATTCACACAAAATTGTCAGATAGGTGGCCTGCTTCCTTCCTCTGTTCCTTTTTATTTCAATATGTTCTGTGAGTGTCAAATTCTTCAAGCCCTTTTTCCTCATTATGTATCCAAGAAATTTTGAATTTCTGTTTCTGAGTATAAGTGTCCTTTTTGTTTCCATTTTCCTTAAGACTTCTTCATTGCTTATACACTCCATCCATGATATTCTTAGCATCCTTCTATAGAGTCACATAACCTACAGCCTTCTGTAGAGCCACATAACCTACAGGGAATTGTGAACTGAACCCTTTATTTAATCTACAGGGGCAGACTGTTCTGGCTTCACTGCTCATGTTTAGGGATATTGTCTAGTTCTTATTTTTATTTATTGCTTCAAGTTTTTTCTTCATCTATGAGCATTCACTGTCCTATATGGCAGTGAATGCCCATAGATGAAGAAGGGACTTGAAGCAACAGAAATGCGGTTCTACAGAAGGATGCTGAGAATACCATGGACTGACCATGTAAGCTTCAACAAAGTTTTAGAAAAATGGAAACAAAAAGGACACTTATACTTAACATCGAAAAGAGATAGCTGAAATTTCTCATAATAAGGAAAGAGGGCTTAGAAAGTTGTATACTCACAGGACATATTGAAGGCAAGAGGGACAGAGGAAAACAGTGCATAACCTACCTAACAAGCTTGTGTAAATGGATGGCAGAAGAGTGTTTAGGAAAGATAGCAAAAAGATAAAATTTACTAAGACCTGTGAAGGACAGGAAATTGTGGAGAGCCATGATCGCCAATGTCCTGAAGGGACATAGCACATAGTAGAAGAAGTATTGGGGTATTGTTTAGCTTATCAGAGTATCTAATCAAAACCAAAATCGCTGTTCCCATAAAAAATTGCCACCAACCTCTTTATAGTCACTTACGGCTGCTCATTCCACACTTTCAAAATCATTTATTCTGTCTTGTGGGATCTGACTTATTTTCCACTTTGCAGCCCCTTTCCTATAGATCCAATCTCACAAGCCTATTTGCTATTCTATCATTATTTCCATATCAAATATTCAGAGGAGCTCTATTCTTTAGTTCCATCAGTTCAGTCCTTTGCAGCTAGGACACACCATGTTACATCCATAAAGTTGAATCATCCTCATTTCCTCTATATTCCAATTGTAAGGAAGAAGTCCAACTTAAACAGCTTTTCTCCCAAAACTGCTACTTTATAGAACAGATACCTATATGGGTGCTTCCTTGAACACTTCATTATTAACCTCTTCAAATCAAGGGTCAAGTGTCATCAAATGTTATTTGTATCCTCATAATCTTCACTTCTTATTCCCCTCTTATGTTCATATCACAAACCTCATTCAGTAACTTGCTACCTTGAGTGGCTCTTGAGCCTTGTATTATGTTGAACATTAGTGAAAAAAATACAGATTGTCAAAACTGTTTGTTTTTTACCTCTTTGCCAGTTATTTTCCACAAATATAGTTTTTTCCTCTCTCCTTTATTTTTCCACCAATCATCAGCCCTCACAAACAACTCAACGTAGTCAAAAAACAAAAAAAACAAAAAACAGTCTAGGTAAGGCTTCTCTTCATCTTCCAAACAATGGGACCTGAATTTCAACAACTGACAACTCCTATAAGCACCAACTTGATCTGTCATGACACCAGTAGATTTGTTGTCATTACAATAAAAAATAAAGAGTGCTGACACTATTTACAACTTAGTTATAAAGAGGAATAAATCAACTCATTTGTTATTGTTATTATAACTAGTTATTTGGTGATGGTAAGATGATCAAAGGGCCAGCTTATATTATTTTCCTGTTATCTAGGGGTTGTTGCCAGACAGAAAGGGAAATTAGTTGTCACAACACAGATGTCCATTTCAATTTCATTCAAATTGTCTGTGTCTTTGTGTTTGCAAGTGCACCTGTATATTTTAATTCAACAGTAGCCCTAAAAATGCTTCCAAATTTTGTTTAAAAAGCTTCAAAAAATAATTATCTTTATTCCTGAATAATTTCCAAAAAAAAGTTCAATAAAATTTTATAGTTATTTAATTTTCTTAGGGTTTAAAAGCTTAATGTTTTTTTTCTCTTGATCATCAGATTGAGACTTTTATATGAATGCCATGAATTGCACTAAAATCATTAAAAAATATCTTAACTGTCAGCTGTATACAACCACTTTCTCATATCAATGATTAAAAATGGCTTTGAGTGAATGAAGCATGTAGGTCTAAGTGAGGACCATACTTCTTTGAACATGGACTGGTGCTGAGGAATCTCAAATGAACTGCACAAAATAACAGAAACCATATAACTTGAGGACTTTCAACAGTAGCAACAATTAAATTAGAGAGCACATATAACTTGAAGAGAGAAGAATGACATAGTCAAGATGCTGACATTCCACACTACCTCAAACAAAAGGCAAAGAAGGGAGATGCGATCAATACTGGAAAGAGCAATAACAGCTACTGAACTTGATAAACATATTTTCCTGAGAAATTGTTTTAATAGAAAGGTTTTATAAATTTCAACCAATAGTAGTACTGACTGCTCAGTTAGTGAATGCTGAATGTTTCTTTATAAGGAAATGGTTAATATTACCATTAATATTACCAATACTGAAAATCAATTCTACTTTAACAGGAACAATTTCAGCTAAAATAATTTTAAAATTACTGGCCTGTTAAACTGACTCACCAGTACTATTTTAGGCTCACAAGTTACAGCATTGTTGGTTAGGTTGGTTGATTTTACAATATGTTGAGTTATTTTATGTGGAATTTTGTATGGGGTACCCAGTAAAGATTTTACTCAATACTCAGTATTAATGGTCAACCAGACCAGTTTTACTATTACTCCATACCAAGCAGTTGAAATAAACTGGGAGATGCAGTCAAATCTTTTCTATTTATTTTTCTACATTTCTTACTATAATCTGTTTTTGCTTTGTCCCAACTATGGTTCCAATGAATAAAAAAAGTGATTTCATGATGTAAAGTGTTCACACTGAACAATTAGCTCTTTGTATTCTAGTATATGTTTCATACCAGATATCTGAATCAATTTAATATCCATCAGGAACTTTTGATCTAAGATGAATTGATTTATAGTGACCCCAATATGTACTGAGATCAACCTAAGAAATATTAAATTAAGCTTTGTACTTTGTACTTTCAAAATATCAAAAGAACTAATTGCCTCAAAAGAATGACCTAGAAGGTAACCTCATACCACAATGTATAGAATCAGGTTTCAAAGAATGTTGATGGGTATGATGATATAAAAAGGAAATCAACTCAGCTTTTGTCAACAAGTAAATAAACAATTATTTTATATATGGCACCATCTTGTACTGTTATCAAATAATATTTATACATGAAAACCAGATGATAGGAAGTTATATAAATGCTTGACCCAAAAGGAGGAAGGTTGGGTCCTTCACATTACCCCCTGAGAAGAAGATTGAATGTTTGAAGAAAGTTTCCAAAACCACATACCCTCCACAGCCAACATTAATTTGATGGAGTCCAGAAGTGAATAAACAATTATTTTATACATGGAACAATCTAGTACTGTTACCAAATAATATAGCACATGCAAACAACTTACATTTTCCAATGACTTGGAGTTAAGCACTCCATTATTTGGGGCCAAAAACATTTCTCAAAATGTTTTACAAAAAATGAATCTAAATGCATCACCTGCAAGCAAATCAGAACTCAGAAAAAAAAAAAACAATTTTTCCAACCTATCAGTCTTTGTTCTGATTAATTGACCAGAAGTATATACTGTTAAGATAAAGTAAGATTTCTCTAGCCACCAGTACCTATGACACCCACATATATATGATCTGTTGCTAAAGATGTTGAAAAATTGGTTGGTGCATTCTATCACTCCAGAAAGTACCTGACTCTTTCTGCCATGTTTTATTTTTACAAGAGTCAGAACAGTGAACATTGGTGAATATTGTAATGAATATATTATGGTTTCCTCCTCATAGGAACAGGTGATTTTCAGGTGAAAATCATACCTGGGTTAATAAAAAAGGAGTCAGCCTGGGCATGCACACAGAGAGCTGACAGAGTGTCCTAAAAGAAGCACTGGTGATACTTGGTACAGTCAATGCTAACGTGTATTCATTAAGTAAACACTGTCAAACTTAGAGAGTTATGTATGGTATGTCACCAGAAGGAATGGGAACAGTGAACGTAGGAAGCTGGCTGTTCTTGCGTGGTGTGTTTGACATATGTTGACACTAACAAATAATGGTTGTGAAAGAAAAAGAACAGAATTAAGCAAGAAGAGGAGAACAATGTACACAGTGCAAAGACAAGAGTAATCAAAATAACACATTCTAAAAATGTCACAAAACAAGCAGTGGCAATAAAAGAAAACAGTCTTTCTCAGAGCCTGATAACTGAACAGAACACTACATTCCCACTCAAGGTAATAAAAGTATTAAGAAGTGATGGTTAAGAGCAAAATATCTATTTTCTATTTTAATAGACAAAAGTTGATAATAATTCCTTAGTATGATTCTAAAAGGGTCTAAGTTAATATATGCTTTTCTGCATGTTTCTTTTTTTCTGGCTTTCAAATGAACAAACTGATTGCTGTAAAATGACAGACAATATTTTGATGCAAAGACTTTTTGTAAAGTTAGGCCACAGTTTTTTTTTAATATGCATTTTTATTCTAGATTTTTGTCTTTAAGTTGTTTTTTCTCATTGCACGAAGATTAGCCCTTTTAACATTACACTGACAAATTGACATTGTTTCTTCTATGAACGTAATAAAGTAAGTAATATTACTATTATTATTATATTATAAATTAAGTAATAGTATGTAATAATAACAACTGATAGCCCTTGAGGAACTCCGTTGTGAAAGAAGGTCATCAGCCCTTAAAGAACTCTCCTGAACTATGACACATTAACTGTGCGCTGCGAGGAAACAGAGGTGGACTTTTTAAGTCAACAACAGTAACCTGTAAAATTAGTTTATTAAAGCTTCTAAAGTTGTAATAATTGTTGGTTACTTTCATTACATAATAACAATAGTATAATTAATATTAATAATATTATAATGGCTTAATATGAAAGTAATATTAACCCAATAATGCTCATTGTCACAAAAATTGGATTGGTGGGTATTAAAGGGTTATAGGTAGAAACCAGATTTTTAGATACTTATAATTAATACCAGTTTTTTAATTTAATTTTTATAATTAATACTAGATATTATGGTAGGCATTAATGTGTTAAAACTAATATTACTTGATTAAGTCAATAAAGATAGTGGTTTATTAGGCATTCAAGAGAACAGAATAAGAGTAAAACATTGTTTTTGAGAAGTTTTAATGTAATATTATTAGAAGTTATATCACAAAATATCATTGATAATTGATGAATGACAGTTACTTAGAAACTAGGGGTATAAAATAAACTTGGATATGGTTCCTACAATACCAACTAAATGTAAAGAGGGACTAGGAGTTGCTGTGGGTTAAGTGAGGTAACTCAATGTGGCACTGCTTAAAATGACTGGTCCACTTGTAAAAAATAGGGAAAAAATTTTTAAAATAATTTTTGTACAAAGTACAAATTTATTAATACACATGGCTAATTTTGTATGATTTGCTGAATAACATTTTTTACACAAAATATTGTGTGTGTGTGTGTGTGTGTGTGTGTGTGTGTGCAAGTAGGTTACAGAAAATTTGAAATGACTGATCTCAAATGGAAATAGATAGGCAGCCCCTTGGCAGGGATGCCAGGATTTTTTACTTATAGAATGTTGGAGCATAAGAGAAACAAAGAGATTTGCCATGTGCAGCAGTGTAAATATTGGCTAGTGGTGATGCTGTTTCCAATAGCAATAACAGTTGTAAAACATTTATTATTATTACTTTTGGAACTAGACTAACCACTTAACTGAATGGGGTACAACATCAGGATTATAACTATATGGTTAGATTTGAAAAACTGCATCCAGAATCCTTCATAGCATAATTGGTAAGGCAGATGTCATAGATGTCATAGTGGATGCTGAGGACAAGGGATGACAGTTCAAGTCTCACTACAGGCTTATTCTTCATTTCTGATTTATGCTACTTCTTAAAAATAATTGGGATAAAAGAAATATTAATCAAGGATCAATAATAATAAAAAGTTATGTAATATTAGAGTTATTTTTTAGAATTATAGATAAGCATGTCATGATTAGAAACAATTTGTATTTCATGTCATCAACATAATCATATTTGTTTTTTGCTTAGCAGGTTTGATATACTGACATACTTTTTAATTCTCTATGATTCTGATCCAATTATTAGATCATTCCAAACCTATTTGCATCATTTGCAGGATGAAACCAACTGTTGGAGTCATATACAGAAATAGAAGAGAATGTACCAGAACTCCACTTTATATCACTTGAAATTTTGAAATGCATAAATTTATAAGGCTTCTGTTTTCAGTCTGTAAAAACTGAGAAATTTAGTCTATAATGTACTTTGGAAGGATCTAATCATTTTACTCCAGGCAATAAAACCACTAAGAAGCAAGAGTTGAGAGAATATATATAAAAAAAATCACTGTTAAGGAGAGAGAACAAAAAAAAAACAAGAATTAAGAAGATAATGATTGACATTTTGAAGATCAAAGTTGACTGGAAAGCAAGAAGCCGGAAGCGTGTTCCACAATTGAGAAGTGGGAGAGTAGAAGCTGTTAGCATAGAACTTATGGTTACAGCTAACCATTTCAACTATAAAATGATGAGACTTTTCTGCCAATCCAATACTGCACATAAATTCATAAAGTCTAGGTACCATAGAGGAAAGTTCATCAAAATAATTACCATGAAAATATTTATAGAAAAGGCAGAGGGAAGCTATGTTATAGAGGTGAGAGAAAGTGACTGAAGTCAAAATGCCAGGTCAGGACCAATAACACTGCAGATTCTTCTTGGAGTTTATTAAGAATCTCATAAACATAGAAGAAGCACCAGACCAGTTTTGGCAGCAATATTCTATATATTTATAAATGGTATACTTATAAAGGTGTAAGATACATTCTGACAAGAAAAATTGTCTAGCAGGACACAGCGAACCAACTTTTCTATCGGCAGACGTAGCAGTTGATTCAATATAATTTTTCCACTTCATGTCAGTAGAAAATGTTGGCCTGAGAAGGTGCAATGAGGTAAGAAAGAGTTCTCTAAGATAATTAAAAGAGAGCAATTTCATTTTGGAGGCATAGAAGTTAACAAGCCATTCCTTGTCACATTTAACAACAGATTTTAGATCATTTTCAAAATCAGCTGCCAATTTGACTTTATTGAATCAATCAGACTTACTATTTAGACAGGAGTAAATAGTTGTGTCATCAGCATAGATACTGAGTTGAGAACTGATGACATCTGGAAGTCATTTATGAAAATTAGGAACAACGTTTGTCCAAGGATAGAGTGTTGTGGTCACCTGCATTAATGCAAAAGAACTAGAAGAATGGCTGTTCAAGACAACCTTCATTTTATGTTTTGATAAGAAAGGCTGAATCAGTTAAAAATTCATCCATAAATACCATAACCTTTCAACTTTTGAAGAAGACCAGCATGCCAAGCTCTGTCAAATGCCTTCAGGATATCCAAAGCAATAGTCTATGCTTCACTATTCTTTTCTAAAGCTTGTAGTGGACCCCATGGAGAGGCCAAAATAAGAATAATCACAGGAGGCCAACTAACATTTTTAAATAAAAGATGTGAATCTGACAGGTCAACAAGAGGACAGAGTTTTGATGCTTTACAAGAGCTAGGAGAGGAGTTAAAGAACAAATCAAGTAAAGAAGACTGTTGATCAGATTTATTAGGGAAATCAGCTATTTGACTGAGAGGCTGAACAACAGAAAAATTGAATGATATGGGAGGATAGCATGCTAACACCATCTCTAGGTATTCTGTTTTTTGGAATATGTTAAATTTCGTATATAACCATATTTCTTGACTGCTAATTAGGATTGAGCTCACTTTCAATGACTTACAACTGTTCTTATGAGTATCCTTTTAAATGTCCCCTACCAGACATTTGTTTTTAATTATATCCTCTTTGACTTAAATTCATACATGACAGGAAAAAGGGATACAAAAGTAAAAGATTTGCATATGAAAGAAAAAAAAACGTAATGTATAAGAGCTTTGACAAATTTATCTCTTATTTAATTCTTTGCTAACATCATTTATTATAAGTAAATATGGCTCTAATTATATAAATTTAAAGTAAGTTTGAGGGGTTTGGGATCACCAGAAGTCAGATCTGGATTAGCTAAGATGCAGAATGAATAATGTTTATATCAGGATAAAGGGCAGGGCACACTCATGTGTTTCGTTTCTCCTCATAAACATTATAATGGCCAATTATAATGGCCAATTTTTTGCTAATGCACTGATTGTAATCAGATTTTTCATGTTGCTCATATCTTTATTTAATATGTTTGATTTAACACTGCACTAAAAATATAAAAGAAAAATATGGAAACAGACCAAACTTTTAAAAATTTAAAGGTGCTAACATTTGTTTTTATTTCATGAGAATTTTTCTTCTACTAAGAGTAATATATATATACATATATATATATATATATATATATATGAAGAAATATAGTCTTAAGGTGTGCTATATTTATGGGATAAAGTGCTCAATATCAGAGATAGAGCGTGTGTTTATATATATATATATATATATATATATATATATATATATATATATATATATATCAAAGTGGACATAGAAGTCAACACTCAGAGGTGACAGTCTGTTTCATGCTAAATGCAATCATCAAGTCATGTCCGTTGTGATTTTGCTTGACTTTTTATATATACAGGTCAGTGATGCATTGTGGGTAGTCTATTGCTTTGTGGCCAGTCTATTGTACTAATAGATATTTTGGTGAGAGTAGCTTGTGTTGTGGCCTGTTTAGGGGCCAGAAAGAAAGACACAGAAGATGAAGGTAGGTTGAACAAGTATATTGAAGAAATAAACAAAGCAAGAGTGTTAGTAATAAGTAGATAGAGGTGTACATTCGAACGGTAGGTGAACATTGCATCTGCACTCTCCCAACCAACTCTTGCAGTTAGTATTTATGAGAGGAGGAAGAGTTCTTTCTACTGTAGAAGGGTTTTACTACAACAGCTTGTTAATTTGTTTATTATTTACTTAATTTACTTATTTATTTGTTTGGATTAATTTATTTTACTTGTTTTTGTTTATTTATTTTATTTTTGTTTATTCTTGTTCATTTTCAGTTTTCAATTTACAAGTAGCATAATAAAAATTTCTTTTTGTTGGCATTTTGAAATGAGTTTTAATCATTTATTTAGTAGTTTGTTTTAGTCTGGGAAAGTAATTATAGTTATTTTTTCCTCCAGGCAGAGTTTACAGTATTTGGACTGATTGTTGTAGGCTGTTGTTCTTTTCCTTATTTTTCATAATATTTTTTTATTTTGCTTTTAATCTCCCAGATATGTTTAGAGAGCATTGTGCTGTTCACAAATTTATTATTTGTAAAGGATGTTTTGTGTGTGTAGTTTTTTTGTTTCCAGGGTTCTTCAGTTACTCCTATGTATAGTTTTCTTTGTTATCTGCAGATTTTACAGTGGCTTGGTATATTACTTCGTTCTGCAAGCAATTGCCATTTAAGGGACATATGTTCTTTATTTTGTAGTTATATATGGGTTTAATTTGTTCAGGTGGTTTGTTGATTATTTTCCTGTTATGATTTTTATTATTTGTACCATGTTCTTGGTGCAACTGTAACTGATTTTACTGTGTTTTTGCTAAATATTTTGTGGAGAGTGCATGACGCACACAAAACATCCTTTACAAATAGTAAATACTATTTGTAAAGGATGTTTTGTGTGTGTCATTAATTTCTTAATTTTCTCTTTCTTAATTCCTTACTCTTTCCTTTCTCTTTCCTAATTTCTTCTGCTTTCCTAGTTCCATCCTTTCTTCTTCCTAATTACTTTCTCTTTCCTTTCTTCTTCCTAATTACTTTCTCTTTCCGTTCTCTTTCCGAATTCCTTCCTCTTTCCTTTCTCTTTTCCAATTACTTCCTTTTTCTTAATTAGTATAGAATGTATTTGGCTGGTCATGTGACCTTTAATGGCCAAGTCAGTGAAACTCAGCCTGTAGAGAGAGTTTTGGGGGTAGTCACCATGAAGAGAGAATGCTTCCCAGACTTGTAGCAAGAACTCAACTTCTTGCAACATGACCTGCTGGATTTGTAAATAAGGACAGACCTTTGTAATATTTGCTAATTTTTATTTTCAGAATTGTAGAGAAAGCATATAATACATTTGTACACTTTCTTAGTCTTAGTCATATTCTCTTTTAAAAAATAAAATCTTCATTTATGTTCTTCTGATTTCTCTCAAGCTGTCTTTATTTTTTGTTCTTAACGTTTGGATAAACATCTGTACCTAGAGCAGGTACTATTAAGGCCACCCACATGTATTTGGTAAATTCAACAAGGACATCAGTTTGAATCAAGTCCTCGATGGAACACAGAGTAGAGGAGTGCCGAATTATCATAAGTGTTGATACAACAGCAATAGATTGCCTGCCTGACTGATCAGCATTGATTGTTCAAATGGTAGATTTTCTTTTGTACATTCAAATTAGTACAGACATACTTAGTTAAGTTTATGGATAATAAGAGACACAGTTACCATTGCTGATCAAGTGAGTCCAGTCCTGCCAGTTTATAAATACTAAGTTTGGGCTGCCAGTTTGGCTATTCCAAGGCTGGTTATCAATTATCTCTCATGACTTCAAACACGTTTTATTGTTAATCTGATTACCAAATGTTATGTCACAGTTTTGTTCTAAATATCAGGCAGATCAATTTCTCTTTTTGACATTACCATTGTCAAACTTCTGTCTCAATGTCTTGAGAAATAAAATAGTTACACTTTAAATTAAACATTTATAACTCATTAAGCACCAAATGTTAAACATTTTAATTTACTCTATTGATATTTTTAAAAATTCTTTTGCTGGCTTCAAAAAGAACATTTACTCACAAATATTCCTCTGAAACCAAATTGTATCTTTCAGTTGTGAATTTAATTTACTGAACACTATGATATGATCACTTGCCAATACAATATTCCTGGATTTGAGGATTAAAATTTCACTATTTCAGAATAGCCTGTGTAGCATTAAAAATCAGAAGTGAAGAGCAACAAATGGCCAGTACAAAGTTGCTCATATGAACAGCCTTAACTATTTACATGTTAGGCTGTATAATTCTTTTAGGTACAGCAGTTTTGTCACCAGGTAGATCCTTGTTTTGAACATTCTACATGCACATTCATATATATATATATATATATATATATATAATACATAAAAGGTTAATAGTCAGAGTTGGATCAGACCAGGAAACTGGTATTAAAAAAAAGTTCTCAATACATGTGTGAAAAAAATAAAATAAAAGTAAAAATAACATGTAGAGCTTTGAACTTTAAAAATCAGGAGATAAGTTGAATCCACTACATTGGTTTCGACCTTATGGTATCCTCAAATGATTTTTATCAAATGACTTCTTAATGCTTTATTTTTTTAAAAAAATAATGAACACTATATTATATTTTTAAAAATAAATAAACAAATGCATGATGTTGGGTGTAATAGAAAGGGAGGAGGAGGATGTGAAAAAGGAAGGAGAAGAAGAAGAAGGGGAAAGAGAAGAAAAGCAAGGGTATTATAAAAGTATTAGTGCAGGGGGGTTAAATGAAATGTACCTTTTTTTATCTGGCATCATATGTGCTTAAAAGGAATTTCTTAATATGTATGCAAGGACTTAAGACTTTGGTTTTCTGGTTCAAAAGGTTCTTTTGATATATATATATATATATATATATATATATATATATGATGGACTCTCCCATTGTCTTTGATGTATAAGTGTCTAGCCAATCAGTTCTTAGAACCAAACAGCCAGACTATCTGCACATATGATTTAAGATTTAATGTTAGTGGTGAAGGCTTGTATTCACTAAAAATAATGTTTAAGTGATAAAATCTGTCAGATTAATAAATAAAATTACTTCTACAGAAACTGCTTTGTTTATGCCAGGATAGAAAACTGAGCAGATATGAATGTTTCAAGAATCTCTGAAGAAATTTGCACTTAAAGGTACTCTTTGGCTTTGTTAGATCAGCAAAACCCTCTGTGGTTTAATTAGTCTAAAGCATGTCAGATCTAACAATGGTTTTTCCTGCTCGGGAGAACACAGGTTTGAATCTTGCTGGAGGGCACATCTATTCTTTAATAAGATCTCTTGAATATTCATGTCAGTAGATGAAAATAAATAAATATACTGTTTAATAAATAAAAAGAACATTTACTCAAATATGGGTACCCACCAAAAATAACTAAATGATAATATATATATATATATATATATATATATATATATATATATATATATATATATATATATATATACAGGGTGTGATGGATAAATTGTAGTCTAAATTACGCAAAAATGAAAATAACACTGACATCTCATTTTAACAGATATATTTACCAAAATTGCACAAAAATATCTTGAAATACTAAAGAGTAAATCTATTCAATAAAATCACCATTGCCTTCAACCACAGCCTCCAGACAACTTCAGAATCAATTGCAACTCTTCTGGACGGTCTTCTTTTGGGTGAATGCTGCCATAATCCTTGCCTTTGGATCATCTTTGGTATTTTGTTGGTCTCTTGCTCAACTGTACTCAACACATAATAAACAAGGGGGTTGCAGTCTGGTGAGTTAGGTGGCCAAATGTAAGGGGTGATATGGTCACAGAAATTGTCTGACACCGATGATTGGGTTCATCCTGCATGTGTGTCATGGTGCAGAGTTCTGTTGTCAGACATAGGGTCTTCCAGAAGCCACCCTCTTGAACCAGAGCAGCACTACCTCTTCAAAGCACTTGATGTAGGCCTCTGTGTTGAGTCTGAGGCCCTCACAAACAAATTCAGGAGTTCTTTTCTTATCAGAATGATCAGAGTAATATTTCTGAGCTGCTGTACCTTCGCAATCACTATTAGACTCATCAAAATCTTTCTGAATTCTCTGCATTGTCCTCAGATTGACACCCAAACACTGTCCAAATTTCTGGCAGAGTGAATTGTGTTATGGTACTCGTTTTCTCACAGACAGTGCACAACTGATCCCACTATACTGTGCAGTTGACAAAGTCAAAAACAATGTGCATGTGCAAAATTAAAAATATAAAAGGGCTACAATTTACCAATCACACCCTATATATATAAAGAATAAGAAATAAAACCAAAGCTACTCAAGTTTCACCCTCAAATTGAAGGTTCGCCAAGCCAGGGTCAATCTTTGTCTTACTTAGCTCTTGGTATTAGTACAGGCTTTAAATATGGAGAAGTCATTTTTTTGTTTACACACACGCAGACACACACACTGACACACATATATGTGCGTGTGTGTACGTGCATGCCTGTGTGAGTGTGTGCCTGTGCAGGTGTATCAGAACAGAGACATATATATGGGTGTTTTGGTGTGAATATGTGTAATTATATTGAAGTGTATAAGTCAATGAATATCTATATTTACTTAATCCACACTTCATTATGACTTCAGTGATTTAGATTTAATCTGAAGCATATAATGATCTATAGACTAAAACCACAATGTGTAAAATCTACTCGGGAATTAAGTTATAAAGACTACACCTATGTTTTAAACATGATGTTTTGACTTAAGTTCTTACCAACCAACATATTAAGACCCATTTCAGATTTTGTTTGTGCAATTGAACCCTTTGCTTGATCCTCTTAATGTTGGTGATAAAATATTTCAGAGAATCCATTTTCAGGGTTTTTTTAAGTGTAAAATCTGTTAGAAAAGAGGAAATCCTTATTTCATCAGAAAAAATAGTTGTTCATATACCAACCAGATCAGTTCATTTTGTCTAAGCTAAATCTTGTTGGTATATTAAAAATTAAGTTTTCTGTTACCATTGTTTGAAGAATTAATCTTTTTTTCTCTTTTCTTACAGATTCTACACTTGACAAGCACTAAAGAATAGATTAGCCATCAACTCTTCTTAAAGTTATAGACAAATCAAATGTTTTATGAGCCTTTTTAGACTACTGTTCAGTGCAACCTTTCAGTGGTGGCTTTGGAATCTGCTTCAGTATCATTTCGGACTCAATGTAATAATCGTAGACTATATGCTGAGATTCCTTTCATGAACATGGTCAGATAACTTTTCCGGATTTCTCATATACAGATATATAGTGCATAGTGCTAAAAGAAAACACTATTTCCAGATGTAAAAATATATATATATATATATATATATATATACATATATATAACGGTTCTTTCATATTTTTCTATATACTTACACACACACACACACACACACACACACACACACACACACACACACACACACACATATATATATTAATTTATTTGTTTAAACATTATTTTAAATGGATACTCATATTTGAGTAGATGCTCTGTTTTTATCTATTTAGTAAACAGTATATTTATTTATTTATTTACATCTACTGGCTTGAGTATTTGAGAAATCTTAGAAAAATATATGCCCTCTGGCAGGATTTGAACCTGCATCTCCTAGGGAAAACTGTTATTAGATCTGATGTCCCTTAGACCAACTTGACCATGTAGGATCTCTTGATCCAACAAATAGTGAATAGTGTTTTTGAACACATATCTTCTTCCCAATTCTTGGAATATACATATCTGCTCTGTTTTGTATCCTACCATATACAAAGACAATTTTTTAGGAAATGAATTAAATCCAACAGACTTTTTAAATTTATTTGCTTAAACAATATTTTTTAATGGATACTCATATTTGAGTAGATGTTCTGTTTTATTTATTTATTAAACAGTATATTTATTTATTTATTTATATCTACCGGCCTGAAAATTCAAGAAATCTTGTTTGAAAAATGTGTTCTCTGGCAAGATTCAAACCCATGAGCAGTAATCTTAGACAGATATTAGCTGAAAATACATCTATGTTACATAAAAATAATAATAAACAAAAACTAAAAATCCTAGAAGCCCTTTATATGAGAGAATTAAAGACCAAAATAATGTCACCTATGAGTATAGTAACAAAGTTCTTAAAAAAAAATTATATATATATATATATATATATATATATATATATATATATATATTACTTCCCTCATACTGTGGAAAAAAAAACACGTGAATTTTGAATTTGAAATCTAGAACACTGCATAATGCAGTAAAATGAATAATTGAAATGTTTTGAATTTACAGAAATACATATACTCATTCACAGACAATTTTACTCCCTGAAGATGGTCTCAGATGAGATTGAAAATACTTGGGAAAATAAAAATTGTTTGAGAGAAAATTTTGGTATTTTTCTTAATTAATTTTCTAAAACTACTAACAAATTAATCTGTGAACTTGAAAGGATCACAACCAAAATAAATCGACATGATATGTCTAAATTATTTAACCAAATTTGTTTGAATGAAAATATGCTGCCTAAACACACACACACACACACACACACATATGGACACTGAGATCAACATTGCGTAGTTAATAGTCTGTTTCATGATTGAATGCAATCTTCTGGTCAAGTATATATATAAAAGTTAAAGTAACTCCCCCATTGCTATATGTATTTGTAGTGTAGGAGGTTTCCTTTTCTCTTTTTTATATTGAAAATGAAATGACTTAAAACATACAACAATATATAAACAATAAAACTTGAAACACGTGTTGACATAAATAGCATATATATATATATATATATATATATATATATATATATATATATATATATATATATAATTTGAGAACAAATAAAGTACAATTCTACTGTCCATAACATTTAATTTAAAAGAGGGCTCAATACAGGGCAGTGCTAAATATAAATAACAATGAACAGTAGGTTTGGGTTAAAAACTCTGATGATAACTTTGATATTTTTATGTGATGATTAGATCCTGCAGAGTCTTCTGACCTGGTGGGTGTATTTATCCTATATAATCTTAGCACTTATGATGATTTTAATTTTGATAATATAGGGTTATACAGAGATGATAGTCTCAAAAAATTCTACTAACATTAAGGTTGACAAATTAAGGAAAATGATCCATAGAGAATTAAAAAGCTTAAGCCTTAAGGTTAAAATAACTACTAATGTTAAACAAGTAGATTTTCTAGATGTTACGTTAGATCTTGTTAATGATGCATTCCAACATAATGCTAACCCAATATATATTCTCCCCAATTCTAACCCCACTCCATCTGTAATCAAACATATACCCTCATTTATAGAATGTAGGATTAGCAACAACTCACCTGACAAAGATGTGTTTGATAAATATAGTGGTGTTTATAATACGGCTTTAAAAAATAGTGGTTACAAGTATGCTGAAATCAAGTATAGAAAACATGATAATAGCGATTTAAGGAAAAGAAATAGGAATAGGAAAATTACTTGGTACACACCCCCATTTGATCAATTGGTCAGTATTCAGTTAGGCCAGAAGTTCCTCCATTTAATTGATAAACATTTCCATAAAAGTAATCCTCTTAGTAAAATATTTAACAGAAACATACTAAAACTAAGTTATAGCTGCACCGATAATCTTGAGAAGATTATAAAGAAACACAATAATAAAATTTTAAACCAATTTCAAAATTTGGATAATAATGCCCATTCCAAGATAAATACTGTTGATAATATTAACCAATGTAATTGAAAGAATTCTAATGAATGCCCATTATGAAACAAATGTTTGATCAACTCTCTTATTTATCTAAGTACTACTACAATAGAGAATGCGACTGTTGAAAAATTTTATATTGGTAGTACTAAGGATTCTTTTAACACTAGGTGGTACCAACATATCTTATTTTCAGCAATAGTACTTTTAAAAATAGTACATCTCTTTCTTTCTAAATATTTTTGGAATTTAAAAGAAGCTAATAAAACTCCTACGGTAAAATGAAAATTTTAAAAAATAGCTAGAACATGTAGATCTTTAAATGAACCTTGTTTTTATGCTTACATGAGAAATTGGAAATTATCAGATTTTATGATAAAAACTCTTTATTAAATCAAAGAAGTGAATTAACTGTAAATTGTATACATAGTCTACCTTTTACCTTACAACTTTGAATTTGATAATACTTTTTCTTATAGTAATAATTAGCAGATGAACTGTGGTGCACCTTATATGACTTGCTATTCTATTTGTAAGAGTTGTTTAGATTTAATATAGCTCTGTATGATGTCTAGTTAGTATTATTAATATCTTATATGGATGTACTGGTGTTTAGTTAGTATTATTAACATCTTATATGGATGCTCTTAATGGTTGCATATTAATTTGCCAAAGTGGTTTTGTATTTATGATCTGATTTCCTTTTTTTAAATGGTTATTTACCAGTTTCTTAAAGAGGCCTTTTAATTATCAACTATAACATTTTATGTAGAAAGCTGACTAATTAGTTAACATTATGTTAGACTACCTCCTTCACTTTAACTTCTTGTGAAAGATTAATGTCATACTTCTATATATTTTATGAAATAATCTAACCATTTCTAGGATTTATATGCACAACTTCATGTCATGACCTATATAAAAAAAATTTTCAGTTAGTTTGAATTTAGCATTGGTCATATTTGATTGGTTAATCATGGTAATACCCACAAGTCCCATTTTAATTCTGTTTTTTTTTTTAAAGTGGAAGTATTTGAATTAAATTAATTGTTAACTCATCAGTAATTTACCATCCCCTGAGGAGATACATTTGTAGTGTTGAAACACAATTGCTATTGTGTAGCGATTTTTAACATGTTTTTGTTTTAATCTCCTATAATAAATAATATTATATATATACATATGCATATTTAAAAAAAAAAACTTTTCACCCCAAGCAAGGTGGGAGTGCCACTTGCATGCCAGGGGCTACAGAGAATAGGAGCAAGAGTAAAGAGGCGTGAAAGAGGAAGGTATGAAGAGAAGGATGGGGAATAGATCAAGGCATCTGGAGATGTCGATTGACATTGCATTTGAATAGTTGGAGATTATAGCTATCAGGGAAGCAAGTAAGAGGAAGGGAGTTCCACAGATGGGAAATGCGAGACATGAAGCTATTGGAGTAGAAGAGATGGCTACATTTAACCATTTTGACAATGTAAGGGTGGGAAAAGAGATGCTGACCTGGTGGCATGTTTAAATTCATGCAGTTTGGGAACTACCGAAAATAGCTTGTCGGAGCAGTTACCATGAAAGTATTTGTAGAAAAGACAGAGGGAGGCGATGTCTGTGAGAGAGCAACTGTAAATGAGATGCCAGATCAGGGTTAACCACATTGCATATCCATCTCTTGATTTTGTCAAGGACTCTAAGATGAACAGAGGGGGCTCCAGACCATATATGACAGCAATATTCTATGCAAGGGCGAATGGTTGATTTATAGATTTGAAGGATGGACTTGGGTGAGAAAAACTTTCTGGTGTGATATAGAGAACCAACTTTCCTTGCAGTAGATGATGCTATTGATTCAATGTAATTGTTCCATCTCAGCAGTCGCAAAGAGGTGCTCTTGTGGGGTTGAGTATCAGACATTCTAATGGGAGGCTTAATATATTGTACTCTAATTGTCATCTTTGATAATGGCTTATGCAAGCCGAAAGCTTAGGTTGGATTAAAAAATATGTATCAATATTGTGATTTTCTTTCTTCGTTTAATGATAATGTTATTAAGCTTAGCAGACAATATGAAAAGAATTTACATAAAATAAATAGGCAACACTTGTCTATATTATTTAATGAAACATGTATGAATATATATATATATATATATATATATATATATATATATATATATAATTTAAATTTGGATGAGATACAACAGAATGATAACTATATGACAATTTAAAAAAAAATTCATGCTGACATGTTTTGCTGATCAGTGATGATGCTGTTTGACTAATGAAACATGTCAACATAAACGTTTTTCCAATTTGCCATATATATATATATATATATATATATATATATATATATATATATATATATATATATATATATATGTAGTTCTGTTAAGTTTTTAATTGTATATGAACAAGAGTTTTCTTTCTGTGATTTAGTGAGTGTAAAAATTATCCAAATGATTGTTTATTCCAACCACTTTTGTTTTATATATTTACCATTTTCAAGGATTATCATTGTACTATTGTAAATGATGTTTAAGTGCTATTGTAAAAATACTAATATTACTGAAAGGTATACATATTCTTAATTCCTGAATACAATGTGTCTGTGTTCATAGTTGATATTATTTAAGTTTTTTATAAGAAGAGCTTCTATTATTTTTATCACTTTTTACAGTTGCAGTGCATATCACATTTGTGCTCTTGGCAAGTATGCTGCATATCAAGATTGGTACATTTTATTGCTGTTTTAAATGTACACATGCAAGCAAAATTCAATAAAAATTTAACATTTAAGGAAAGATATGTAACAATGAGATTGCTACCTAAATGTATAACAATATATGTGTGTCTGTGTGTGTGTGTGTGTGTGTGTATGTATGCATATTTAGGCAGCATATCTTCATTCAAGCATGTTTCATTAAATAATATAGACATATTATGTCTATTTATTTTTATAATAATACTTTATATTTCTCTAATTATCTTCTTGATGTTAAGTTAAAATTCATCAAGGAATGTGTCATATTGTTAACCCATCTACATTCGATGTACTCCAAGATCATCATCAGGAGTGAATTGTGAAGACAAATCTATAATTATTTTAAGATTAACCATTGTGGTTACAATGTTTTGTAAACAAGCATTAACAGTGCAAAGGGGATAACCAGAGATGGTAAATTGAAAAATGGTAAATTGAAAAATGGTGGTAAATGTTAGTAAACTCAAATGCATTTTAAAACATTGCTTCTATACTTGTAATAAATTTTGTTCAGTGTTGGTTGGTTGCTTTGAAGTTTTTGTTTATTATTTCATGGTGTAGTATATTATGCAATAAACAGATAAATTCAATAGACATTGAATGTGTATACTTTTGAATAAAACTTATTTAGAAGAACAATTACTGCCTAATTATATTATATATATATATATTATTAGAAAGTGATGTCAGAGTGAATGGATGTGTTTTTTTATTCTTCAAAGTAAGTGATGTCATATTTTAAAAGGTGTTGTATCCTTTAAGAAGGTTACAAACAAACAAAAGTGGTACTTGAGGAAAAGGAACAGCAACGTGGGTGTAGATGAAAGAAAGAGAGGTTTATTGTAAAAGAGAATACACTACTGAAAGACAGGGAATCAGTTAGCAAGCTAGTAATTCCCAAAGCAAGTCTGCCAGGTATATCCAGTGCTCACTATATATATCTACCGATATAGTTAGTTCACATATGCGATAGGGAGTGTTGGACATTCCATTATAAAAGGGAAGTCTTTATTTTAATTATTCATTTATTCTGATATTTTTCTTTGTTTATTACATTATAATTTTGTTATATTATTATGCATTTGTAGTATTTAGTTATTAAATACATATTCGTTTATTTTTTTAAGGTAAGTGGATATATACATCGATTATCTTTTATTTTAAAAATAAGTGTTTTAGAAAGTTTACTTTATTAAGAATGTCTATTATCACTATGAATTGTTATATTAGGAACATTTAATGCATTGTACTTGTTAAATTACTTATAAACTGGCATGAATAATTTTATATTTATATTTAAGCATAATAATTAAGCATTCTCTTTTTTATGAAAAGAAGTAATTTTCAAAATTGTAGGAAATGAATTTCAACTTGTAATGTTTGCTTTGTTTATCATTGAGTATTGGTTCAGTATTGTCAATTTCTTTCCCTATCATTTACCATTTAAACATTTTTAATAACATTTGCCAATAATTTTATTCTTTTATTCTTTTCTTATTTATTGATTGCAGTAACATTTGTTATGGATGAGGACATATTTTCAAATTTGTAGGGAAAGTGTTTTAAGTTGTAATGTTATTTTAAATTTTTTTTTTTACTATTGATTCAGTAGTGAATTTCTTCCTTTAATATTTATCTCTCAAATATTTATTTTTAGCAATAACAATAATGTTTTCATATAATTAATGATAATTTTATACTTTTATTCTTTTTTTTTATTGATTTGTTTCTATTATTGTCATTAAACTAAATATAAGTCAAAGTGGTACATTTGATAATGAACTGTTCACTCCAACATCAAGTGTAAAATATATATGGTTGTTCCTTGTTGTGATAGAGGGCTTTCTTGTCCCAGTGATCCCATGTGCAAAGCTATCTGGAGTTCCAACTACTGTCAGGTTACTCACAGCATTAAGGTCGAGGAGATGAGACCAGACTGAACATGACCAACCTCTGAAGACTCCAATGGTGAAATAGGCAAAGATCTACATGATCTCAATGGCCAAACCAGTGAGAGAGGGCAACACCAGTCAGGCTGGTTTAACCAAAGCAGACCTTGACAGACCAAGCATTCAACAGCCCGATGCAACCAGGTTTGCCAGATCTCGCCTGTCTCAATCCCCTTTGAGTTGCATGATAGGCACTTCTGGCCAAGTGTGTGGGTTTCGCTGTCATGCAGAGTTGTCCACCAAAATCAAATTCATGTGACTGGTCTCGTCAAATTTTCTTTCACAGCCATCATCTTCCCCACTACCACCAGGGTGAAGAAAGGGAGAGTGAATGATGATCTTGATGCGAGCATGTGCTGCCAATGCTGACATATATATATATATATATATATATATATATATATATATATATAAATAAACAAGTTTTGTTGAATTCAACTGACAAGGTCTTTCTATTTAATATTTTATCACATTTTTCCAAATTTCAAATAGGATGTTGTATATCAGGATTGAAATTATAAATAGTCCAAAGTTCATGTCTTTTTCTTTTTTACACACACACACACACACACACACACACACACACACACACACACACACACACACATATATATATATATATATATATATATATGTGTGTGTGTGGAGGGGAAGTTTGTGAATCTATATGTACACACACAAATTGTGTTTAAATTATTAATAACATGCATGTTTTCTCTGTAGAACCTCAGAAGTTTGCAAAAGGCCACAGAAAGAGAGGTTGTTTGTTGTCAAATAAATGTTTATTTTGAGATTTTGAAAAAAAAATTGTAAATTCAGAGTTTCTGAATCATATTAAAATTTCCACCTGCTGACATTTATGCTTGATTGATCTTGTCTAAATATTTGTGGTTTAGAGCAAAAAGCCAGCACAATACATTTTGACCTTGACCTCTTGTTTTCTAGATGATCCCAAAACCAAAAGATTATTTTTTTTCTGAGCACACACACACACATATTATGTATTGCAAATGTTGATTTCTTTTTACTACTAAATCATCATTATTCTCCTTTATTATTTTCATTATTATCATTATTGTATTATTAATATTAATCTCATCCTCATAAATATCATACTTATTGTTATTATTATTATAATAGCATAGTACCCATCAAAAATGGCATGACTATTTACAAAGTGATCAGCACTTCTGACTAGGATCAGATTATCTGGGCAACTGATGAAAAATATTATATATATATATATATATATATATATATATATATATATATATATATATATATATATATATATATATATCTAGCTAAAAAGTCATCCTGTTGGGTGGCATTTAAGCTAGCTTCTGTGGAGGGTTCTTGATTGGGCCTTAATCATAATAAGTAGGGAGGAGTAGATACAATAGGCAACAATAAACTACGGAAGAACTCAAAATTGATTGCTGCATTTAAGTATTGCATTAATATTTAAGCTTACCTTTTAAAAGTTCAATGATAATTCTTTTGCTGCCACTTAATTTAAAGACAATTTGATATATGTAGGTCCTTACTTTCCATATAACAAACAATTATTTTTATTTCATGGATGACTTTCGCTGGATTTAACAATGAATTTTGATTATTCCCAAATTTATTTCCAAGTTAGAGAAATTGTTATCATACAAAAAGATTCATTGGGAATCCAAAATTTCAGGATTGCAAGGTCATTTACAGTAAATTTGTGCCCTGGCTCTTATAACATTTCACCATTCCTGCCAGATCTTCTGATATCATAGTGTGGAATACCTACTTACAAAAGTGATGGAAAGATTTTTAAAAAATAATTCTAAAATTCCCAACACCCCTCTGTTGTGCACATGTGTAGTCCTACCAACATAACAAATTTAGTCTGATGAAGTCCTGAAAGATGAAATGCGTCACAAGTAAACTTTTTCCACTTTGTCATATATATATATATATATATATAGAGAGAGAGAGAGAGAGGGAAAGAGAGAGAGAAGAGAGAGAAAAGATAGAGATGTGTGTGTGTGTAAAATATAAAATAATAATGCTAGCTATTGATACTAGTAATTAATATATGCAAAATGATATAATTTAATATATATCAAATTTAACAAAATGTAGACTAGAATGATAACTATTATTGTAATTAAAAAATTTGGAATCAGCATTTTATAAATATTGAACATTATTATATCTTATTTAATAATATGTATATATCTATCTCTTTCTATATATTTATGCTTTTTTTGAATCATTTCATACCAATCAAGGTGATAATGCCACTTAGACACAAGGAGTTACTGGGAGTGAAAGTGAAGGAGAAGATTTTAGTGAGGAGAAAGGACAATAAAAGAACATGATTCAGAAATGTAGAAGATGGTGATTGGTGCTGCATTTAAATTTTTGAAGATTGTAGATGATAGGGAAACAAGAAACAGGAAGAGATTTCCACAGGTGAGAAGTGTGAGAAAAGAAACTATTAGAATAGAAGTTATGATTACATCTAGCAAATTCAACAGTAAAATGATGAAATCTAGTTGATAATTTAGCTGTACACTTAATTTCATGTAGTTGGGTTCCAAGGATGAGAGATCATTAGAATAATTGCCATGAAAATATTTATAGAAAAGACAGAGGGAAGCCACGTTACAGTGGTGGGAAAGTAACTGAAGTCAAGATGCCAGGTCATGACCAATAACATTACAGACCCTCTTTGTATTTTGTTAATCTTGATATATATATCCGGAGCACCAGAACAGATATGGCAGGAATATACAATGCATGGATGAATGATAGATTAATAAATGTTCAAGATGAATTCTGATGAGAAAAAATGTCTGGCACACTTTCATGCTTATAGCAATCATCAAGCTCAAATTAAAATTTTATGGCCTAACACTTATCTTGCTAGCAGCCTATAAATAAAGAACTGTTAGGTTGGACAATTTTAATTTGTGTCTGTTGATTGCTATAAGCATGACACTCTAACTAGCATTGAGTGGTGAAGAACAAATGCATAATTATTTTTAGTAAAAATTTTATCTCTGTCATTTTACATTGAGCACCTTTTATTATTAATATCAGCACTCACTGTGAACTATTTTATTTATATATATATGTATGTATGTATGTAGCCATCAGCTGCCTATATGTTCATTTTCACACAGTTACAGAATGGAGAAAAGCAGATGAAAGGCAGAAGGAGAAAATGAATGTGTGAAGTCAGGAAGGTAAAGAGTAACCAAGAAAGATGCTGAAGATCTTGATTAAGTCTCACCTTTCTAGACTCAGATCACAGCCCTTGGTTATTCAGATTTGCTAACCAGAGAACCATTTTCAGTTTGCTGCTCTTGTGCTTCCAATAAAACAACATGCCAGGGAGGATGAGTTGTGCAAGCATTAACAGCTTGCCTCATAGATTCATGCTGCATTCTGGTTCAACTGATTTGAGAAAAGCCACCAATGTCTCTTTGGGATGTCAGATGTGTCTGTTCTATACAGCTGAATTTTTAAAGTCTGCTACTAGAGATTGATAAATGACTTATTCACCTCCACCAATATACTTCGAAAATCCTGTGAACCTGGAGCATTCCTTATGATTGCAAGTAGTCTCTGATTGTGGAGGAAATTCAGTGGTGTAGGGAGTATCTTCCATATTTTTCCCTGGTTCATTATCTTTAAAGTTATAAAGAGCTAAAAAGACTTCACTCTATCAGGTGCATATCTTTGTTAAGACTTGTTTGACACAGAAAATGTTTTATTGCAAAACATATTAAAACAATAAAGCAAATACAATATTTTACAAGAGGGCTTGTACAAAAATAACCTTTTGTGTGACTTATTTTAAAAAAAATAAAGCAGGATAACATATCAGAAAAAATATATAAGTGATTTCAAAACAATCTTCAAAAAATGAAAAAAAAACTTTGAGAATGTAATACAGAATTTGAAAAGGGCTGATCTTTTAAAAAGAAAGGTGCACCCACTTAATCGTCAGACAAAAAAAAGAAGAAATCACAGAATGAGGGAGTTTTGGTAATTTCAAACCACCAGTGTCATGGGGACTTTTTATAATTAAAAACAGTTCTATTAACAGGTTTCAGTTTCTTTTTATGTATGCTTTTGAGGTAGCAGTCAAAAATTGATTTCTCTTCTAGGCTTTTATTATGCCTTCAGGATGAAATTTTTGTGTCACTTTGTTTTCTATCTCGGTTGAAACATTCGGTTCCTTGAAAATTTGATCTTCTTCCTTGGAAATCTGATTACCTATTTCCTTGAATGTTGAATATGTTCTGAAGCTTATCTGCTAGCTGATCTCTTTGTATAATAATTGAAGGGGCTCCAGAAAGACCTTTATTTCAAATTTACATGGGCATAAGCCCACACTTCTAATTGGATAATAAATAGAAATTGCACTTATTTTTTTTATTTAAAAAATGAAATTGAAACAATCCACCTTGTCCAAAATAATTTTGGCAGTTCTTTAACAACCAGTTCTAAAAATAGAAAATTTTATAAACAAATGTATCAATTTTTTATAAACTGTCTTTCTTTAAAATACACTTCTCTAAAAAGTATGCGTATAAGACAAACTGAAACAATTATAATATTTACTTATTTGTTTATTTACACTTTTTAATTAATTATTATTTTTAAATTATTTTGTATTATTAGCTAATAAATGTTTTTCTTATAATAAACAGTGTTTCATCTCAATTTCAAATTAAATTGTAGGTTAATATACATGCTGTGTTGGCTCCAGTGGAGACTAGTAATTTCATTGTAGACATGAATATTTATAGCTTTTTTCATAACTTCACAGAAAAGTATTATTTTAGCTGTTTGTTGATTGATTGATCATATAGTCATTTTTTTTTTTCGAAAAGATGAATATAAAAATTTCTGGTCATATATAAGTTATTATCCACAATTTGTAGAGATTTGTGCTTGAACTAAAATCAGCATAAAATGTTTGTTTCTAAAATCTTGTTTTTGAAAAGCTTTTCAAGGTACAGTCAAGCCTTGCTTGTAAAATTCATAATGACCAAGCTGTACCTAAAATTTTTTTATTAACACTTGCAGTTGTGATACAATTAAAAATTAGTAGACTGAAAGTAATCGATTGGTATTATCAAGTTTGATTTTTGTATTATTGAAATATGATGCATTAAGGACGTGAAAATTATGTTAAAAAAGACTTTGCTCAAGGTTTTATGAGTTATATATATTTTTTAACTACTGTTAGTAAAGAGCAATATAAAAGTTATTTTTTAAATTCTAAGCTCGCACTTGAATAAGTTAACTGGAATTCATATTATTCTCTTAATTTTATCAAGTTAAAAAAGTGTTTTTTTTTAAAGTACAAAAATTGAATGCACTTATATTTAAATACCTGTATATTGAAAAATGTTATTTTCTAAACAGTGTCCTAAATTGCAAAGCTAAACTTTTTAGGTACAAGTAAACTCTGACATCTGTCCTAAAACACAAATCTATTGACATACATAATGCAAGCGTGTTGCATTGGCACATTTATTTTTGGTGGGTAAACAACTCTAGTTCTTAGTTTGACAGCAAGATTATATCAATATGATAAAAAATATAATTATTTAGTTTCCGGATTTTTATTTTAAAAACTTTTAGACAAAAGTATTTTTTTTTTTGTTTTTTTATTTCTCTCTTGATTTAATTGCTCGTTGTCTGGGTTTAGACCTCGTTTCCATAGTAACTGCAATAAAGGGACGTCACTCCATTCCTCTTGGCCTTGGAATTATTTGCCCCTGGATTAAGAAGGAAGATACGCCATATTTGTTTCGGTTTTATATGCAACGACCAATCTCCTTTTGTCTGAATCTTTTAAGCCGTTATCTTCTCTTCAGTTGCCACGATTATTGGCTATTTTGTAACAGAATCCCACAATTTCAAAAGGGGTATAAAGAATAAAAGAAAAAAACACCCATTCTGGACGTTTTACCTCGTAATCATAGCTGCAACGAGGACGACGGATCAGAAAAAGTTATGGCGAGTGAAGCATCGACTGCTATGGCTGCCCATTATACTACAATCACTTCAACTTCAGCTACTACCAATGCCAACAATAATGAGACGATTGCAAGTGATATTGCAGACGTCTCAACCACTTTTGCCCAGCAAGGGCCTGCAGTGGAGTCTCAATACCATCCACAAGAAGCCAGAATTGTGCATACAGTGGGCTTGGATATGGAGTCGTCGACGTCGACAACAGTAGCAGTCACGCCAAAAAACAGTACAACGTCGAATTTGGATGCAACAATAACAACAGCAGTAGCAGCAGTAGAAACAACGATGGCCAGCGAAGAAGGTTTGTTGTCAAATAATGTCGTTGCTAATAAATATGACAAAACAAACCACCTTAATAAATATAATAACAACAATTACACCAACAACAATCACTGTAATAATAATAGCGAGTCTACTGTTGTTGGTAGTAGTGGTGTTTGTGATGATGTTGAAAGTGAAGAAAGAATGAAGCGTGAACCACAGCGAATGACGGACCGTTCGTCACGTCAAATCTTGCCTACATCGACCTCATCAATCACTACAGAAGCATCTTCCTCTTCAACAGAGGCAGCAGGAGATGAAAACACATCCATAAGAGCATTTGAAGATGCACACAATAATTCTCTGACTCCCCCTTATTCCTCAGCTGGGCCAGCGGAAGCACCCACCACGAGGTCCACTCCGACCAGACGGTCGACACCAATCCCATCTTTGGAATTGCAGCCGGAGGTGACCTTCCAGCAGCTGCAACAAGAGCGACAGGCAGGTATCAGCGGTACCCCAAATACTACCCCAACCTCAGCAATAATGAGAACCCCACCGTCGCCGCGGGCTGCGTCTGTAATTCTGCCTCTACCCCGAGTGACCGTCACATCACCCTCTGATTTAAGTCCACCTTGTAACGGCAGCAATACAACGCTAACAATGGACGAAGAGGACACGGTTGCTCATTCCCCCCCATCGCCACAGTCTCCTACATCACCTACTATTCCGCTGACGCCGCCACCAACACCACCGCCACCTCGATCAGTGGTCATTATCCCAATGGCTACCAATCCTGTGTTAACCACTGCCAACGGGATGATTGGTATAGGAATGATTGACCAACATCAAGATATGATTGATATGCCACCCCCACCTCCCTACGAAGGCTTGGTTAAAGCAGATGACTCCAACCGACAGTCTGGGACCTATGGCCTGTCCCACATGGACACACTGCCGTCCTATGCGGTAGCTACAGATCTTCCGACCTATGAAGAAGCTGAAAGGGCCAAAGCAAATGAAATGAGAGAAAATCCATTGATGTCGGGTCACGATTTTCAAAATTGTGATCAGACTGCGACATCCCACCTGTCCAATTCTACTCAGCAATCTGGAGGTTCACGTTCCGGTTACCCTGAGGATGACCGCGTACCAGCCTATGACCCTTATCATCTGACTGGTGTGTCCATAGGCACTGACTGGATTTTCCTCTGCACATTTGCAATTTCATTTCTTTTTAACTGGCTTGGCTTCCTCATCTCACTGTGTATCACAAACACAGTGGCAGGACGCTGTGGAGCATTGTCTGGTCTTGGTTTGTCTATGGTCAAGTGGGTAGTCATCATGAAGCACAATACAATGGCACAAGGATTTTTGCAAGGGGATTCCTGGGTCTGGTGGATTCTCATGGTCTGTGGCTTCCTGCTTTTCTTGCGAGGATGTATACAATATGTTAACATGAAATATGAGTGGAAAAGGATCTTTTCTCGCTTGCAACAAATGTACTTTTCTTGAAATGGAATTTAAAAAAAAATCATTAAAAACAATAAAAAAAAAGTCTGCCTAAAAGATTCTATGGGCAAGCAAGCACCTTTTAAAGAAGAGATGATTGATTTGCAAGATCTCCTTGAAAAGGGGATGGAATGGAAAACTAAGAAGGTTAAATACTGGCTAAATGGAATGAAGCTAAAACTGAAAGCACAATCTTTAAACAAAATCAGGAATAAAGAAACTTTAAATATTTGTGATTGTCCTTCAAATATGAACAGCCCTTTCATTTCCTAAAAGTCTGGAGCAACGTCTGAAAATAGTGTGAAGTTATAAGCAACCTTCTTTTTCTTCCTCTTTTTGATCTTTCTGTCTCTTTCTTTCAAACTTCTTGGCTTTGGCCTTATTTAATCCCCTCTCAATAACTACAGTTCAAATTAATTTTCTATTACTTTTTTGCATTTTTTACAATTCCTCTTTTGATAAAATTTTATCAGCTCATAAATTTGTAGTTAAGATCCAGTTTGCAAATATAAGCAAACAAAATGATGTGTATTTTTTTTGTGGGGAGGGGATTTTAAAGCAGATTAGATTTTGAGTTACTGAATTTTTTTCTATTTTTGCAAACAAATATTGAGTCATAATTAATTTCCATTTTTGGAAACCAGTTGTAATATTTTGAAGAATAAAATTGATAAACAAAAACGGAAATTATTTATGACTTTACTTAATAGTTAATTTTCTGTTTTTCAAAATTTGAGATAATTTATTTTTCCAAAATAAAATTTTAGATATCTTAGTAAATATATAAACATGTAATTTATAAGTCATTTTCATATTTAAAATTTCCTTCATATATTTTTTTTTTTTTTTTTTTTTTTGGTTTGTTAGGTGAATTAAAAATATTAAAGAGTGGAAATGAGAATATTCCATACAAAGAAAGATTTTAAAAGTGACTTTATGATGTAAATTCTAATATGAAGGTGCCACAAATGTTTTTTTTGGGAAAGTGAGACAGTGGATTCAGTTTCACCAAATAAACACTAAAGTTAATATATACAATGAAATACTTGTTTCTACTTAGTTTTGGAAAATAAGGATAACATATATACTAAGCAAGGGCTTGATATATGATTTTAAAAAATGTTTAAAACATGATACACTGTGATTTGATACATAATATTTGTGTATAGATACTAATTTACCTATATACATCCATATGTAGGTATATGAGTTTATTCTTTTTAAAGTCAGTTCTCCATGATACACATTTTTGTCAGATATATATATATAATATATATATATATAATATATATATAATGTATGTGTGTGTGACTGGCAAGGTGAATTGTAAATTTAATCAAAAAAAAATGTTTTTTGTTTCCTAAAATTTGTGATTTTTTTCCAGTTTTTTTTCCGATTTTTTATAATCTGGAATTCCAAGAATTTATCTTTGCCAATTTTTTCCAATCTACATAGATTACTGGATATTATCAGATGTGCATATTTATATGCATATAAACTGTATGTATACATTGCCTCAATGTGTACATTATTTGCTTCATCTCTTTCTCTCTGTATATATTTCTCTCTACAGATTTGGTGTGTTGTTGTTGCTGTTTGGGCAACAGGAATGTTTTAAGGAGAATTACTTTTGTTTCTTCTTCAGATTTATTTTCTGGGACTTTTCAAATAATGTTCACTTCCAAGTTAATCTTGCAAAACTGGGAGCTTCCTTACATTTATTTTAAATTTGAAGGACAGTAGTCTTTATTTGTAACAAGGCTGGAACTTCATTTTGAGGCCCCTCCCCCTAAACATCTCTTGAGTATATTATACTCAGAGTGTCTTAGTTGTATTATTTTTAATGTTCCGCATTTGTTGCATATGATAATTACTGTCATTTGATATTTGTTTTGTTATAATAAAATATAATTATAGCTGTTACTCTATGATACTCATGTCATTGCATTTAGTAATGGCTATAGGAATTGTTATTGAAGAAAAGAATACTATTTATCATAATTTTGAATACACTTTTGTTATGAAATCTTTATATTTGTTTATTTTGGTGACAGGTTTTCAATAAGTACATTTCGAATATAGTGTAGTTAAATAAAAAAAAAGTAGCCATTGCTTGATAAGATTAACAATAATGATAATAGAGAGCCAGCAATGGTCATGTGCAAATCTAAATAATATTTTAAATGTTTAGATAAGTAGTTAAGACTAGAAAATCTGTCATTTTGTAGAAACCTGTTTGAAGAAGATAAATAACTAGCTACTTATTTGTTTCCGATCTCTAAAAGAGAAATAAATATCAGTGTAAGTAAAGTGTATTTTTTTTATTTGATGAAAGCTCAATGTTCTCACTCAGGAATTAGAACTTTGAGTTAACTTAAAAAATAAAAGAAGCTTGTGTTGAAGAGAGAAAAAAAGACAGACCACCCCTTCCTCCAAATTCATTAAAACTTTGAAAATGGTTTTATGTCATGATAAACAAAAGCCACCTTTATAAATTTTGATAAAAAAATATCTGAAAGCATGAAATGTCTTTGAATTATTTTGGTCAAGTGATATTACAAAACAATGAATCAGGAATTACTTTGCTACAACTTAATTGCTTCAGCAGTATTGAATTATGCTGGCTATTTTGTTGAACTGAAGTAGCTGGTGTGTAGCAAAGTGATTTCTAAGTGTGATTTCTTCTTCATGAAGGATTTGTTTAAAAGGGAAAAATATATCCAAAATTTATGATTGCTTATCCATTTGATTTGATTTATAAATATATTTACCTTTTAGAAACTGTGTGCTTTAATGCAAAATTTTATTTTTGATTGACTTTAATTAGTCCAGGTGATGTATGTGATTTCATTGATAATGATAGTAATAATAATAATAATAATAATGATGGTATTTTAGAAATATGTACAGATGATCTATCTACTTACTTATCTACCTACCCGGTATTGTTAATAGGATATCTTAGGCCTATCATATTGTTGTCCATTTTAGATGACAAAAAATGTCTATGGTCTTATTTTCCTATATCAACAAACAGGTATTTGGGTCATTTTTTTTTTTTTTGTGCAAGTATCACTACCACCACTTCCTCTTTGTTTTTTTTCTTTCCTTTACTCTTATTCTGACCACCCCCACTTTATTTTTTTTCTTGATTGACTACAAACTTTTATAGTGTGTTTATATTATTCTCAGTAAACCCATTCCCTGCCTTGACTCACAGACAAAAAATTTATTGATTAAACAGGCTGTCCCCAAATGAATCTACCATTCAAAAACAGATGTTTTTAGATTCATTTCAAAACACTTTTTTATATACATATATATATACTCACATCCACCTTTATTTATCTTATATGTATGTATTGGGCATGTTTTCTATATTCTTGTACATTAGAGAATTTCCAAAAAAACAAATATGAAAAAAATCAAACTAAAAATCTTTAAATACCAGTCCATGTTGCTATGGATTGATCCTGCCAATTGAAAATAAGAGGAAAAAACTCGTTTAGATAATTTTGACTTTGTTTTTTAAAAAAGTGTAGATGTATTGGACTTGTTGCTCTTATATAATAATAATAAAATGAAAACGTGTATATATTATATATGTATATGTGATCTATATGATATAATATAGATCATATACTTCAATATATGGCCATTCCAAGGAATATAACCGACTTCAAACCTGTGTTGCTAATGTTAACTACTCAGCCTCATTCTCTGTTTTCAAGAGTTTAAATGATATTCAACTGACTGGATATAGGTCAGCTTTTATGCTTTTTCTTGCTAAAATGTATATTAACATTAATAAGCAATGCTAATTTTGGGCAGACCAGCTTTTTACAGGCATAATTTTTAAAATAATAAATGAAAAACCCCAAAAAGAAATAAAATTTTATGTATCAAATTCTTGTTTTTTTTTCTTTTTAGACTTGAGTAAATTTTTTTTTTTTAAATGATGCATTAGTTTTATATTTTGAGATATAGTTTTCTTTTATTTTTCTATTCATAAAAATTTATATAAGCATTCTTTGATTTGTCATTTGGGAAGGAATGTCATGTAATTTAGTGTATAATGATAGTAGTGTTTTGGATGACTAATCAATTCTTTAATTTGTTTTACTAAACAAGAATTTTTTTCTTGTTTTTCTTTCTGAATATCAGTATGTCTGATCCTGAGTGATGTTTGCATTTTTTGATATTTTTGCTATTTACTTTGAAAAAAAATTGCAAAAGACAACATTGGGACTGAGAAAAAAATATAAATGAATGACTTAACAGGATATTCTAAATGAAAAGTAATTTGTAGTTTGATGGTTTTTCTATATTTTTATGCCAATCTCAAATGGAACAATTTTCACCAATTTGTATAGTTGGAATTTGACAAAAACATTGGTTAGAGGACTCCTCCCCCCAAAGCAGAAGTAAATGTGGTATAGCTCTTTTTGTTGTGATATTGATTAAAATTGGATCATCTTTTATATCCTGTATCCAGTTTTGCACAACTAGTATTAATGATGAATGATTGCTTTAAGTAACCATTTAGATTGTTTTTAATGTACAAACTTGTACTTGTAATCTTCACGGTATTTGTCATAGTTCATCTAGTAAAGTTCTTATTTCTTTAATCAGTTTGAGAGCAAGCCTAGTACTTGGGTAATAGATCTTCAATTATTCTATTTCCATATTTATAGTCTTGGCTCTGGATATGTGTGATGAAATTTGGTAGAAGACAAAATTACTGATACCAAACATTGGAAAATCAGCTGTAAAAATCTAACAGATCTTTGAAGATAAGAACAGGAAAAATATGAAAATATCATCACTACACTTTCTTTTTTTATTAGGGAAGAAAAGAGTAAAATGTCAAAGAAATATATGATAAAGATTATATTTTGTTTATTCTTACTATTTTGATTCTGTATATCTTTTTTATTTTATTTCCTCTTTTTTTTCTGTTTTCTTCTGCTTTTGCAGACATTCTAAATATTGGATACTTTTTTTTTATCTAGTTTTGCAAAACTTTCATTACCATATCCAAGTAATATCTTTGTATTTTGTTTTATCTTATTTTTATAACTTTCATTTAAATATTAAGTTTAGGAGTAGGCATCAGAACTTGGCACTTGTTTTTGTTTTATTTCATACTAAAATGATGTATCAATCAGTACTAGGCTGTGTGGTTCATGTAGTAAAGGCACAAATTTTTGGTGACTAAATTTGATAATACTCAAATCGGTTATGGGAACATCTTTACATTTGTCTGGTTTCCTTGAAGATACTTAAGGATAGATTGTAAGCTTGTCAGTCTGGCCTTGGTATATGTACATTTCTTAATTTTTAATATAATTTTCAGAATAATATTAAGAAATCTTGTTTTTACAGGTTTCTTCTATGTGCTGTGTTCCATCAGAATGTGGGTGATCATGGTTATCCACAACTTCCTATCCTTTGTAGTTTTGTCTTTTTAATATCCCTTGACTTTAGAGTAATGTTAATTTATTTTTTAATTTCTTCCTCACAAGAAATATAAATTTCACACTCTTTCCCATCTTTTGAACAGGTGTAGAGGTTTATACCTTGTTTCCTGTTTAGGATTGGGTTCCCTCTAAAGTCCTCTCATTTTTTTTCACTCACAGTAGCCCCTTGTGTTGTGTTATCCCTTTAGTTGCATTATTGCTTTGCTTGGGGTGAAATGATTAAAAAAATATATAAGACAGTATTCTTAAAGATTTTTTTTTTTTTAATGCAACTTTAGTTATTTAGATAGATTTTATTTATTTCATGCCAAAGAAGAATAAAAAACATGAGTTCCTCAGACATTTTGAAATTAAATATTTTTCTATTTTTCAAGATAAAATGTTATAGCAAATTGGATTTCATAACAAAAACAAACTTGTATGCATGTTATTTTTTTTATATTCATCTTTGTTTAAATGAATCTAAAAAGTAACTGCTTTTAATTTTCTTTGATTTGCTATTATCTATTTATCTACCATTTTAAAAAAAAAATGTCTCTATTTCACCTACATGGGTTTGTCTTAAAAGAAATATTACCTAAATTCAACATGACTATTCCACCTTGTAATTAATTTGCTAGAGTTGAAAGCTGGTCAACAAGCTTGGTTATTTTTAGAGATTTTGTGATTTCATTTTTCTCAATTTAAAATATTTTTTTAATTGCTACTCTTTGTCTCTTCAGCGAAGGGATTTTATCATGATTCTTTACAAGTATAAAGTTAGTATCAAACTTTGAAGCATGTTATATAGGTTGGTAAAACTTGCAGACTTCTCTGAGATCTCCCTTGTAATTTGCTTTAATTAGTTAATTACTCATAATGACATTGTCTTTACACCTGTTTTTGTATGTTTAATAGAAGGAATGTAGTGGATGGGGGTTGCTTGAGCATACAAAAAATAAAAACAAGCCTTTTGAAATATCCATCTGAAATATTTTCTACTATAAAGCCCATTAGTTTTATCTGATGCAATGATGATAGTTTACTTGTCATATTTTTTAACTTCCAAGTAAAATTTATGATGGATAATTTACTTCTAATAAATGCTGTGCATTTGATTTCTGTAGTTAATACTTTAAGTTTGTTATTTAGAAAAACTATTTTGAAACTAAGCTTTAAGGTTTTCTTTTTTGGCTTTGTGGAAAAGAAAAAAAATGGTATGGTTATTTTTCATAAATTGTTGAACACTATTTATAAAATCTAATGGAAATCACTTAGAAGATCTATACCTAGAATTCAGATTTTGAACTTATATAGCAAAGTGATGTGACTAAAGATGCTACCTTCTATGCTTAAATTTAATTTAGTATAATGTTTATAATTTATTTTTTGACTATAAAATAGCGTATTTTAAAAATATTTCTCAAAAATCTTCACCATAATATCATAAATTTAAAAAGAAATATTCAACCACAACATATATTAACCTGTTTCTCTTCCTTATAAGTAGATTTTTTTTTCTCCAAGTGAATCTTTATTTAATCAGATACCAATTACGGGACTGTTCCTATTAATTCTGAGGTTAATTATAACAACTGTGGGACTTAAATCTTGATTTTTCTATTCCTGTTGACTGGAATCCATTCATAATTCATAAAACTCAAAATCACATTCAACCAATCAGCTTGTACCGTTTTACCATAGCAAACTAGCCAATCAGGTTGCATTATTTTTAAGCCACTTTCATGATGTACTAATATTTGGGGGTATGAAGGAATTTGGTCAATGGAAATTTGAAAATTGAGCTCTGCATCCCTTGAAAAACCCCAATATAAGCCTTAGTATTAATAAAAACAAAACAGAGGTTCAGATTTTTTCCAATAATTGGGATTTTTTTTTTTTAATTTAAAAAAAAAAAAATACAAATGCAGTTTGATTTGAGAGAATATCTGTCTGTTATAAGTTCTCACTCGCATAAGGTGTGATAGAAGGACATATACTTGGGAATTGTCTACTTTATAAAATATATTTGCCAGAACTGTCACTTTGCTGTGTACAGAAATGGAAGCCCATTATTGTTGATGTGGCATTAAAAGAAAAAAAAGCCCAGAGCAGTTTGGTGCTTTCCCATCCATTTTAAATAGTTTGTGCTGTTTTTGTGTTGGTGAAATATCCTGGAAACTTGCTAGCAAGCATATCAATGGTATGTAAGGTTTTTGTGGCCTTTTAGGCTAGTAGTAATCAATATCATTTGAATGAATACAGTTTTTGTCTTTTGTAATCTTGCTCTTTGATGAATTTTGTTGGTTGTGAGTGTTATCAAACTAGTTAACATTTTGTCAAGAGAAAAAAAAAGGTACATGATTTTTTTCTCCCACTTCAAAAATTTATCTTAGATTGTCAAAATATTCCCAATTCTTTTTCATTGTGGAAAAATTATTAAAGAGAAAAATAATGCTTAATTGTGGCATTTTGTATTTTTTAGTTTTGTAAAATTTTAGTTTAATACTAAGTTATGCCAAGTGGAATTGCAATAAAAACCTTTTTGTTGAAGTCATAATTTTTTTTTATAGTTTTCAAGAACAAAGTATAAGATATTGCACTGATAAGATAACAATAACAGAAAATGTACTTGAATATTCAACAGTGCTAATGGAAAAGGTGGTTCTATGTTAAATCTTACAACAGTAATCTAAACTGTACCAGAAATTTTTCTAGTTGAAAAACAAAAAGCATTCATTCTGTTAATTTAAAAATTGTTCTGGTTGTTTGTTTTTTATATTTTTATAATTGTGTTTTTAGCTATCTCAGAAATACTATTAATGCTGCCAAAAAAAAAAAAAAATTCATGTCCTTGATATAATGTAATTTAAGTCTTATCTAGAAATTTATGAATTCCCCCCTTACCTTTTGTGTTGGGCTAACTGCAGTTAATGATTTAAAAGCTAAAAGAAATTTATCACTTTAACATTGATTCTTTTCTGCAATCCATACTCCTTATCCTCTCTTCCTCAACATTATATATATATATATATATATTTATTTATTTTTAAAGAGATTTGGCCTGTGCAGTGGAAATTCAAACATTAAACTTTGCATTTCCTGAAAAGCCCCTAAATAAATCTTAGCTATGATGTTAAGGCTATGAAAGTTAACAAGTGCAGACTCATTTCAATAAATAGAATTATGATTGTAAAAATTATTCAAGCTTTATTTTGTTGGTGATTATTTTTCTTTTTCTGTATGTGACTGTTATTTATTTACAGAATAGACATGCATATGATAAGGCCAAAAACTCAGTGTTGATGCAATGTTTTTTCTCCCTTGCTCTTTGCTAACTACTAAAATAATCAGTTCTAGAAATTTCCCCAAATTGTGCTCCTCTTATGAATCTTTGAGCTAAATCTGTAACTTAAATGGTTCTTTTGTTATTGGATAAAGCTGTAAAACTTGAACAGTAGCCACTTGTTAAGATACCTTACAAAATATGTTTATATCTAAAGGCTTGTGTTTAATTGCTTTTTTTTCTGATAACATTAATAAGGTTACTGAACAATGTCTGGTTTAAAATAACAGATTATTGTTGTTCTTTGATGTTTTTATTCAGCTTGGTCCATTTTTAGTGTGAAGGTAGATTTTCTGATAAAAAAAGAAAACAGTTTATTCTGTGTATTAATGTTATATTTAAACTTAAACCATAGTAATATTGAGCAGAAACAATTGAATTTACTAACAACCAAATACTGAATAGAATTTATTTTCTAAAATGGTCTTATATAATAAGGTGTGAGCAAGAAAACATATTACAGAAATTGTATCTTGTAAATATTTTAGATATAGATGTGTGCACACAAATACGCATATTAGTGTATTCAGAAAGAAGAAAAATATATAATCTGTATATAAATAAACTTAATTCAGTAAGAAATCCACTGAATATTGGATGTAAAGGTATCTATGAAACTCTTAGTTTGTATTCATATATAAATGAGTTATTTTATTTTACATATATATATATATATTTAAAATATATCTTAAGTCCACATCCTAATGTAAAATAAACATTTTACACAACAAATATTTTCAATATATCATTTTTGTCAATGCACTTAATTCACTGGTGAATATTAATTACATTATACAGTGAAAATCTCAGATCACCATTCAGCTAATAACTAAGTTAGATATTAATATGATCTATGTGATTAATGGAAACACATTATGTTAAGTGCATTGACAGTTGAGATGATGTTGAAAAATATATTTTTTTACATCGTACTTTTTTACATCATTATGGACTTACAAAATCAGAATAATTCTAACAGTTGAAATGTATTCAAAGTAAAAATAGCATAAAAAATAATGTAATATAGAATCAGTATAATGTGATTATTAAAAAGAGTTATTGAAGAGAAAGAAAAAATGACAAATGATCATTTAAAGTTTACTATTAACTGATTGATAGTAAAATATTTACTGATAAATTGAATCTTTACATTCCATTTGCTGTTATCATCAGTGAATGTGGCTGTGTATGCAATCAGTACAATAGATTTTAATAAATTCAAAGAGGCCAAACTATAAAGCTTGGAACTCTGTAATGGACTTAATGTTAAATAAAATGTCAGATTTTCAGATGAAAACAAAACATTGCATCCAAGTGTAGACCTTGGACAGATTTTGAAATTTTAGTTTAGATAGAATTCCTGGAATTGTATTATCATCTTGTGTATCAAATATAAAAAAGCCTTGCATCAGGCAAATATTTTCCTGTTAATATATATTATTTTCCACCTGTCTATCTTTATAAACACTAAATAATTTTTTCCTTATTTTGAATTTCACAGTAACAAAATATTCAATGTTAGGGTAGACATTTCAGTTTTCATATTAATGGAATATGTTTTTTTCAAAATGTTTTTATAGTTAACAAATGGACTCAGGCAAATAATGAACTTCTCACCATTTTAACAATGATTAATTGCTATGTATAATTATTACAAATAAAATAGCAACACCAGATAATTTTACAACCTATCATAAGAATAGTTTTTCAATATTGTGCTACATATATTTTTTTTCTTTTGGAAAATTCATTGAATCTCAATTGTATTAATTCACTCTTGTGAATTTATTATTTTTAGAAATCATGAAGCTAAGTATGACTTATTCTTGTGCAAGATTTAAGAATTATTATAACATCATTATTGTCTTTTAAGTCTATTTTTCCAAGCCTATGCATCAGTTTCCTCTTTTCATGATTATAAACTTTTGATCACATGTACATTTACAATCAGATGCTCTTCTTGCTACCAATATTTTAAAATTTGGGAACCACTATAAGCTTATGATGTAAACGGAGGGAAGCTGAAAGGTGTTACACTTTACCTGAGTGGGACCTGTAATTGGAATTTAGGCAATAATGGCACAAGTGAAAAAATAGGAAAAAATAAATTAATTGAAATATTGGCAAAAAAGGTTGGTTTTGAATGAAATCTAATTTTTAAAAAGATTTTCCTATTTTTCACTTGTGCCATTATTACTTGTGCCATTTTTACTGTTCACCTTGGAATTGTGCAGTGCAGGAGTGTTTAACACCTTGATTTGTTTCACATGTTTAAACCTTGTAAGTAAATTCCTTTTCTATCTTTGCTCAATGAGTTTTGAGCAGACATTTTTGGTGTGTTTTTTTTTTTTTATTATTATTTAATGGATACTATAAAATATACATAATTCTTTTTCTGTTATTTAAGTGAATTATTATTTGGAATAATCAGGCAGTTGTTAGTAAATTTCTGAATATGTTTGCTGCTATTTTTTGTTTTCTTTTCATTTGATATTTCTTTTAAACTAAAGTATCTTTTATTTGTCATTTTTCTTTACTCATCTTCTTTCTGTTATTTGCCATAACATTTGGTTCATACACTTCTATTATCTCTTTTTCTTTTGGTTTAATTTGATTCAGCTAATTTATTTGATGTAGCCCCGACCCCACACACTGGGTCACTCACTTCCTGCTGTTCAACTTTTGTTTATCAGTAAACTTTTAAAAATGTGATTAAAGTTGAAATATTTTTACTGATGAATTTCAATAGGTTTCAAAGTTCCACCTGAAGAAGATTACAAAGCCTCTATACTTGATTTTAGTTTATATAAATTGACCAGCTATTCATTTCTTGCTAATTTCTAATGATCTCCTTTATTAATATTGAACCTTTCTTAGCCAAAGTTTATTTTTGCATTCTACACTTAAGAGTTGAAAATATTTTAGATCTTTACCACTTGGCCAAAAATATCAATTGTTATTTTTTCCCTATCTTCAGAACTGATCAAACTATGTTCTGTTAACCCCAATATTGGTATGAAAAAGTATATTCCAATGCTTCATGTGTGTAACTCTTATTTTCCAGTGTTGTGTTCAAATGAAGATACAATGTTATGAGATATATATGGTCAGCATTTTTTACAACCATTTACAAATTTTCCATTGATATTTCAATCATTTTTCTATTATTAAACAAATTTTCATGCAAGCTTTATCTCTCATTGTAAAATAGTGTAAAATATTTTTGTTTTCGTTTTTTTAAAAACTTTCATAATGGTTTATGAATGAAGCATATATATATAATTGAGATATACACCTATTATGTAGATATATTGGTGGCCTCAAACCTATGGCCAGCTGCCCTTACATTTCTGGCTTACCATATATTTGAAAATTTTTAATGTGTTATAAAAGCTATTGAAAATTGCTTTAACATTGGTTATATCAGTGTGAATTTGTTGAGAATGTGAACAACTGAATAGCAGTGATATAGCCAACAATAAAATTTAAGTCATTTTTCTGACCTTTATGCATGGGCTGTTTTTCCATCTTAGCTATTATAGACCTTATCAATAAATGCTATCATTTTTCTATGTAAAGTGTAAAGCACACACAAAACGGAGATTAAAAATGGTGTTCATTTATATAGTTCTGATGGAAAAACAATTTTGGGCTTTGAATTTCTTTGTTGGCTATAAAATTTTTATTTGATTTGACTGTTTATAGTATATTTATGCACATCAAGATGTGTGAGGCTGAAATGATACTAATTATGGATTAAAACATGTTTGACCCTTTTTCTTTCAGTTTTTACCTTTTGGTCTGCACTTCCAAAAGGTTAGAAGCCCTTAATATAAATATATGACCGAATGATCTTAAATTTAAAAAAAAAATGAATTCACTTGGTACAAGATGTTTTATCATTGACAATGAGTACTTATTGACTATCACTATATATGTTATTAATTTTTTGACTAGATTTTCTTTCATATTATTTCTCTTGCTTTGTATCCCAACTCATGGGTGTGCAGGTGGTGTAATGGATAGCTGCTTGGAATGAAAAATTGGTGAGCCAAGTTCAAATTCCAGTTAGGTTCATTACATTCACTTATGTGCAAATACCCTTGGGAAATGTATGAATCCATCTCCTCCCTCCAGTTATGGATTAAATAGTAGAACTTTTATCTGGAAAAACCATTGTTATTCTCAAAAAAATTGTTAGTTGGAATATTCACTTGCAAAAAAAAAAAAAAAGAATTATTCTTACAATCCCAAAATATGTTTCTGCTTTAAATAACCCACAAAGTTGTAAAAAAAACAAATCAATCAGTCAGTTATATCCCAACTCATAGATTACTAGTTTACTACTGTTAAGCAGGCACTATGGATTAGAAATAAAGAATAAGCCTTCAGCAGGATTTGAACTTTAGAATATGTCTTTCAATGGTCACTTTATTACTGGTATGGTTATGAAAGTGTTGCTCATCTAAGCCATATAGGTTTATTCCTTATTTTTCTAATGCTACACACTGCCATCTTGTTTTTACCTTTGAGTAGTATTAGATAATAGTCTATAAATTTCTTAGATGTATTGTCAATTATTATTGACTTTGATTCATTTTTTCTTTTTAATCGGAATCGCTCCAAGTAAAGCAGTAATGCCACTAAAACACAAGGAGTTATAGGGTATGGGAGAATTAGGAATGGAAACATTAATGATGAGCAGAAAGAGAAGAGAATAATCAGGTTTATTTACCTGGTTGCCCCACTGTAGACAAGATGTGACACAAGGTCGAGTTTAACGTGAGGAACCCAAGCATGTACACTTGGGTCAAAGGTCAAAATTTACCCAGCCCCAACAATTATGGGATCGGGTACTTTTCTGGTCTATTTTCTCAGCTGAGTCTCCGTCCATAGACAGAGCCCTGACTGAGTCGTACTCCTGGACCAGGTTAACTCCTGTGCCAAGTAGAGTAATCATGGAAACAATAAATAGTGATTGAGATTGCATTTAAATTTTTGCAGATTAAAGATGGCTGGAAATCATGGAGCCAGAAGGGAGTTCCACAAGTGAGAAGTGTGAGAGAAAAAAACTGTTATCATAGAATTTATGGCTACATCTAGCCAGCTCAACTGTGAATTGATGAGATCTTGCTTTCAGTCGAGTGCTGTGCTTAAATTCAAAAACTCTAGGTTCCATAGCAAAGAGCTCATTTGAACAATTACCATGAAAGTATTTGTAGAAACATTATAGAGAGACAACTTTATGGTGGCCTGAAAGTGACTGGAGTTGAGCCGCCAGATCAGGACCAATAATATTGCAGATTCTTATATTAGTATTAGATTAGTATTTCTTTCATATTTCTATTTCCAGGTCATCATTCTGTATAGCATAAAGTAAGTAGCATGAATAAGAAGTATAAGGAATAATCATCCAGAATCTTATTCTTTATTCCTCATCCATGTTGCTTATTTAACTGTAATAGAATAACAAACTGGGGTATGTAATAAAAATCAATAGAAATAACATAAAAAATAATATAAAGAATGATTATAATGACAATACTGCATCAAGAAAATTCATAAGCATATCTTTTTTACATTATTTAAAACATTTATATTTGTGGGCTTTGATCAAATAGAAGAGAAATGTAAGGTAAAAAAATCTGGAGTTCCAATCGAGTTCATTTAAGCTTAGTACAAAGCAATCAAGAAGAAGGATAATTGATTTTAAACCAAGGATGTTAAAATTCTGCATGGAGACAATATGTTGCATTTTTCATACAAATGGTGTTTTCTGTCATCTGTATTTTCTCTTCCAATTATTAGTCAACATTGCTAATTTTGATTCACAAGGTTTGTTAAAACCCTTCCAGTAGTTAATACTAATGCTGGGATCAATAAAATTGTTTTGGAATAATTCAAACAAATAGTGTCATAAATGAAAACTTCTATCTTAGTCAGGAAAAAGGACAGGTAGAATCAATCAAATATTATAACTTTGTAGCTTTAATGCAGTGGAAAGTATACTGAATTTGTAAACAGTTAACATTTTGATATCAGTGGACATATATATGACACATGGCCTGAAGATTACGTTTAAGCATGAAACAGATTGTTGCTGCTGGCTGTTGACTTCAGTGTTCACTTTTATATTTACATATGCTCTATCCCTGATATTGAGCACTTTTATCCATAAATATAGAATACCTTAAAACTATATATATATATATATATAATATTCTCAGGAAGTATTAACTTTAAAACAACTCAGTTCAGAACAAAGGAAGGTGAAATTTCATGCACTAAGTACATGTTCAGTCCAGAGTCCAGTGAAAAATGTACTGATCTTAACCATTAATTGTTATTATTTCAAGAGAATTGGGCTTATGTCCATATCATCATGTTGAAACATTGGTTCTCCTATGATCACCAAATTTAAGCCATGTCGGATCTGGTCATGTACCTAGATGGATGACAACTTGGGAATATCAGATGGGATAGTAGCTCAGAATTGAAAATTGGAGAGCCAAGTTCCAATTCCAGTCTGGTTCGCTATATTCACTTACATGCAAATATCCTTAAGAAAGGTATGAATCCACTTCTTCCCTACAGCTATAGGCTAATTAGTAGAACTTGTATCAGTAAATCATTATTATCTCCCAAAAATATTTTATGGTTTTAAATAACCTGAAAAGATTTGATATGCTATAAAAAAATAAAAAAAAACTAATTCAAGAGAATTGTAAAACTTTGTTGATTTTTACTTGCATCTGCATGAGCATGTTAGATGTGTTCTATGATAGAATTTTCATCAGAGGTTGCATGTAAGCCCCTACAATTCAAGGTATATAAAATTAAAATAAGCAACTCAGATTTCTGTTGCTAAGATAAACTTTAAGCAGCACTGATGTGTTCTGGTTGTTAAATAAAGCATTTAAGTAAATAAGTAGCTTAAAAGGTAGAATAAAAGAAAATTAGCTAAGAGGATACAAAACCTGAATGATGGAATACTCAGGATTTTATTATTATTTACAGAAGATCATGAAACTTCTTAATACAAATACAGATTTTAACTGTAGAGAGTCTTAAATGTATTTATATGGAGATATTGCTCTATAGAACTATCTACTGGATTATTTTAAAATCCTTGAGTATGATTTTTATATAATCTTGTGAGAATGTCTGCATGCATTTGGACAGCAAATTAATGATAATGATTTGCTTATGATGCACTGTTCTGCTACATAAAACTGTTACACAATATAATTTAGGCAGAACTTTAAATGGTGTATACTTGTACTTCCATTTTGGTTTTATGCTGTCTTATACATGACATCTAGTACAATCTATTCTAAAATATAAAACAATTTGACTATATATTTATCAGTTACACAGCCTGGTATTCCTTTTAAGTAATAAGATATTTTTCTTTTTCTTTTTTTACTAATAGTCACTCTATACAAGGCTCAAGAGCCACTTAAGGTAGAGGTTCACTGAAAGTTGTTGTTGTATGGGTGGTAAGAATAAGAAGTGCAGTTTATGTGGATATGTGGGAAGATAATGGTTAACCCTAGATTTGAAGAGGTTAAGCGTGTAGTGTTCAGGAAAGCATTCTCTTGTTTCCTCAAAGTAGTGTTTTGTGGGAAGAAACTGTTCAAGTAGAAAGGGGTTGTAGGGTATAAAATAATTCATCACCCACAAGGCCACCTAGATGCTTTTGGAGTCTATCAAGACGTAAAATGAAAAACTGGGCAGTTTCAGCCCAGATATGGCAGCAGTACTCCATTTTTGGTCTGATCTGGCTCTTGTAATTGAGCATAGTAGGAGGAGTCTGGTACTTGGAGTTTTTTCAGCATTTTTCACAGTGGATCATATATACATGTTCCACTTGAGATCTGGGGTGAGATCAAGCCCCAATAGGTGTCCTTGACAAAACATCCATTCATCATAATAAGTGAAAATTTAGATTCTGTTCAGTGATGATGGAATGTTACTAGTTTGGTTCTTGAGTTATTCAATGTGACCAGCCAGTTTTTTCCCTCCATTGAACTGTAAGAGCTAAGTTAGAGGAGAGATCAGCTGTCAGGCTCTGGTCATTTAGATTTTTGGAGGTGCATTCATACACTGTTGTATCACCTGCATAGATATTCGCTAGAGATCAAAGTGTGGTCTTAGATCATTAATATAACGCAGAAAGAGGATAGGACCAAAAGATGTTCCGTTGTTAAGAGAAGAAATTTACTGAATGTCATTAAACAAACATGCCTAATGTTACCAATATCAATGGAATATCTCATAAGTAGGGCAGATCAAGTTATTAATATATTGCTTTTTTGTTTTGCTTTGCGATAGCTTTCTTTGGATATTTTGACTTTTAATCTCTTAAAAGGTAGAATTAATTATTACATGCAACCATAAAGTGTATAGATAAAAAACTCCTAGAAAATATAACCTGTAACTGTAAAATTACTTAAATATTAGTCATTAAAATTCGTCTGTTTATATTAGATGCAAAGTATCATTGTACATAAGGAGTTAAAACAAAAATGAGTTAATTTTATACAGCTTTCATAATTTTATACAGCTTTCATAATTTTATACAGCTTTCATAATTTTTAATTCATAACTATGCGTATTTGAATATTTTAAACATTCACTAGGCCCATAAATCTCATTAATTAAATAGCCAATAGAATTAAGACTTCTAAGTGTGAAGAAATTAACCTGTGAGAATTTAGTTTGGAATTAAAGTTGTGGGTTGCAAGAAGCTTACTTCACCTTTAATATTCTATTTCTTATTGTATATCAGCTTTTTTTTAAAAGTATCTTCTAAGAAAATAAATAAGTACTTACTGATGTACACTGAAACCTCATCTTGCACCAAAAACTAAAAAGAATTATATTTTCAAGAAATATTTACACACCTATATTCATACAACATACACACACAAAAAAAACATGGACTCATGATGTAAATATACATATGTCAGTATATGCTCACAGTATAAATACATATGTATAAGCAAATATATGTACATACACACACTGATATAGCTAAACACACAGACATATTTATCAAATGATTTAAAAAAAAATTGTAACTCTTTGGAATTCCCCAATAAAAAAAAGAGTTCTTTCTTTTCAATCTATTTTATGTGAGGTTCATATTATCAATTATTACTGATTACAATTTGTTCTAAATGCTTGATATCTTTTTCTACGCCTAAATTGTATGAGTCCTGTTTCCATTGTTCTCTGTCTTATTGTTTTTCTGAATCAGTAAGAAGAACTTTTTTGCTTTAGGATTCTGATTATTGTACAGAAAGCTGTTATACTTTTTACTTATGGCAGGACTCATAAAGTGTAGACTGTACATATACCTGTGCACTCCTTTTTGGGTTTTGGGTTCTTTTAATACACAATAATGATAATTATGGCTTATAATGTAATATGCTATTTTGAGGTGTAATGTATCATTGAAATCCAGAGAGGAATTTGTTTTCTTAATCATCTGCTTTTCTTTTGTTAATTTTTGATTTCTCATAAATTGATTATTTAATAGATAATGAAATGATTTTTTGGAATGTACAGTCATCTTAAATTAGTTTGATTATTAGTTGGAAACATATATTTATTTATTTTTCTTGTCACTGTTCCATGTGCAATGAATTTGAACAACAGTCCCCAGGTTCACCAATAAACACACACACACACACAAATACAAAACAAACACACCATCGATTGAAGAAAAGTAATAATGTTTAAAATACATTGAAAATTATCTGTGTGCAGCAGTGTTCATTTTATGCAGGGCCCAAGGATAAACGCTGTCCCTCAAGTGTTTTGTCCTAGAACTAATGGATCTAAAGCATTATCTTGAGTGTAACAGTTAAAACAAGTGGAACCTGGGTTGTGTGTTGTGTTTCATTATATTTTAGACAATGAAAATTATATTAGACAAGAATTAGAAATGTCCTCCAAGGAGGGCAATGAGCAGCCAGTTATTTTCTGGGAAACATCTATAATCCTTTGGAGGGTTCTCTTGTCTGCTGCTGAGTACCTGGTATGCCAAACAGTGATGCAGTATACCAACACATTGTCAATAGCAGCTCCCTTTGTAAATTATTATAACTGAGAATTCTCATTAAATAGTCACTACTGAACTTTCTTAATTGACATGATTGCATTGCTAATTCAGGAGAGATCCTCTGCAATGCATGTGCCCAGAAACCTAATTTTATCTTTCCTCTCCATGCAATTATAAGAATATATATTTAAAATGAAGTTACAAGTTACTAGATATTTAGACACTACTTAGATTAACTGGTCTGCTTGTAAAAAAAAAAAAAAAAAAAAAAAAATACCTCACAAGAATTTTTTTAGTGAATAATTTTTGTGGATTAGCATCCATTATATCTTCCTTTATCCACAACACTAGTCTGAATCAAAAATATTGTTCATAATACAAGTACAGTACCAAGTTGATTCTTGGCTTCATAAAGAGTTATCTGTACTTTATTTTTATTTACAAATGTCCAGTTTGAAACTGTGCTTACATCATTGATAACTGCACACTACAGATATTTTCCTTTTTCCCAATTTGTAATAGTATGGGTCCTATAGTAAACAAACATGCCTAATATAAATTTTTAAAAAATACATATGTCATGAAACATAAGAAGGACATTCTTTGCATCAAAGTTTATTCTGTCCATTCATGGCAACTGATTCTCTATCACCTGGTATGGACCCCATTCAACTGTTGGATCCTGAAGGTGATTTTGAGTGTGTGGCTTTGGACCTATGCAAACCATTTCTCACTTGTGCATACACGTTCCTGGAAAAGAACTATTAGTATTCTTTGGAATGGATATCTAGGATTACAGGATGAGGAGGTATTGGAGTAGCATAATGTTTATCTGCATGGGAAATGGAATTAGCAAACTTGGTTTACTTATGATCATTTTGTACTAATATTCTTGGGAAAGGCATGAATCCACTTCTATGTGCTCTCTCTTCCCATCAGATATCTTGACAAATTTTTTGTTTTTGGTGTGCCATAATGGCTGATGGGAACGTGTGTGGATGAGTGGCTAAATCACTTCCATATCTGCTTTACCTCTCCAAACAGTCACAACAAAAACTATTACTCCCGTTGTAAAAATATTATTCAGCTTTGAATAACTCACAAGAGGTTGATAAACTGTAAAAAAAAAAACAAATCAAGTCAAATCATCTATGTACTGTACTTGTATCTAGTAACTTTTACAATTTTGAAAATTGCTGAATTATCTAACTATTCAAAAGTGCTAAACATATTTTTAAATTTAACTTTTCCTATTGTCCTGCATTTGGTGATCACACACAAAATGCTGCTGATCCTATTTTTAGATATTTTTAGAATTTTCGTTAAAACAACCATTAAAAACAAATAGATAAAATTTTTTTATACTTAATTATAAAGAACTGATTTTAAGGGATAATGTTTCTACCTGTATATTAATGTAGACATAAAAAAATATATGTGCATACACACAAAATTCTTTATTAAATTCAGGCATCTAGTGTTGAAAATAAATTTTGGGGGTTAATAAAAATTTATTTTCATTTAAAATTTATTCCTGCTTGCAATTTTGTTTAACTCTTACACTGATTTCATTTTGTCAATTTGATGCAGAGAAAAAGATAAAGAAAAGCTTTTAATATATTTGCTGGCTATTGTCTTCACACTGTGTTCTATGTTTTTTTTCCAAGTTGCAAGATTTAAACAATTTTCTCAGTTTCATTTACTTTGAATCTTATAGAAAATGAATTCCATTATTTTCAGGATGAATGTACAATCCAAATGAATATGTATTTTTTTTTTTTAAACAAAAAAAAATGACCAGAAGAAGATGGAGAAATGAATTATTTTAATACAATTTCCTTTTTTCATTGTTTTTATATGTGTTATATATTCTTAGATACGATTTGATCAAAAATTAATAATGATATTAGAAAAGCATAAGCAGAGTGATAAAATTAAATGAAAATCAATTCTTCCTGGAACTTAACAGCAAAAAAAAGAAAGAAAAACAGTAAATATATTAATAATGATAATATCAATATTATCAGTAATAATAATTATAACAACATTAATGATAATTTTAGAAAATACAGCAACTGCTTTTGTCAGTTGTTTTTTTCCTTTTTTTCTGTTGTCATTGTTACTACTGCCTCTGGTATTTGGAAAAACAAATTGAAAATTTTTTTTCTTTTTTTTTAGTTGGTAACGTATGTTGCCCATGTAACGTATATATTCCTTGACTGTATAGAAAATATTTTACATACAAAGAAGCAAAAAAGATATTGAGTCTCGTCAAAAGGATCATGGTCTGTTTTGTTCCTTTAAAATCTCTATTTCTATTATTGACATGCTCTCTTTTGAAGAAGAAAAAAATTTGAACAATATACATACATAAAAAAAATAATTGTGATAACAAATTTGTGATTGGTATATTGATCTGTGTATTCATCTGTTTTCTACATTTCCTTCTTAATAACATTTGTTGGGGCAACTTTGAAAAAAAAATTCAAAATATATTGTATAAGTTGGTGTGTGAAAGTGTGAATGGATGTACCTCTTGTTTCTTATTGCTTTGGAAAAGGAAACACTTAAATCTGAGGTGCATTTCTTATTTTTAAATTAATGATGATTCTTACATGAACATTAAGAAACTGAAACAAGATAAAGTTGAAGGAGAGGGAGAGGAATAATAATGGTAATAATAAAAATAATAAAAGCTATATTCTTTTAATGGCTTCTGAAATCTGAATCAAAATCAAAGAAACAACTAAAAAGAATATCATTAGGTGCCTTTTAATTTGCACTCATTATCCTTGATTCATTTTTACCCAAGAACTTCCAATGTTACCTGAAAACAAAAGGAAACAACTATGCAAAATAATTTTTACATAAGAGTCCAAGAAATAAAAATCCTGGGATCAGTACTTTAGCCCATGCACTAAGCATTAATTTTTGCTTTAAGACTAACCTTGGGTAAAATGGATTAGTTATCAATTTTTATTTTTCATTTTACTGTTTTCTTTAGTTTATTTTATATATTTATTTTTTATTGCTTAAAGCTTTGAAATAGAGAATTGTTAACTTGGAAATTCATTCAGATCATTATATTTGTATAATCCTTTTTCCTTTTATTATGAATTTAATAAGTCCTTTTAGCATATAAATACAATGATTTTGAATTTCCTGTACTGTATGTACATCGATAGATGTAGACATTGAAATAACAAAACACAGTACAAGCATAAGTTTTTTCAAATTTCTTTACAAACTATAGTTATACATTTTCTGCTTTCCAAGTCTAATTCTATATTTATTTGTTTACAACTCTAGTTTTTTTTTTTTTTAGCTTGGTCAGATGTTTATCAGGTTAGACTTATCGGCAATTACTAGTGAATTTACATTTTTATTAATAGTTCACACTCACCCACACATGCACACACAAACACACATATATATATATATACATATAATTTTTTTTTAAAGAAATTAATGGATTTTTTAATTTGATATTACTTCTTATTAGTAGTATAAGTTATATTTAGTAGGCACATATATTTAAATAGACATCACTATTTTTTAAACAGTGATATAGCAAGATTTCCAGCAGACCGTTTAGTTTAGATTTTTCATTGAAGAATTCACAACTGTCTTGTAATTAATTAAACTGTGTATAAGTTACTAAATTATACTATCATTTTTTTTCTTAATAAAGTAACTAATAGAATTTTAATCCCTATCATTTTTTAACCAACTCATCTGCACTATTTCAAGCATGATTGATTGCAAATCAACATTGTTTTATTATTTGCATTATGTGTTTGTAACTTGCTTTCTAGTTGCATTCGATTAAAGAATTTAAGATTTTGACCCCAAAATTTTGTTTAGGGTATTGGATTATTTTTAAAATTTTATTTTATTCCCCTTTTCAAGACCAGTAGAGCCAACTGCCTGCCATATATGCTACCTTGATTACCTCAACAACAAAAAATTAAATAGCCCACAGCAATATTAAAAAAACAAAACTGGTTTGATGGGGTTCAAAACTGAGTTCTTTTCTTAAAGCAAAGATTTTGTTTTTACTTTTTAATCATCATTAAATTTTAATAATTAAAAAAAAAAATTTCTTTCTTTTTCAATTAGCTTTTTAGCTGAAGATAATGGTCAATTCTTTATATTTTCATGTTGTGATAGGGGTCAGTTTTTAGTTACATTTGTTTTCCATTAAAAATAACTTCTTAAAATTATTTTTCTTATTTTCTGATGCTGCTAAAATTAACCACTTGAAATTACAAAAAAAAAAAAAAAAGAAGGAAAATATAGACATCAAAATCAAATTTTACCAGGATGCCATATTAAGAAAAAAAAAGAAAGAACCGACACTAAAAATTCCATAACTAACATTAATCTTTTTGAAGAACAAATATCTAATGAGAAATCAATGCAGCACAAACAGTGGCTACCCAGCATTTATGCTGCCTGGAGCAGTTGTAGAATTTGTTGCTTTTCTGAAAAAAACATTACAAAACTGGACATCTACAAAATATAAATTATAATTTTGACTATTTGTTTTAATTGCAGACAAAAAAGTAACAACAAAATAAGATGGAAAAAACATAAAAATAATTAGAAAAAAGTTTTTTTTTTTTTTTTTTTTATAGTAAATAATTTATTTTAGAATAAAATTATATTAACAATATAGGCACCATGAAAAAAAATTCAACATTAATTAACTCAAAGTAAATTTTCAGTGTGTTAAAGAGAATTTAAGTAAAAATGGCCCAACTAATTTTGCACGCTAGTTCTTTACACTTAAATGCCAACCCCAAAACTTGTTGCCTTCTAGGTCTGCCACCATGCACAAGATAAGACTCAGTAAAATATTATACCTGGTTTGATTTAAAAATAATAGGAGCAGGGTTTTACATGTTATCCAGCTGCAGTAAAGGCTGGTTTTTCAAAGAGTTCATGGAAAATTAGCTTTGGTTAGTATTTCACTCATTGAGCTTATACTTTGAATAGACAATTAATAATTCTACTTATTGTATACTTTAAGATAATTTTTTTCATTCTTATCTTTATTCTTTCTATTCTACATGGTCTTCTATTGCTCCCATTACCTATTTTCCTCCATCTTTCTATAAACACTTCATTTTCAAGTTAGCATTGATAAAACTTGATATAATGATTCTTAGCATGAAGGAACTTACCACTATGTTTATGTATGCAGTTTTAGATGATAAATAGCCATTTACTGACCTGACCCAAAATAACTACATTGTATAACAGACCATCTTTTTTCCCCCTCACTCTCCATTGCATTTTACATAGCATAGTTTTATTCTTGGAGAATTTATTAAATAAGGATAATTTAACTAATATTAAAATGATAATATTTAACTCCTCTCCTTTGGATTTAACCAGAATTATTTCATTTTGGGCCAGATAAGTTTTTTTGTATCATTATTTCTATTTCTTGGTGGGGTTAAAAGAAGTAGTCAGCATCACCAGTTCTCTAAGGTTGAAAAGTGACTAAAGTCCTTTCTCAGTGACCCAGGTTTGCCTGAATGCAAGAAAATATTTTTGTTTCTTTCTTTCTCTCTCTGATTTATTCTCTTCAGTTATTTATAACCAATCCCATCTTTTCTTTTCTTTTCTTTCTTTCTACATTTGACGTTTTTAATATTTATCTTCTTTATTCTTTGTAAAATCTGCCAAGTCATTTTTTTGTTTACTAACCTACATTTGTTACTATACTTTTTTTTTATTGGTGTGGAAAGATTGATGCACTTTATAATGGCACCGACAAAAAAAAAAAAAAAACGAACAAAAAAAATAAAAAATTGTGATTCTTTAAATACATAAATAACAACAATCTTATAAACTGAGTGAAATGATAAAAAAAACAAACATTTCTTTTAAATTACAAAATTTGCCACTCTGTCCATTTATGCAGTTATTGATGACAAATATTGTCATGGAAGCCATATTAGTGACCATCTGGAATGACCTGATTCCAAATGACCATACTGCTTAACAGACTATCATTTTTTTCCATTTGTCTTCTTCATCTCCACTTGTTTTTTTTGTTTGTGTTTTTACTTGTTTGTGAACTACTTGGGTTTTGTTATAAGTGGATTTTATGCATATACTTTTACATTTTACAATTTTTTAATTTGTGTATTTTTTATTATGGTATCAAAAATACTTAAAATTTATCCATTTGCTGAAACAAAATGTGAACATATGAGGCACTTTTCTTTTTTTTAATGTTTTTTGATTAAAACAGCACACATTAGTGAGTAGATTATTTTTAAAAATTTTCATTGTAAAAAACAAACAAACAAATGCAACAAAAACTAAAAATGGAATGAAATGCAAAAATTACATCCATACATCTTTTACTGAAAAAGATAGTGCATTGGTTCAGAAAGGAAAGTAGGTGACATTTGACAGATCACAATTTTGGGAGAAAAATATTTTATTTAAAATAAAAATATAAGCTCATTTTTTTTAAAAATCACTTTTCTTCATAAAAGCCTGTTACTCTTCTTTCTTAAATGTTTTGAAACCAATTTATAAAAATCAATAACATATTCTAACCTAATATATAGGGCTTTTTTTTCTTTACAGATTGTTAGTCTTTTATTTTAAATTTTAGATAATTCAAGCTACCATATTTATTTTTATCAGCTGTCTAGTTTGAAGTTTTACAGTTATATAATTATTTACATTTTCTTCTAATGTCAATTCCATTTAAAGGAAGCAGATACTACGTTTGTCTTCAATTATCTCTTCTCTTTACCTGATGCCTGCTTATTAGCTAATCACCATGTTAGTATTTTCACGTTTAGGCTCACATAATTTATTTATTTCCAAATTTTGAAACCCAGGGTAACTTTATTCATATGACACCAGCTATTGGACTTTGACCAAATGAGTATGTTGTCTCTTAATCTAAATCCACCGTAAATTGGCTGGTGGTCCGTTTTCAAATTCAGATATATTATGCTTTTTAGAAAACAGGTGCTATACAATCTATTTTCTAGTAGCCAGTACATTCTTATATATATATATATATATATATATATATATATATATATATATCTGTGGAGATTGGTGCAGAATGTTTTTTACATTTAAACTGAATGAACGTTTAGCATACATTGTTTTGGAAGGCTTATTTTCTTTTATATACAAATACAAACTTGTATCCTTCTTTTGAAACAGAGTTTAGAGCTCACAGTATGTTGCAACAGAGAAAGAGTGGGACTTTTCCTTCTTTGTAGTAGACGGTAGTCCTAATTAGTTCTTTGATTCTTAGAGGAGTGGACAAACATGTTCCACTTTTTGGCAAAAGAGTAAAGAGAACTGACATTGATGCCCTCTTTTCTTGGGCTTATTTTGAGGTTCATAAGTGGTCAGGAGATGTGGTAAGTGCTTGTAGGATTGTTCTTTGCTTTGGTACAGATTTTTGATCTTTTGTTTTGCTTATGCAAGTATCTGGTTTCAGAAACAAACTTAGCTTATTGACCTGTCCTTAAGAATGCTGGTATTAATGTTAATGAGGTGTTAAGGTGATCATAAGTAGGTAATACTTTTCAGAGGATTTAAGAAATATTTTCAAGGAAGGTTGTATTTTCTCACTTGGAAGTTAGACACTGCAGGATCTTCTTGTCCACTAGCAGTCAGTACAATACGCACTTAGTTGAAATACCTGACTAGATTCCTGCATAGAAAGAGCTTGTACATAATATCATACCTATTTTGATTTGCAGTTTTATTTAGTTCACCATTCTTAGGTACTTAAAGGATTGTCATATCAATTTTTTTCTTTGCTTATTAAAAATAAACCTTGTTTACTCTCATAGGAAATTATATTAAGTCAGCTGTGGCATTGAATTGTTGGCACAGATTAAAAACAGATTTATTCTAATGACCTTTGAGTGTATTTGGCTTCATGACATTCAATCACTGAATAACTTTGCTTTAGTCATCATTCTTATGAATTATTTATAGTCAGTGTCTGCTGATTTATCTTCCGTCATTTAAAAAGTCATCTGTTTATACATTGCTTTTCAAAGGTTATTTTGCTGACTAATCTCATTGGAGTAATCTCTTTAGTTGCTGTGTTTTTATTATGTTGGTTTTTTACTCATGATTGTTGATTAATAAACTAATATATATATATATATATATATATATATATATATATGATAATGGCACTGATATGAGATATTTGAACAAAGTATGTAAGATGGGAAATATGAAAACCAGTTGGATGTTTCAATTTTCATTGTCACCAATGATTTGTTCAATGAAAACATCATCAGATCAATAGAAAAACTAAGGAAAAATTATTACCATGGCAAACACTGGTTAATTTGAAAATTTAATAGTTAATAAAATTAAAAATCAATCAATCAATAAAGGTCGACTGCAGTCAGGATCATAGTCATTGTAAACTTCATGATCCTTAGCTGCATAGTATGGGTTTTGTCAGGGCTACATACAGTTTTGAATCCAGACTAGTTGCCCCCCCAAGGTTGAAGAGACCAGTCTGCCCTACTATTTACCTATAATTGGAGGTTTTGAATTCAGAGTTGTTCTTCTTCTAGACCAGTTGTCATCCAAGGCTATAGGACCCTCATGGTGGAGGAGATGGATTCATACCAAGGATATTTGCATGTAAGTGAATGAAACAAGCCTGACTGGAATTCAAATGCAGCTCTCTGATTCCTTAATCTGAACTGCTATCCATTACTTCACCATGCCTCCTCTAAAACAGGGATCAACAACCTATGGCACATGTGCCAAACGTGGCACGCCAAGCAATTTCCAATAGCATGCAGCTGCAAATGACAACATGAAGTCCAAACCAATAACTACTACAATACAAAAAGAAATATTTAGCTGTTTCAATTTTAATATATACTAAAGTATATATGCTATATATTACTACAATATAAAATATATTGTAGAACAGGTATATTGACCTTAACTTGTATAAAAATACATATGCTGTTGGCATACTGAATGATTTTAAAACCCTAAGTCGGCACAGTTAGTGAAAGGTTGCTGATCCCTGCTGTAAAATGTTAGTGAATAAAATAAATTTCTATGGACTATCAGTGAAATTTGTACATAGGAAAATGTTAAAATAAATGTAAAATAGTAAGGGTTATGGCAAGAAAAATAAATTGCATATGTCTGAAGAAAATCATGAATACATATTCAAATTATAATTAATGATAACGCTATTTAGGTGTTAATGAAAATATAGAATTAAATTAAAATCAAAATTATAATAATTTTTTATTAATGTATTTAACCAGTGTTTATTTTAATATTATTTTCTGTAAGCATTATCTTAGCCAGAAAAGGTGATATGTTATAAAAACCTTTTTCATTAATTGAATTGAGTCATGATATTGTAGCTGATTAATAATTCTTCTAGGAAATTTATAATGAAGAAATTTAACCATTTTGGCATTTTACATATGTAGGTATGGATCTGAATATTCAACTGAATGATAGGATAAAAAACTTGTTTCACTTTTATTAAAGCTTCATCAGAGAATGAGATATCTTAATTAATAGGGACTTGTCTCAAAAAAATCACTGTTACCTCCAAAGAATTCTTATAATCTAAAAATATTTTCTGGTTTTAAATGATTTAATAAGCCATAAAAAACAATCAATTTTATTCATTTATCATTTTTATTTTTTTATTTTATTTTCATCATTACTGTCTTTAATTAAAATGAGAATATGGTGTATAATTCTGGGTATACATACATCCAGGATCATACAATATATCTTTTACTGCTACTATAATGTGAGATAATTAAAAGCAATAAAACCTGATTAATATCAGTTAATTTAAACATACAGATACAGCAGACATTGAAAATTAAATAAGACTATATATAAACTTGTTAGACTAAAGTACAAGGTCCGTTTTTTTTTGTTCTCTGTGTGAAACAAACTCATTAGTACCAGTTTTCTAGACTACGATTTTAACCTTTACTCTACCATAAGTTGATATATGCACAACAATTTCAAGGCAAATTAGTTTTCATGAGAATATTTAAGTAATATTATTCCAAAGATTCTTAAGCTAAATAGAAAATTACTTAACTCAGTACACTCCAGTAGAAATGCATATGAACCATATTACTGAGTTGACTGTTAGCAATTCTTTCTCAATGAAATTGGAACTATATTGTCTTACTTGACATACTCGGTGCTCTGTTATTTAGAAACAGTTGATTGATTTTTTTACCTATATTTTTAAATAGGTTTCACTTCTGAACTTTATTATCTTACAATCATATTATAAGTCATTTACAAAGCATCAAATTTTTGACAGTTTTTTTTTTTTAAGGGATTCTTTTTAAATTTTTACATTGCAATTATTTTTATCTGATTTTTATAGTTTACACACTATTTTTAACAAAAAAAATTTCAATGTTAACAATCAAAATTCATAGGATGAAAAATGATCATGGGCTAATTTTATAATATTTTTTAATATACTCTTTGAATTGGGCTTGTGGCTATGCTGTTTGTTTAACTGACTGGTTTGGAGTTGAGCCTAAGAATGGGCCTCTGAATTATACCCAATTTTACAATCAGTACTTTTTGCGTACCTGATATATTGAGATAATTGTTTTAGCAGTTATGGTTAAAGTTTTGTTTCTCTGATCAGCTGATCTGAGTTTATGTACTTAGGTGAAAAGTTTTGGCAAGTTTTGCAGATTCATATGTATTGTATGTTAGTAATACTTAAAAATATAGAAAGAAATGTCTAGTTAAATTGTCATTTCTTTAACTTATGGGCCCCCAACTAAGCATCTTTACTGAAAACAAATACATTTAAAGCTCATTATAGTCAGTCTCTTCATTTACTTTTATGATCCGGTATACCATTATTGGAGAAAACATTTTGAATTTTTTGTTTTGTATTTGTAAATCCTTGAAATTAAAGTAATATAGATAATAAAAATAATAAACTTTGTAATTCCATGTGATAGCTCAGTGCTTATAGTAATTCAGATAGTAGCCACTAAGTTTTCAGTTCAATTCCCATTCACTTTATTGAATTTGTTGCAGTGGATAAAATATTTCAGTGACTAGAAGAAAAACAGATTTTGAAACTTGAATATAAAACAAAATGAACTGTTACTTTTTTACTGATTAGTATTACATTTGTAAAAGTCATGATATTATTTGGTAAAAATAGCATTTAATGTACTTGTTTCTAATTTATGAAGCCATATTATCAACCAATCATTGGACAGTTGACTGACTTTAATGTAAACTGAATATTTAATTTAGGTCGATTTTAAAAAATGTAATAGCAAATATATTTATATTCTTAACTAATATTTCTCACCAATCAAAATGTACACAAGGACTAATCTCTTCATTTTAAAACAATTATTAGTTAAACTTCTCAGATTTTGAAATTATGAAAACCAAAAAAAATAAACAACAAAAAAAAACATGTTAACAACTCTTCTATTTAATATGATGAACCTAATTTTAAAATCTTTTTCAGTGAAGATAGGAAAGGCTGGTTATGGTAATTCATAACTGATAATTTTATTTCTCTGGTCATGTGATGTCATTGGTTTGTATAGACATGTTTAATGGCTTCTTGCTAGCACATTTTCATACTGCCATGTCATTCTCAAAAAATATTAAATACTATGGATATATTAATTTTTTGATATCACATGATAGGGAAATAGTGTGAGTGCATGTGTATGTTTGCATTACATTAAAAAAAACATATTTTAGAGAAAAAAATTCTTATATGTCAGGCCCCAAGAGCCTTATTAAGGATTATAAAATCTGCAGAATTACACACCTGGAAATTGTACACTTTTATATGAATTCTAAGAAATGAACACAATACATTATCTTAAATTGTTCCTATGTTAAAACAAATCATTACTTTTGTGAAGAGGGTTTCATTCAAACAATCATACTGTAAAAAGAGAATGCAAGGCAGGCAAAATCAGCCACACTTCTTTTTCCCCTCACCCTCTCATAAATCTCTTTTGTTACTTACCATCAACTCATTCATTTAATAAGAGGAGAAAAAGTTGCCTTGGACTATAAGCTCCAGGCAACTTAATTACAATAATAAAATACTATTTTTAAAATTAATAATGGGAACTATGCCATGATGGGAGAGTCATGTTAAATAAGATATACAAATTTTTGCTAGGTAAAAAAAATAATGTATCTGAATGATTGCCATGGAATGTAGCTGTATGCAGTGGCTGACAATAATAGCACAGCTGATAGGAATATTTTGGCTACAATTGATAGATGAGATGTCTGTGGGATAGGTGCATCAATTTACTGTATACACATGATGTCTTGACAAAAATGGTGAATAAACAAAGTAAAAGAATAAAACAGATAAAATATATTGTTGCCAAAAAGGATAAAATATATTTTGTTGATAGATATTTAGCATTGAGGCTATAAATTTAAGATAAGTTTCGTACTGACTGAACATCATCCACTCTTCATATGTAAAAATTTCAATTAAATACCTTTTTTTTTAATTCGAAAGAACACTAGCAAGGTTACTTGAAATGAAGATTACCTAAAATGTGTAAAATCAGCTGTAATCTTTAGCTAACTTTATCAGATGCATTTTTAATTTCTGTCTTAATTTCTAGGATGAGGAGTTATCATTATTTACATGCAGACTATTGTCTTTATCTTTGTTGTTGTTATCACACCATTTTGACTGTTGTACCCTCCGACCTTTATCAGATGCTTGTCAATCCAAGTAAACTTCAGAGAATTTTGAATTGAATCCTTTATTTAATCCCATGAGACAATAGCCTAGTGGATTAAAGTGTTTGTTCATGAATTTGGTGGTATAGTAATTGCGAGTTCAATCCTTGGGCAGGACAGTATATACCTGTTGAAACTTGACTAATGCATGGAATAATAATGCAACACAAAATGTACTTAGAACAAAATGTATTAAAACAAGAAGTGTACACAATATTTACATATAGTCTTTTGTATATTCCTGGGAAGACCGTTCCTGGAGAATGGGTTGACTAAGTTGCAGTCGGGCAGAGTCTCTAGTTGAATCTCTTGATTCGCCTCTCCTGTCTTCCCGGTACCAACCATATTTATATCGTCGGTACTCCACTATGCAAATTAAGTGGATCCTACCACAACAATACCTGAGCTCAGTGGAAACAGGATGAGCAATAACTGAGTAGTACTGAATAAGAACTAGATGTGATATCCCTAGACATGAGCATCAGAATGAGAACAATATATCCCTGTAGATTGAATAAAGGGTTCAGTTTCAAATTCCTGGAATGTTACCTGGATCAACATGTATCTAATGAAGGTTGGAGGGCACAACATCCAAAACAATGTGATGACAAGAAAAAAGACAAGAACAATAGTCCATGTGTAATTAATGTAAACAATGCATTTTTTTAACTTGGCAAATAATTAAATCTAATCTTAAAATGAAAACTAGTCAACTCCTTGCCACTGAATTTATAGACAATTGAACCACTTTAATTATGTTTCTTCTCAGCTCCCAAAGAATATTAGATATATTGTATTTTCTTTGATTGTGATAATTTCTGCAGTTATCATAGTGAGTTATTCTGAATTAAGGAGGCAATCAGAAATCCATGAGTTAGATTTTGATCCAGTGGTTCATGTGACAAAAAAATATGTTTCACAAACTGTATTGAACAAAGCCATAGGCCATGTTTTATTATCAGAAAAAGGTAGCTCCTACTTCAATGTATATTTGTGGCTAGAAAGTTAATAATTAAACATGTATATCAAATTTTTATTATATGTCTTATTTCACTCAGATCTTCATTAATGAATTATTTAAGATCTGTGGAATAATAATTTTTTAAGTGAACCAAAGAATGAATAGAAGGCAAAAGAAAATTAAAAATCCTTATTTTATATTTTTTTAAAGAGTGTAATATGGAATCTTTCCTTGATTTTGGCAAATTCAGATTTTTATACTTAGAGAACTTTTTAAAAACAAAACTTCATTTTAGGCTTCTACTTTGAAGACATTAATTCTCATGAGTTACCTACATGTAAAATTTTGTAAAATGTTGCTATGTTATTAACAAGAAAATAACATTAAAGACCAACATAAGATTTCTTTACATAATTATAACCTTGGTCTTATAATAATTTAATATAGCAACTATTATGGGACAGAGGTAGTAATTGTTTTCTGGTTTGTTGCTGAATTTTGTAGAAGAATTTTTTTTCTTTTTTTTTTTTTAAAGCATTTCATTAAGATTCAAGGTCTTACTAGGGGTAAAACAAAATGAGAAAACTTTAGAAGGAACTGTAAACCCAATCCTAAACAGGAAATATGGGATAAATCTCTACTACTGTTCAAAAGACTGGGAAGGAGTGTAAACAGGGCAATAGGTGGACCTACCTACTCTTATTAAAAAAAAAAAATAGTGAATAAAATTTCAGAGTATAGAGTTAGGAGTATAGAGTTAAATTAAGAGCATATGTGATTCAAGTGAATGTATTTAGGTAGGAACAGTGGTGCCATTTCCTTTGAAGAGACAAAGAGAGAAGAGTCAGAGTGACGGAGCAGGGGTTTTGTTGTTGTAATTAGTTAACCTGCCAATAAAATGACTGATTTATTATTCACTGCCTCAGCCATAGTTTTTTTTTCTTCTCTGAATGCCTCTTTAAAAGACAGTTCTGTACTCATTGCATATCCTTCATCATGGCCAAACCCCCCAAATTCAAAATGAAATATCATTCTTCTGTGGGATCCCATCTCTGCCTTATATCCTGCCAAATCCAAGAGGCCTATGCTAAGCCATACACACTGTACTTCTTGGATCCCTTCAGCGAATATAGAAGACAAAAGTTCAATTTGAATATCAATTGCCTTACACTTACAATTCCATTAATAATTAGGCTTATTCAAAGCCATTGGTTAACAAGCCCCTTCTGTTACAATGAAATTGCGAAAAACAAAACTTCATATGTAAACACCCAAGAACAAAAAGAAATCAACCTATTTTAAATAAAATTGCTATAAAAGTCTACATGTAAAATTTCATGAACAAATAATCTATCTTACATACACACACATTCACACACTCACATTTAAACACTGTGTGCATATATGATACATTTTTATATATAGATGACTGCTCTGAGCAAAACTAATTTTATTACTTTTCAATTTCCTTGTATTATAAAATTTTCAAAGTATATAAAGTAGTCTTTATGTTCACACTTTGAATTCTAGCAAAAGTAAAATTCACCCTGCAAAAGTGACCCCTGATCGCTTTCCTTCTAATGGTAAAAATAAAGAACAAAACAAAAAACTGAGCTTTATATTGCAGGGGCAATATTTAAAGTGACTTTAGGGACAATCTTCATTTACCATTACCAAATCCTAAATTGAAGTTCTATAGAAAAAAAGACCTACAAGGATCAGTGACTATCTTTCAATTTTCAAACAATTTGTATTGTCAAGTATTTACTACTGGCATTGTAAACATTGATCATGATTAAATATCTGAAGTTTTTTTATACACTATGCCAACCGCAGTTGTAAAAATAATGATATCCAAATGATAAAAACTGTTTCATTGTTATGACTTTTTCTTTAAATGTTCATTATGGGATCTCAGACAATATGAACTTTGCTACTTTTCCATGTCAACTGTATGGGAAAACAATATATAAATTTTTGTATATTGAGAACAATTTTAGGGAAAAACTATGATAAAACGGAAAAAGTTTTTGTGTGATGCATTTTGTCTTTTAGGTTTTCATTGGACTAAAATGATTGTTTATATTGATGCAACTGCACATGTGCATGAAAGAAAGGAGACACTGAGAATTTTAAATTAAAATTTTTAAAAAATATATATTTTGGTATATAGTCTAGTCAATCTCATTTAGTTTCTTTTTCTTTGTTTCTATCACTTTTTTATTAAATATCACACATTGTGATAATAAAAGATCTGCCAAGAAAGGTGAAATGTTGTAAGAACCTGGAGATAAATTTACTGTGGCTGATCTAGTGATTAAAGCACTTCCTATATATTTTTGTCTTAGTAAATTAATTTCTCCTTTAGTTAGAGTAGCATTTTTTAAATCAAAATCATGATCAGATTCATTATGGTGAGCATTTAGTGTGTTGTTCTGCAAAAGATCCCTTTTGTGTTCCTACAATTTAAGGAGTTTAAATAAAAGATTATAATCATAATGAGTCAATTACCCAAAACATATCTAAAAAAAATTTAATTTCGATTTAAGATTCTCAGCATCCCCTTTTCTTTGTGTGCATGTCCGATGAAGTTCCAAAGGATGAAATGCATCACATGGAAACTTTTTCTACTTTGTCATAGTTTTTCCCTAAAATATGAACTTTAAAAAAAATATATAGAGTAGAATTTTTTTAAAGTGTTCAGAATTAGTGATCTACTTAGTGTGGCATTCATATTAATTGGTATTAAACATGTCCTTGGGAGCTAAACATTTGAACAATGGAGATTCAAGTTAATGTGGTGGTTAAGTACACATTATATATGAATAAAGTTCACAGATCTGTGCTATTCATTTTCACACTTGAAAATTTGCATATAAATTTCTGTTATGTATACAGTTTCATTAAGAACACATTCTATTTTGAATTCTAAAAATTATATAAACACATAAGCCATTAACTCAATATAGTTCTATATATTTCTAAAGAATTATATATAGAATTATGAAAATTATGATGTAAAAATTATGCTATATTTCATAATATTGTGTCCAGCCCAATTGGAAATAAACATTAATAATAATCATTTTTATTGTATTAATCATACTTGTTATTAATGATAAGTGTTGCTTAGAGGTGAAAATTAAAATAAGGTTTGAGAAAAAAAAAATAAATGGTTGAAATAATTGATAATTAAATATCTGCAATGATAATCAAGAAAATGTGTAATTATGAAAGTGCAATAATTATAATAATGCTAATAAGTGATGATGAAAATTATATAATGGCTTCTGAGTATGCTTATCTGATCTTATGCCTAGTTAATCTCTAGTGCAGACCCTTGCTCAGGCACATTTGGTTTTTTAAAGACTACTTAAACCTGTACTTTATACTACAAATGCTGAGTTGACCTTAGATGAGAGTTTCTAAGAAGAGGGCACATAATTTGGTGTGAATAAGGCCAGTATGCTCAAACAATAATGTGACTTTATACTAACAAATTCATCAATGACTACTGACCAGTTTTGCATCCAATTTAATTTACAAATCTTGGGTCAGCCTGTAGTATGGTTTTCAGGTACTTTCCAACAATGCTGACCATTGGGATCATATTCCCTTGCCTTGATGAATTGACAATAGTGAGATTTGAATCAGCATCTCATGATTGGAATGCTAGCATTCTAACAAGTCAGCCAAATAAAATAGTAATCATTTGATTTATGTATATAATAAATAATTTAAGATATACCATATAAAGAATAATTTTAAACTAATAATGGAAAATAAGCTATTAAATGTGCAACATGATGTGAATATGTAATGATTATTGAAAAAGAAATCATAGTATTGAATAACACTAACAGTGTAATAATACAAGTGATACTATTTTTACTGCTGAATTTTGGATACAAGTTTTAAAAACAATAAGCATGGCTTCCTAATATCATTACAAAAGAAATGAGATTCCACTTATTCCTTTCCAAATATGTTTCATTTTGTTTGGTCTGGTGGAGGTTTAATTAGATTTTTTTTCTCTTTGCTCGTTATGGTCAGTCCATTTTCAGGTGATCACTTAAAAAAAATCCCACATAATTGTACAATACATTGTCATTTATCTGATCTGATGTTATATTTGCCCCAACAAACCTGTTTTTTTTTTTTATACAATTTGTAATATATCTCAATATTTGTTGTCAATTTCTCTTGTCTTCCCTTTTCTTTCTCTCTCTCACTTATTATTATGTTTCTTGAAATTGGCCAGAGATTATGCAAAAATATTTGACCAACTGCCTGAATATAAATAATCAAAAAAACAAAAATGATCTAAAAAAAAGTTTCAATAATTGTCTGGCCTTTGCTTTTTTTTTAAAAAAAATTTTTTAAACTGTTTTTAATTTTTTTGATAATATTTTCTATTTTCTTTTTAATGATAACCCCCATTTTTTTAAATTTGACTTGACATTTTTTGGAGTAAACTCCAAAATCATTTTTGTCAATGGGAAAAAAGTTTTAAACAAATTTGATATCTGTGTTAATCAGGTTTGTTAGCACCGAAAAAAAATCATAATACTAAATATATATATATATATATATATATATATATATATATATATATATATATTTGTAAAGCAGCAAAGAAACCTGGAAAGCAAGCAAATATATACAGTGTAGCTCAAGTCTCATAATGTCTTATATTTCTTTGTAATGAGTCATATATATATATATATATATATATATATATATGATATTTGGAAAACCAACCTTCCTACTATCATGATTTTCCCAATCAGATATTGTCAGACAGTAAGGATTTTTACTCCTTGAAAATATCTAACTGGTAGAAACCATGGTAGTTTTCCAAATATTTTATCTTAAATTGCTCTATTTTTTTGTGTTTTGAAAATTGTATGGAGCACTTTTTCATTAATTTAGCCATTTTTTGACAAATATTGTTTTTTGTCAAAAGTTGCATTTTTTTATTGAAATATATATATATAAATATATATATATATATATATATATATACATATACATATATATGTATTCTTGAATATATTGACTCTTGTAATAATTCATCAATGGAGAAAATGTTTAAAGTTCTTTAAATGTTCAAAAGGTGCAGTATGTTCACAAAACATTTCCATGGTACAAAAAAAAAAAAAATCAGTGCCATGTTCTATGTGATATTTTTGTTGAGCATGAGTTAATTTTGTTAAAAGCAACTCTCATGGCTTGCTTTTGTTGTTAATTTGATTGGTATCTTCCTTTCATTCATTCTGTAGTAATCCTTCCAATGTGTTGTTATCAGAAGATCTAGGCCTTCTTGAGGCCACTTGATTAAATTGGCACTTTGAAATTATTGATACTCAACCTCTGAATTTTTTAGGTACCTCTATAACCTTTCATTTATTGCTGTCTGTGGAGATTTGTGAATCGACACAAGAAGCTGTTCTGAAACATTGCAACTTGTTTTTTCAGGTATTTTAAAACAGACAGTAAATTTGGATTAATGACATTTTTGGGCTTCACTGTATATGAAAAAAAATGGACTGCTTTTTGAGTTTGGAAGAAATTCCTAAAAATAAAAAAAAAATTAATAAATTGAATCAGCTAGCAAATAATTTTATTCTGACAGGGGTACAATATAAATGTTTTCTTTTTTTTTTTTGGATTGTATCTCCCTGTTTGTTTTGTTTCCTTGTCCTGTGCTAACATCATTTTGTACCATGTTTCTTAATTGTAAGTTGACTGTGATTAGACATTTTCTAAGACTTTTAATTCTTTATTATCATTATTTTTTATTAAGTGAAATTAATAAATATCAAAGTATAATAATTCAGTGACAACTTGATTATTATTATGTAGAACTTTTAGTTGTTTTTGTTGTGTCATTCTTGGGTCCTATCAGTGGGATTTCAAAATGGAGTGGTTATCCAAGTTGGATAATCAAGAGAATTTACTTTTTCATTCTTTTTATTGAAGATGTGAAAAAAATCCTGTACAGTTAATAAAAAATAATTTTTATTGGAATTTTTGGGATGAGAAATTTCCATCATTTCCATTGATTGATGGCATCTCCTTGGCCAGACAAAATTCTAAGCAAGCCTTTGAATTTTATGCAATTACCAGACTAATTCACCAAATGGCCCAGGCTTATCACCAAGGAGAGACCAGGAGCCCCAACCCCCGAAGAATCATTTACACACCACCTCCTGAAAATGAAAATGGTATGAACTAATTATAATGTTCAATTCAGAGAGCTACTCCATCATTCTGGTAGTATGCCACAGATTGGATTTTATTGAAGAAAGTTTAATGTAAGTATCTAACAGTTGATTATGCTGTAAAGATCCAAGAGATGCATAATGTGTGAGTCAGATATTATTGAATTGTGATAAATGTGATTTCTGTTGGTCTGGCAAAATGGATAAGCCAATTTGGTTCTGGAATCAAAAGAGCTGGAAAATTATTGGCTTACCTGTATATGCTTTGTTTCAGACCAGTACAATTGTAAGTAGACAGAATGTATGGTTGTCAGCCAGAGAAAAAGTCCAAGATGCAAACTATGAATTGGAGATGTCAAAATCAAACAAGTTTCTTGCTTTCCAGTCAACTTTGGTCTCCCAAAATTTAAATGCAATGTCAATCATTATCTTTTGTCTTCTTATTTCCTGTTCTTTTATTATTCTCTCTCATTAATAATATTTTTCTTTTTCTCATATTCTTTCACATTCAGTAACTCCCTTGTGTATTAGTGACTTTATTTCTTTGAAATGATTAAAAAAAGAAGTACAGAAATTTATATATCTGGGCAGTGTTTTAACAGGATATAATGTGACACTCCGAATAGCAAAAGATGTATTCCAAAAGCTAAGCCAAGTACTATGAAACAAGAAAACTTTGTCAGAAACAAAGAAATGAGTGATGAACTGCAATGTAATATCAATCATTAATTGCTATAGCAATTAATATGAAGGGGAGACTGAATCCAACCGAAATCTGGATGCTGAGAATGCCATGGACAGAATGAATAAACAAGGAAGAAGTCTTAAGGATGATGAAAGCAAAAATAGACATGTAATAAGGAAGGCAGGTGTGGAGAATTTGACACAGAACATATCGAAGGCAAAAGAGACCAGGGTTTGCATCAGGTCAGCTACCTGACCAGCTTGTGTGAATGGATGGAGAAATGAGGGATGAGAAAGAAATGAATGTTACTAATTTACAAGTGAAAAAAGTTGTGGAGAGCCATGATTGCCCACACCCTGAAGAGATATGTACATAGAAGAAGATACACATCTTGGTTGTTATGCTCACAACATTTCGGCTGTTGTATACGCTGGTCTTCTTCAGGTGTTTGCCTTTGTACTACTTAACCTTTTTGAAATTTTGAACTGAACCCTTTATTCAGACATTTTCTTTACTAAAATTTCCTGAATGTGCAGGCTTATAGATGTAATATACACTGTTTAATAAATAAAAATGAGGCATCTTTTTCAAATATGACATATCATTATAATAATGTTTGAAGTAATAAAAATATAAGTATTTTAGTATTACAGTGTAACCCGGATATAAGAGAGTTGCCGGGACCGGATACACAGTCTCTTATATCCGGGTTTATCTTATATCCGGGTTTTGGTCTATTATATATACATTAACACAGGCTCTAATTTGGGACCAGATAAAATAACTCTTATATCCGGGTTTCTCTTATATCAGGGTCTCTTATATCCGGGTTACAGTGTATTTAATTTTTTTATGAGCAATCACAAATTGGGGTAAACAGTCATTTTGTTTTTACTTTTTTTTATTGGTACACAGCCTATATCTATTTTGATGTGATCTGTAGTGATACACATAATATGTGGATCTGCACTTTGCAGCCAGATTGTCATCTGTTGGATCAATCCTGCACTTGGTTTCTCTGAAGTGCACTGACTGCAAAGTCTATTCTGGCATGATCTGCAGTGAGACACATACTATAATAAATATGTTATTATATTTTATTGATATAAATTGAAAGGCTACAAAGAAACTCATAGCCACATTCAAATTCATTAATTAGAGAACTGAGTTGGACAAAATAGCTGTTTCTTGATGCATTGATAATTTTATAATATAGAAAAAAATATTTTTCAAAAATATTAACAAATTTGGAGCAAACTTATATTTGATTCCACTATCAAAAATATATCTATTTATGATAAGTTAATTTTAAACTGTTCTTTCTAACCTAACTTTCAAAAGAAAATCATATTGTAATTATCAAAAAAACATCATCTTACAAAACCTCTCATAGGAAACATAGTTTATTCATCTCCTGATGGAAAAGTATGACTCACAAAAGTATCATTCTTATAATCTAAATATATGTTTCAGCTTTAAATAACCTACAAACTGTTGATAAAACATAAAAAAGCAAATTAATCAACAAATCTGGACTTAATTAATGCCTTCTAATGTGGGTGTGTTTGTGTGTGTAACCCAGGGCCCCACATCTGAAACATTGACCTTAGATTCTCATGTGCAATGAGAGATAAAGACTGCCTTTGCTGCCTCTCAAGTTGGTATTTAAATGTCGTGGATCTTCTCATGCACTTTCCAGATGCAGTTGGGCCAGTCAGGTCAACCCTGTATTTTTGTTTCTCTGAAACACACCAAGTTCAAATCTGTTTTGTCATGAGCTGAGGCGAAACATATACTTTTTCATTTAATCTACTGGGTTAGCCAAAAAGTTAAATTTTGACTTTCGTCACTAAACCAGCATAAAGAGCATTTAATTTTAACTCTATTCAAAAAGATTGCTTTGCATTGTATTGTGATGACTGTTATATCCTCTTATGTATTTTTAATGATTTAAATTGTTAAGCTTATTTTCTTCTTCCATCTTTAAATTATTAAAAAAACAATTTAAATCATTAAAAATAACCAAAATCAAGCATTGAAAATTATTTACACCAATTTGATTATATTAGTGGCTTTTCCATGAAGTGAAAAGATCCTACTGGACCATGTATTATTTACTACTCAACTACGTTAAAAATGTTCTGTTTTTGAACCAATTGTGACAGTTGATGAAAAGTGGATACTTTACAACACTATGGAATTGCTATAAATATAATTTTAGTGAGTACATGTATTTTAGTAGACATCACTGGTTTTGTTTTTTTTGGTTTTGTTTTTTTGCAAACTGAAATCATTGACTTAGACCATTTAAAGTTTTATTAAAGAAAATGTACCTTTCATCAAGGATTGAACTTGCTTCCCTTTTTGGGATGTCTACTCAAATACATGTACCCACTAAATGTTTATAGTGTTATACTCTGCTTCAAATTATTTTTTTCTGGTTCACTCCACATCAAATCCTAATGGTTGGATATGAACACTATGAAAGCAAAATTTAAAATAAAAATGTCGCTCTATGTGCAGGGGCTCCAAGCATCATATCCGGCTCACCAAACAAATCTCTTGCGAAATTATAAAATTCAATTTAAAAGAAACCAATCACAAATGTTGCCACTAAAGCAAAAGCAGGACAAAAAACACTGAGTCATGTATCCACCCTGACTGCTTAAAAGGATACATTCATAATATTCAAGGCAAGTGAGTATGTAGGCTATCACCAACACCACCAGTAGCCTCAGTCAACACAAGATTTAGTGTCTCATCCACAAAGAGATTTTCTACCTTGATCCTTTACATCAGCAATACAAAGAATTTTATTTTAACATGTCTTCTTTTTTTTTCCACCTCACCAGTGGTACTTTGTTGTTTTCATGTGTTCCTATGCAACCATACTTAGTATATAACAATAGTAATCAGAGAGATTGAATTCCAGTTGACTTCATTGCACTCAGTTATGTGCTAATACCCATCTCTTTTCTTCCCAGCTCTGAGTTGAAAAGCAGGACAGACTGAGTCCTATAGCCTTTGTTGGCAACCAGTCTACTGCAGAATCAATAATGGCTTTCCAAATTTCTAGGAGCCAGTTCTATAAAGACAGGTAACCTTTGGAAACTTATTCTGCTTATTTTCTTTTCAATCTGAGAATGGAAACAAATCACTTTATAGTAACAAAAAGAATTAAACCATTTTGATAATTTAATAGAAAACATTTATTTATTAAGATATTTCCAGATTGAAATGCCGTTCTTATCATATTTCTGTTCAGAAGTGTGATGCTTTTTGACTCTAGTGTCATCAGCTGTGTTATGGTTTCTTAACCCCATTCAAACTGAATCACTGCAGTTCCAAATTTATGACTAGAAGATATGCCACTTTTTAACTTCAAGATGATTTCTTTTGTCAGAATAAATTATGTTCATCACAGAAAACCCTTTTTCCATCTCTGCAGAACTTACAGCAATGGTATTAATTATATTTTTAACTATTATATATCAGTTATTAATATATAAGATTATTTTCCGATAATCCAACAACTGGTTCACTTAGCTTTTATAATTTTATGAATGAGTTCCTGCAAACCAGTAGGATGCCACCACTGTGCGCAAAGAAATGGCAACCTACTGTGGGAAAATCTTCTACCTAGTCAGTCATGAATCAAAAGAGACATGATTGCCCAGGTGTGTATCACGTGTGACACTTAAATGACTGATTGAATAAGAAATAATAGATTAAAAAAATCACTTAATTGCTTTAATAATAATGTGGAAAGGAAAGAGCCACGTGAGAAACTAATTGAACTACCACTGACAATATCAGAAACTGGTCTTCATCCAAAGAAGATATATAGCAAGGTTAGAAGGGGATCATCTGTGATGAGATCCTTTTGGAAAGTCAAATGATTGATGTTAATAAATACTGAACCCAATTAGACCAGATGAAGGCGGCAGTTGATGAAAAACATCTTGAATTAAAATGAACAGATATTTCATCAGAACATTGGACTGCATGTTTCTTTGGTAACAA